>CAEFZP010000217.1:595000-900072 GCA_903064625.1 Mallotus villosus | reverse complement strand
GCGTTGGAATGCTGAAATCTGGAAATACATTTTTTAATGGCTTGAAAAACAGAAATGAGAAAAATCCTGCAGCTTAAATTCATTAAAAAAATTGTGTGGTCGCACAAAAGAGCCTGTGAAGCGGAACTGGTGTCTTATCCGTCTGGGTGGAAGATTTTCTAGGTTGGGGATGTCGCAAATAGTTTCAAAAACATATCAAAATACCCTTACTTACAATGACTCTAGCTAGACTGTTAGTCGGCATTAGAAGGAAAGTTACAAACATAGATCATTTACGTTCCGTGCAACCATGTTAATAAAAACATGGAGCGTAAGTTTGGACGTTTTGAACGTATCGAAGAAATAATTTCAGTGGGAAGCTGACGTAGTTTAGACCTTTTTGGAACTAAACAATAACATATCCGTTTCGAAACGTAAGGCCCTGAACTACAAATCCGGCTAGCGCGTTTCCAACATATGTCGCTAGCTACTTTAACCATCGGTCAACATGTCTAGGCCCATATTACCATCATTATGGCTGTGAAATGGCACAAGCGATACTCGAAGAGTGTCCCCACCGGACCCCCCGATCATAACGTTTTTATTTGGGCTATCATTTATTTTAGGCTGATGAATTGATAGCATACCTAACGTAGCCACAGCTAGAGCAACTCTCCCGAGTCATACACTATTTTTCAACTAGTATCTATACTACATACTATCTTTGGTTAGAGTGCGCTTACAGTCAGAGTTATTGTACCTATAAAAGTCTGATGCCTACAAATATTTTTTTATGGGAGTCACCATGTTCAATTAAGACAGACGTCGGCTAAAAGACCGTAATAACCAGCTTCATGCTTGCAATAAAGCAACGGTCGTGAGATGTTACGGGTATATAGGCTACTGGTTACGTGTTGCTGTGAAATTGTATAATTAATAATGGCACCGATAAATGTTCAATATATATGCTGTTTTTACATCACGGTCTGATCTTTTTGAACCCAGTGTATGGTCTGGGTTAAAATTCAGGTGGATTGATCGTTACCATCATAGACATAGGGTTTTCCGATGCCTGTTTAGCCATATCCTAGACTACGCTGTCGCGGCAGTGCCAATCCAAACAACCGAGTTATCTCACTGAAGTAGGCTATATTGATTGTTCATGTGATCCCTTGCCTGTTGCGCAAATGCTGGCAGTAAACCTAAGCCCGGACACATCGCCCACTGATGCTAGGCATTATGGAAATTCACATTCCCATGACAAGTTAAGGCAGCACCTACCAACCACCTTTTAAACAGCAGTAGCAAAGGTTCATGAAACTACGCTGAATCAACAAGCTAATTTCATTGAAACAACTCAGACTCTGACTTTACCCTCATTATTTTGCAACCCTTATTAAATTGGAAAATCAACGGCTATTCTAACGGTATTACCACCGAATATTTACTATTGAAACATCGTTAAAATATCAACAACCAACCCATCATCTCGTTGTCCCGGTTTTATAGGAAATGTAACTTTTTGACAACTTGTTCTTCCCCATGTCGAACTAACAGCCAAACACAAAAGCAAACATGACTTGTTTAAAAAAAAAGTTTTTGGCCCCAGGGAACTTGCTCGTACCAGAATATTATAGGTTTTAAACGAACAGCGAATTATTGGGATAGTAGCCTATAGCTGGTTCTGTCCCCGGCAAGCTAAAAAATAGGTTGCCGTTTAGCGCCATCGAAAGGCCCTTATAGAATATCAGCTTTCCTTTGGTCATTTGAGCAGCTGTGTGGTTGCTACGGTGAATGTGCACTAATATGCTAAACGCGCCTGTGCCAGAGATACCAGAAATGTAGCTCTACCTCGAATCCACACCTCAGAAAAGTTAAACTAACGCAAAACTATACTCCAATCCAAAAATAAGTGATATTTCCGAACCCAAAGACTCTGCAAAACCAGACACGTCCTTTATATTTCTGGTGCGTCCGAAATACGACCTACCGTCAGTTGCTAAACGTGTTTTTTTGGGGGTTTTCTT
The DNA here is from genome assembly GCA_903064625.1 of Mallotus villosus. Lineage (NCBI taxonomy): Eukaryota > Metazoa > Chordata > Actinopteri > Osmeriformes > Salangidae > Mallotus > Mallotus villosus. The sequence goes on along the minus strand of CAEFZP010000217.1, from coordinate 898,066 downwards.
CTTCGGACGAATTTCTCCATCCATATTGCAATTGGACGCTACTTGGGCGAGAGTTGACTATTTCTCGCTTTTCGTGGTGGCTCTGACAAATAGTAACGTCTGTTGGATTCCCCCAGAACACTGTCTAACGACCAACACAAAATTAGCTACATTTGATCCAAAAACCAAGCATGAAGAGCGCAAATTGGTGGCAATGCTGGCAATCTATAAATATTTTTTTCAACGACTTCTGAAGCGCCCCTCCACTACCACTCCCTCCACTTTCAAAACGAGACAAAATTCAACAAAAGCATCAGGACACTCACCAGACAGGGGATCAACGAAGCACTAACGTGAGGAAAATCAACAACCAAAGAGAACGACAGCGCCCGGAATCCACGCAAAAACGGAACGGAGGAGGACAGATGCGCACAACAAACGAACCTAGTGGAATCACAAAGATAACAATAACCAACATAGCAAACGCACAAAGGAATAAACATACGAAACCAGAAAGAATAACCCACGAACACCAACAAAGATCAAAGTACCGGAAACGAAGCGACGAGGGGCGAAAAGCAGGAAAAGCCCCAACGATTAGAAACCAAAAAACCCGGACCCCAGACCGGCACACGGTAAGAAATGAAGAGTTAGAAAAGAAAGACGACATAAACAGAACACACAAAAAACAGAAAGGATAAGGGTAGCGCAACACAAAGTACAAAGGGAAAAGAAAGGAACCGGAACCGAAGTGAAGCAATAAAGAGGCGGCTGACCAAGAGCCAGGCAGAAGGAAAAAGAAAACGGGAAACACAGGCCGGGGCAAAAGAAAAAGCACGAAAAGAAGAACCCGAGGACGAAAAAAAGCAAAGAATACCAAAAAGCAAGAAAATCAACAAACGGAGGGAGACAAAGAATTACGACAAAAACACAACAACAGGAGGACAAAGGAAAAGACCATGGACGCCAACTAGGACCAAAAAAAGCAACAAGGCAAAAAAATCGAACCAAACGAAAGCCGAGAACCGACCAAGAAAAAAAGAAGAATGAAAAACGATATGACCGACAACCGACGCAAACCAGGCCTAACAGAGAGAGGGAAGCAAACGACAACCTACCGGCTGAATAAGAGTTCGGACAACAACAGCCAAGGCAGCATAAGAACGGGGAAAGGAAAAGTAACACAAAAAACAAGCAGCTCCAAGGCGTATGAGATCAGAGGTAGGGGAAAGGAGGGAACTCAACAACAGCAAACAGCGAGAAAACGAAGAACCAATACCCCAGCCACGGCCAACACGCTACAACACCCAACAAAAAACAAAGGCAACCGAAGGACGGCAAGTGAACACAAAAAAGCACGAGAACAGAAGACAAACAGAAGAAAAAAGGACCCCAACCACAAAACGGAGCAGACAAAAAAAAGTACACGATCCACCGAAAGGTAAGCACAAAAAACACAAAAAGCCCAAACAAACGCGTGGGGGACAAAAAAAGAACAATAAACGAAGCGCAGGAAAAGAACAAAAAGAACTCGCGTCTTTTCCCGTCCTGCACTACTCCCGCTTTCACGTACACACCCATGTAAATCTCATACAACGGTTTTGAAAAAACTCATGAAACATAATCATGATCTTGAAAAAAGTGAATATATATTAACAAGCTGAATTAGTAAAAATATTTTAAGGTTTTGTCAACATTTTAAAAAGTTTAAATGGTGGCTCTAAGCTAAAGATTGAGGAAGAATAAGTATTTGGAAGTTGAAAAGGTTAAAGAAGTTTGACTATTTTGCAAGAAAACTCATTTGGAACCATGTAAAAAATATGATTATATTGAGTTATATTATTCAGCATAAGAGTACCAAGCTGAAAGATATAGAAGTCAATGGCCGAAACGCTAATTTTTTGATACTGAACGTTTTAAATAGCTGAATATTTGAATGGCGCTAAAGGTTGGTCGCGGAAGAAACAGAAAGAAGAAGAAGAAATGCTTGAATAAAGATTCAAAAACAAACTTGGCTGCTGAGCAGCATTCCAACAATAATAAGAATAATAGCTGATAAAGATTCAAGAGCACAATACTTGGAATGCTGAAGCAGCATTCCAACAATATCTTACTTTGACATACAGTAGGCTACCCTGAATTTTAGTTCTTGTGTGACATGTTCAAATGCATGTATCTAACTATGTTTGCGTTGTGCGATGATCCATTTTATTGCCGTTTTGTTGTAGCTACCTTGCTTCAGATACCGTGCCAAGTATCGTACTATTGTGCCTGCTGTGTAGATATTTAGACAGGAACTACTAACGTTATTTGATTGTTTTGCTTTGAAGGTTAGTGCACAATGACATTCCATCTTTTTTCTTTATTGTCTAAGCCAAACGACATTTAAAATATTACTTTAAATAGACCGAGCAATATTTACGTTTCCAGTATGTCCACCTGTTCAACCTAAGCAGTAGCTGTCATCAATACAGTGGCATTTGGTGATGACTTGTTTGTAGTGTGCAGGTTAAGTACTGCGGAAAGGTGCAGGTGTTGCACCTTTCCTTGTAAATGCAGTGACACAATTGAAACCTTCTGTTCCAGCATGCTGTCACTCTGTCATTGGTTGCCATCTACAGTGTAGTAGCCGGCCTAGCAAAACCTAAGAAATATACCAATTAATTATATTTTAAATCAGTGCCATTTTCATAACTTAATTTTATTTAAACAACTTGCTTTGCCAGGCACTAACTGGCACCCTCCCCATGGTGCCCCAGCTCCCCTGGGGGAAAGCAGGTGTAATAGAGAGGTTTAAGCTCCAGTTCCAAAGCCCCACATAATCCTTTTAAGCATGGAACTTGTTTACTTTAAATAAACTGTGACAAGATGAAGGAAACTCTTTATGTTGACCTAGCTTCAGTTGAATACGTGAACCAATTACAGTAGATGCTATGTGAACTGTGATGGATTGAGGCAGGTGTGTGTCCCAGTGTGTACATGACTGTGTGTTTGTTATCATGCTTATTTCTAGATGGAATGGATTATGGTTATGGCACTAAGCTGGATAGACTTAACATACTTTGTTTCACAAAGTTAACTTCATGACAATGCATTGTTGTCTTCTAAAAACAGTCATGTCATATTTATTGTAGAGTGTTAGCCATCTAGCTAGATTAAATCAGTCGGTGGTTTTGTTTGCTGTTTGGCATGTGGTTGGATTTGTAGGCCAACTAGTAGGCCTATATATCTGGAATTGCATTGGAAAGCGATGTGCTGTAACCAGCTTGGCTGAGGCCTGACTGTTTGTTCACCAGCCTGAGGGTCCCCTCTTGTTTTCCCTCTCAACAAAGCTTCATGACATCGCTCGTCAGGGTAATGACTGGTTACAATGAACAGAATGCTTAGTGCAAGATGTAGGCCACTGCCTGTCTCACGGGACACTCTGGGATGGGGTCAAGCTCACCGGAGATTTGGGTGGCCTGATGTTTTGCAACCCCAGTACCATTCTGCTGAGGTCAGGGCAAACACTGTAACATTAGAGTAGGTGTGGGGCTCATGAAGACTAACACGCGTCACTTCATCTGGTGCTAAAGATGAGCCATGGGATGAGAGAGCCTGTGACCAGTTTGACAGTGCACTTCGCAGTTTCGAATAACACACCTCTAATTAGACTTAATGGAACTGAATACAGCCAGCCCTATCAAAACATTGATGTAATGAACACCTAGCACTCTAACCTCTGTGTGTTTGTGTCCCTGTCTAGGGCCCACAGTGGGGGAGGGGACTGCAGCTCCACAGTCACATCTGAATCTTCTGGTGCTGGAATCCACACGAAGAACATGAGCTAGTAATATGAAACTGCTGAATGAAGAATGAGGAAACACTACTCCAGAGTCCCAACTTGCGCTGTTAGAACATTCTCAAACCTTCCCTCAACCTCTAACATCTGACCCCTGACCTCCTAACCAGTCCCTCACCCCTAGTCATTCCACCTCCTAGCCAACCCCCACCAGCCCTATCACCTCCCCTACCCAGGATCCTCCAGCCCAGCCCAGCCTAGGCCCAGTGGAGCATCCCGTCCCCTGGCCCTGTGCCCCCACAGCGGTGGCCTGTCCCAGCGGTGTGTTGGTGTGCGATGGCACGGCGGGACGCTGAGGGCTGCCGCGGGGGACTGTGATGTCAGCGCCCAACAGCCCTGGCGAGAGCCAACGCGCCGCTCCCAGATTCTTCGTGGGCTGCGAGGAGGACGATGAGAGCGAGGGCCTGGAGGAGCCCGGCAGCAGCATGAGGACAGACATGGAGCTTTATGAGGACGACGAGGAGGCAGACACGGTAACACACACGACACACACGCACACGCAGCACCACACCACACTCATACAACGCTAAGGCATCACACTGTTCAAGCGATATAGGGGTTCTTTTCTCTCCACTTTACCACTCATTTCTGTCATCCCTCTGTTTTTCCTTCCCTGTGACCCTCCCTCCCTCCCACCAGCCCCCAGAGCGACAGATTGTGGTGGGGATCTGCTGCATGATGAAGAAGTCCAAGTCCAAGCCCATGACCCAGATCCTGGAGAGGCTGTGCAAGTTTGAGTACCTCACTGTGGTCATCTTCCCTGAGGATGCTATCCTCAACGAGCCTGTGGAGAGATGGCCCCTGTGCGACTGCCTCATCTCCTTCCACTCCAAAGGTGAACACACACACACACATAAATAACACTCAAGCGCACACACACACACACACACACACACACACACACACACATATTCTACTGAAACAAAGCTGCTTATTTACTGGCTTCTTGCCTTTCTTTAGGCTTGTAAGGCTCAAGCTCTTTCCTCGTACCACACTGTCAGCAGTACTAGTGTTCTACTCGGCATGACTCATCCTTCTGACACAACAGCTTGTTCTCACCAGCCTCTGCTGACTGCTACTGTGTTTATGATGATCATGATTTCTATTTCATCTATTTATTTACACACGTATTGTTTTTACAAGGCTTCCCTTTGGACAAGGCAGTGAGCTATGCCAAGCTCAGAAACCCTCTTCTGATCAATGACCTGAACATGCAGTACTTTATACAGGACAGGTACGGCCATCATTGTCATCATTGGTTATGGGTAATGCGGTTCCTGTACACGTGGTTATGTGTGTGTGGCAGTGCTGGTGTGGACATGTTTCTCACTGTGTGTGTGTGTCAGTGCTGGTGTGGACATGTTTCTCACTGTGTTTCTCACCGTGTTTCTCACCGTGTTTCTCACCGTGTTTCTCACCGTGTTTCTCACCGTGTTTCTCACCGTGTTTCTCACTGTGTTTCTCACTGTGTTTGTCACTGTGTTTCTCTTCAGGAGGGAGGTGTACCGTATCCTACAGGAAGAAGGGATTGATCTGCCCCGCTATGCTGTGTTAAACCGTGACCCAGATAGACCTGACGGTTAGTGGACCAGCCCATTAGGCAACGTCAATATGGGGTGTTCAGTGTGGGTCGTCCATTCGTCTGGTGACTTCTCCCCTCAGCTTTTGACTCACTCAGTTTCAGTCTTATTACTTAGTTTGAGGGCTCGAAGACAAAGTGGTGGAAATAAGTAAGCGCACAGAGACAATTACGTTTTTGTTTCCGTTTCATCCGAGAGAACAAGTGCAGAGAGACTCAAGCACTCAACTTTTGTCCGCACGACATCCTAAAGGCTCTTAGTCAACTGAAGCCCTGGTTTATTTTGGTCTGGTGTAAATATAGCAGGTGATGTGGCACGGTTGTGAAAGTGTTGCTTGTGAGGATGCAGTGATATCACTCCCCACTGTGACTCCATGTGTCTGGTACTCACTTCCTCATGCCCTGAGAACGGGGGGTTAGGGTTTCTTTGCCTCATTCTAGGCTGACAGTTTAACCACACCTTTCAAAATCAAGATAATTGACGGTGGAGAAGTGGCTTAAGTACACAAACAGTTATAAACAAAGTCAAAACATCTATCTAACATGTATGTATTACATTTGAAGTTAATTATAAAATTATTATTTAAAAATAACATCTTTAGGTATCGTTTTACTGTATAGTTACAGACTTTCAGTGACCTATTAGACAAGAAGCTTTCAAATGAGTCCAGCAGGGTGGGACTAGGGCTTCCCTGACGAGTAGTGCCAGTATGTGTCTTGATTGTGTGATGTGTCTGTTGCCCAGTATGTGTCTTGATTGTGTGATGTGTCTGTTGCCCAGTATGTGTCTTGATTGTGTGATGTGTCTGTTGCCCAGTATGTGTCTTGATTGTGTGATGTGTCTGTTGCCCAGTATGTGTCTTGATTGTGTGATGTGTCTGTTGCCCTTCCGTCAGAGTGTAATCTGGTTGAAGCAGAGGACCAAGTGGAGGTGAATGGAGAGCTGTTTCCCAAGCCGTTTGTAGAGAAGCCGGTGTGTGCTGAAGACCACAACGTCTACATCTACTACCCCACCTCAGCAGGAGGAGGCAGCCAGCGGCTCTTCAGGAAGGTCTGTCTCTGCTGTCACACGCCCTGTTCCCCTGCAGGGCTGGATCCTGTCTGCTGCAGGGCTGGATCCTGTCTGCTGCGGGGCTGGATCCTGTCTGCTGCAGGGCTGGATCCTGTCTGCTGCAGGGCTGGATCCTGTCTGCTGCAGGGCTGGATCCTGTCTGCTGCAGGGCTGGATCCTGTCTGCTGCAGGGCTGGATCCTGTCTGCTGCAGGGCTGGATCCTGTCTGCTGCAGGGCTGGATCCTGTCTGCTGCAGGGCTGGATCCTGTCTACTGCAGGGCTGGATCCGGCCCTGTTCCCCTAATGAGGGGTTTTATCAAAGCAGTCCAGAAATAGACCAGTCCAAGTATGAAGTCCCACACCTCTGCTCCTCTGATATCCAGGAAGGCCTCTGATATTAGGTTTAATCTACTGCAAGTGCTCACAGCAGTCAGCGAGAGAGAGATAGAAACATCATAAATCCTAAAGACAGACAGAACTTTTCTCCCAGCTCTGATTGACGGTATAGCTTCCACAGAGGGTAAGGGTTACACCTGTCAATGTCTGGTTGAAAGACATTTAGTGTGTAAATGTCTAGTTTTAAACTCTGGTCACTCACGCCCTAGCGGAAGAGAATTCTCTCACAGGTCGTACTGTATGGAGTCTTTGACAAGCCTGTGTGCACTGTGGAGGGAACAGGAGATTGGGTCCCAAGTGACTGGTGATGTTCCTCTGGTCTAGATCGGGAGCCGCAGCAGCGTGTACTCCCCCGAGAGCAACGTGAGGAAGACGGGATCCTACATCTACGAGGAGTTCATGCCCACGGACGGAACCGATGTCAAGGTAGAGCAGAGGTGGAAGTGACGAGAGACATTGGACTTCATGATACTGCATGTGTTCATCAATAATTGTTTGTGTGTCGTGTGTGTTTTGTGTGTCCAGGTGTACACGGTAGGGCCTGACTATGCCCATGCGGAGGCTCGTAAGTCCCCAGCCCTGGACGGGAAGGTGGAGAGGGACAGCGAGGGGAAGGAGATCCGCTACCCGGTCATGCTCACAGCCATGGAGAAGCTGGTGGCCCGCAAGGTCTGCTTGGCCTTCAAGGTAGGCCGGAGGCCCAGAGCAACCATGGGCCGCACATGTCAACACATTACTGGGGAATGTAGTGCTTCGGTTGTCTAACTGTGTCAAGGGTGCAATGATTGGGGGTTGATGATTTTGACAATGAACCAGTGTGTTCTGTTGGCTCCAGCAAACCGTGTGTGGGTTTGACCTTCTCCGGGCCAACGGCCACTCCTACGTGTGTGACGTCAATGGCTTCAGCTTTGTAAAGAACTCCATGAAATACTACGACGACTGTGCCAAGATCCTGGGGTAGGCAGACTCTATTTGTGGCCTGTCGAATGTGTTGAATAGCTTGTGTCGGGATGGGTTTGTCCTGCCCAGGCCAGACACTTGGCATCGAGGGACCATGTCTTAACTGTGCTTATGTGTGTGTGTGTGTGTAGGAACATTGTGATGCGGGAGCTGGCTCCCCAGTTCCACATCCCCTGGTCCATCCCCACCGAGGCTGAGGACATCCCCATCGTCCCCACCACCTCGGGCACCATGTGAGTCTCCGTCCTGAGGGCACCGAGACATGCAGGACCTCCCACATGGCTCAAGCAGCTGTGGGGGGCTCAGGTGGCATAGAAATGCACTGTTCCCAAAATACTAACCCTCTGTCACCCTTGCACCCCCACCCGCCCCTCCCCAGGATGGAGCTGCGCTGTGTCATCGCCATCATTCGTCACGGAGACAGAACCCCTAAACAGAAGATGAAGATGGAAGTTCGGAACCCCATGTGAGTGTTCTGGATGACTGGGTTCTATATGGTTGAAACCAGTTGAAACACATTTAAACCAGTACGTTTACCCTTTGTCTCTCTCACCTTCCAATGTAGGTTTTTTGAGCTGTTTGAAAAGTATGGAGGGTACAAGACAGGGAAGCTGAAACTGAAGAAGCCCAAACAGCTCCAGGTAACCATGAAGAAGACCCCATATTAGATTCTACCATATTAGGTGGAATTATTCTGGTTACTGTCAGGTCTAATATCAAAGTGTGTCGTATGACTTTGCCTCAAAGGTTAATAGCTGTGTGTGTGTGAGTCATGTTGGTCTTGTCTTGGCTTGTCATCGTGTCTCGGTCCTCCAGGAGGTGCTTGACATCTCCAGGCAGCTGCTGGCAGAACTGGGCCAGCGCAACGACTGTGAGATTGAGGAGAAGAAGTCCAAACTGGAGCAGCTGAAGACAGTTCTGGAGATGTGAGTGATGTGGTTAGAAGGGATGTGGTTAGAAGGGGTGTGGTTAGAAGTGATGTGGTCAGAAGGGATGTGGTTAGAAGTGATGTGGTCAGAAGGGATGTGGTCAGAAGGGATGTGGTCAGAAGGGATGTGGTAAGAAGGGATGTGGGAAGAAGGGCTGTGGTTAGAAGGGATGTGGTAAGAAGGGATGTGGTCAGAAGGGATGTGGTAAGAAGGGATGTGGTTAGAAGGGATGTGGTTAGAAGGGATGTGGGAGAAGGGATGTGGGAAGAAGGGATGTGGTCAGAAGGGATGTGGTTAGAAGTGATTTGGTTAGAACTGGGTGCTGTTATATGTTTAACATCTGCCAAATTAATTCATTTAGATGGTGGTTAGCTCAAGCTCACCCCAGAAAAGTATCGATAGTGGTATCGATAAAGACTCGGATCGTTAAGCAGTCTCGAAAATTGTATCGATAAAAATTAACGATTCCCATCCCTAGTTAGAAGTGATGAGTTCAGAAGTGATGTGGTTAGAAGGGATGTGGTTAGAAGTGATGTTGTTAGATGTGATGTTGTTAGATGTGATGTGGTTAGAAGTGGGTCACAGTATTTGGCACAGATCCCCACCTGGGGCCTTTGCATGTTTTCTGGGTCATTCCAGCACAATGTATCAATAGGAGGAAAGAGAGAGTGAAACACACAGAACCACAGAACTGGACAGTGATGTATGTGTTACCCTCCTATGAGACTGGTGTCAGTGATGACAGATAGAATTGGAAGCTTCTGCACACAGATACACACACACACACATTCTCTCTCTCTCACACACACACACACATTCTCTCACACACACACACCTCACACTCTCTCAGCAGCACATACCTGTCTCAGAGACCGAATATGACATGTGTAACATGATAATGACAAGTCACGCACAGCGACATGACAAATGGGGATTGACGTTTAAAACGAGGTGGGAGGTGCTTGATGCTGTTGCGTTTATGTGTGTGTTCAACAAGGCACCTTATCATTTACATCTGATTCCAAACAGCTTAGAAAAACGCCCACATACATCGTTTGTCTAGACAAGTTGACGTAAACAGGACTAAAGTGGACTCATAGACATGACCTCTGTGCTCCTGCCTCCCCTTCTCTCTCCCCGTCGCTCCCCCTCTCTCCCCGTCGCTCCCCCTCTCCTCCCCGTCGCTCCCCCTCTCTCTCCCCGTCGCTCCCCCTCTCTCCCCCGTCGCTCCCCCTCTCTCTCCCCCTCTCTCTCCCCCTCTCTCCCCCGTCGCTCCCCCTCTCTCTCCCCCTCTCTCTCCCCGTCGCTCCCCCTCTCTCTCCCCCTCTCTCTCCCCGTCGCTCCCCCTCTCTCTCCCCCTCTCTCTCCCCGTCGCTCCCCCTCTCTCCCCCCTCTCTCTCCCCGTCGCTCCCCCTCTCTCTCCCCCTCTCTCTCCCCGTCGCTCCCCTCTCTCTCCTCGTCGCTCACCCTCGTCTCCCCCTCTCTCTCCCCCTCTCTCTCCCCGTCGCTCCCCCTCTCTCTCCCCGTCGCTCCCCCTCTCTCTCCCCCTCTCTCTCCCCTCTCGCTCACCCTCTCTCTCCCCTCTCTCCCCCTCTCTCTCCCGTCGCTGTGTCTTAGGTATGGACACTTCTCTGGGATCAACAGGAAGGTGCAGCTCACCTACCTTCCCCACGGGCAGCCCAGAACCTCCAGTGAGGAGGATGGTACGGACCATTTACAACAAAGGACTCCATTCTGTGGCGTCCTCGACTCTATTGATGACCAGTAACAAAGTATTTAGTGTTGTGTGTTAAAGAACATGGGTGCATTCCCCCACATGGAGGTCTGTAAGGTAGTGTTCCTTGTGCTGATGACGGTGCTGTGTGCTTCTCAGACACGTGGAAGGAGGGTCCGTCCCTGCTGCTGGTGCTGAAGTGGGGGGGGGAGCTGACCCCCGCAGGCAGGGTCCAGGCTGAGGAGCTGGGCCGGGCCTTTCGCTGTATGTACCCTGGAGGACAAGGTGAGAAACACACACACTACACACTGTACAACACACACAACCTACACACACTCCATACTGTACACCACACACACACCACTCAAACCCCACCAGTACATTTCAGATGCTTCATCTGTTCACTCCCGTCCGGTTTGGTCTGGTTCCAGGAGACTATGCTGGTTTCCCTGGCTGCGGGTTGCTAAGGTTACACAGCACCTACAGACACGACCTCAAGATCTACGCCTCAGACGAGGGCAGGGTGCAGATGACAGCTGCAGCGTTCGCCAAGGTAACCAGCGGGCAACACTGTTCAGAATATCTGGAAATGATCTTGATATCATACTGGGCTGACAGTTCTCTAACTCTAGATGGTTATTGAGTGTTGATGTGTGTGTGTGTGACAGGGCCTCCTGGCGCTGGAGGGGGAGCTGACTCCCATCCTGGTGCAGATGGTGAAGAGCGCCAACATGAACGGCCTGCTGGACAACGACAGCGACTCTCTCAGTGGCTGCCAGCACCGCGTCAAGGCCCGCCTCCACGGGATCATGCAGAAGGATCAGCCCTTCACCGAGGACGACTTTGATAGGGTGACTCCTGACTCCTCCCAGTGTGTCAACCAGCCTAGCATCCAATCAAATCCATCTTCTCCATTCCGTTTGTGTTCTATGTTTATGAGCCTGTTTCTACCAGAGGGATGAGTGTCTGCCAGAGCCCGAGAGCAGGAGAGGGATGAGGATGATGTGTACAGTCATGTGATTACTTTAGGATGAGTGTGGGATCTCCATCCGTTTATAATACAATATTTAAGGTCTTGGAAATAAGAGTCTTGGTTCTTTAGAAACTGGACAGATTCTTTATTAATACCCTCAGGTTGAGCTCTCCAGTTCTTGAACTAAAGACCTTGTTCTCAACACAAACGGCAACATTGTTTCCCCCCAACTTGGCTGAGAATGTCCTGCTGAATGTGTTTGTGTGCTTGTTTCCCCAGCTGGCGCCCACCTGCAGTGCTTCCGTGGTGAACTCCATGAAGATAGTGGAGAACCCTGTGAGCACGTGTGACCAGGTCTACACCCTCATCCAGAGTCTCACCGCTCAGATCCGCAAGAGGCTGGAGGACCCCAAGTCTGCAGGTGGGGTGGTCCTCACCAGGATCATCTTGTAGCTTTATCCCCCCTACATCTGTCATTAGAGTACCAAGTAGATCTCCACACCCTGTTTCTGGAGAGCTGCCTTGCTGTGGGTTTAGGTCTCAACTCTAATCTGCGCACCTGGAATTCGAATGATTCGTTGATTGGACGTAAAGCTCACTGAAGGTTAACTCTCCTAGACCTGGGGGGTATTCCAGAAAGCAGGTTTCGCAACATAACCGGGTAAGTTAACCCACCAGCTGATTCACAATGTTGCAGCAACCTACGGGCAACGTTGCTACAATGCTGGGTGTCAGCTGAGGTCGTTAACTTAACCCGGGTATGTCACATAACCTGCTTTGTGGAACACCCCGGGCCGTGCACGGAGCACGGAGGCTTCACTGTGCCGCTGTGTTCCCCTGTGACGAATACTTCACTGTGCCGCTGTGTCCCGTGTGACGGAGGCTCACTGTGTTCCCGTGTGATGGAGCTTGACTGTGCCGCTGTGTCCCCGTGTGATGGATGCTTCACTGTGCCGCTGTGTCCCCGTGTGACGGATGCGTCACTGTGCCGCTGTGTCCCCGTGTGTCGGATGCTTCACTGTGCCGCTGTGTCCCCGCGTGTCCAGATCTGCAGCTGTACCACAGCGAGACCCTGGAGCTGATGCTGCAGCGCTGGTCCAAGCTGGAGAGAGACTTCCGCATGAAGAGCGGCCGCTACGACATCAGCAAGATCCCCGACATCTACGACTGCGTGAAGTACGACACGCAGCACAACGCCACGCTGGGCCTGGAGGACACGCTGGAGCTGTTCAGGCTGTCCAGAGCCCTCGCTGACATCATCATCCCTCAGGTGAGGGGCCAGGGGGGCGCCGCGCTCTGAGAGGGGCAGAGACACAATGTACCAAACTGAGTTATTAACGCAACAGTGTTTTATTAAGTCACAGTTGATATAAGGTCAAGTCATTATATCGAATGAAATTCATTGGTCTGTAATCGATGGATTTCACATGAATTTTGTTAACATGGAAAATATCTGGAATCTTTTATTTCAACACTTTACATGTTGCATGTTTATACTTGTGTTCTGTGTATATACAAAGCCTCTGTGTCTCTCTGTGGGACAGTGTTGTCTAACCCAGCCCTGTGTTGTCCTCAGGAGTACGGCGTCAACAAGGTAGAGAAGCTGGACATAGCCTACGCCTACTGCCTGCCACTGGTCAAGAAGATCCAGCTGGACCTGCAGAGGACCCACGAGGACGAGTCTGTCAACAAGCTGCACCCTCTGTGAGTGTTTCAGGCTGGAGCTGCTGGGGGAACACCTGGGGGGGATTCCAGAAAGCAGGTGATGCAACATCACCTGTTAAGTTAACCCACCAGCTGATTCACAATGTTGCAGCAACCTACTGGCAATGTTGCTACAACATTGTGAATCAGCTGGTGGGTTTAACTTGCCCGGGTATGTCACATAACCTGCTTTCTGGAATACAGGATCACCGCAGTTTGGTAGAAACAGAGTTGGGATCACAGTTTGCTATTGTCATTTGGCAGTATAGAATCTCTAAGAACAATGTTCAGGGCATTAGAGTCTGTTCACTTTCAAACGTCATGAGTTGCTTTGAGTCAAAGCGTCTAACGGACAAATGTAAATGTGAGTGTTGTGTTCTGCAAAGCGTCTAACAGCCAAATGTAAATGTGAGTGTTGTGTTCTGGGGTCTCAGGTACTCCCGGGGAGTGATGTCACCAGGCCGGCATGTCAGGACACGTCTGTACTTCACCAGTGAGAGCCACGTGCACTCCCTGCTCAGCATCTTCCGCTACGGAGGCCTGCTGGACGTAAGAACCTCACCTCAGACAGACTGAAGCACTCAGCCTCACGGGGGGCTCAGGAGGTCATCTGTCTGTGGGTGTGTGGTGGTGGTGTGTGTGGTGTGTGTGTGTGTGTGACAGGAGGAGAAGGACCAGCAGTGGAAACGTGCCATGGATTACCTCAGTGCTGTCTCTGAACTCAACTACATGACTCAGATCGTCATCATGTTGTACGAGGACAACAACAAGGTAACAGGGTTATTGTGTGTGTGTGTGAGAGAGAGAAAGGTGTGTACACGTGTCTGGTCCAATAGGTGACCCTGCTGCTGTTTCTCAGGACCCCTCGTCTGAGGAGCGCTTCCACGTGGAGCTCCACTTCAGCCCAGGGGTCAAAGGTTGCGAGGAGGAGGAGAACGCACCAATGGGCTTCGGGTTCCGGCCTGCCTCGGCAGAGGTCAGAGTGGACCTGTCCTGTTGTGGTTAGAGAGTGAACCTGGTGGTGGTGTCGCGCGTGTGTGTGTCTGTGCGCTCACCCTCTGTGCCGTCCCTGTCCTGGACAGAACGGAGAGAAACAGCCGGACCCTGGCAGCCTGGAGGACCTCTCCCAGGACGAGCCGGACCGGGCCGTGCCTCTGTCAGAGCTGGTCAGCATGCACAGGAAGTCCCCGCTCATACGCAACCGCAAGACGGGCTCCATGGAGGTCAGACCATGACAACCCCCATGACAACCCCCATGACAACCCCCATGACAACCCCCATGACAACCCCAAACACAGCCACTGCCTCTTCATGGACACTAACCATCTCAACTCTTTCTTCATGCCCTAACACTGTCTTTTTTCGGGTGTATGTAAATAGACTAAGTTGCCTGTATTTGTAAGGTGTAACTGGATCCGGGGTGGTGCTCTGTAGTGTGGATGTGTGCCCAGGCCCCCGGAGAGGGCTGGTCTAGCAGAGATAGGGATCAGTGTGTGGCGTCATCTGCTCTGACTCCTTAACCCCGTCTGGGCCTCGGTTTACCATTCCTGTCTGTGTGCGAGTTCTATTTCAAGGTTTGTCCCTGGGTGCTCTGTGTGTCTTCTTGTGTATGTAAACGTGTGTGTGTGTGTGTGTGTGTGTCCAGGTCCTGTCTGAGACCTCCTCCTCCAGGGCCAATAGCTACCGGCTGTTCCCCTCCTGCCCTCGCCAGTCCCCTGAGATGAAGCAGAGTGGACTAGGTAGGTGTCTCCTCCCCCCCCGGGGGCCTGGCTGCTGGTGTGGCCATGTCCCTCCCCCATGGCTGCTGGTGTGGCCATGTCCCTCCCCCATGGCTGCTCCCCCTGGCTGGTGTGGCCATGTCCCCCCCCATGGCTGTGGGGCCTCATGGTGGCAGTAGGAGGGGCTGGCAGACCGTCTCACCTTCCGGTTCTGTTTTTGACCAAGACAAAGCAATGATCAATTAGTGGGTCCTAGGTTTTGTAAGTTCAGTCAGAATTGTCTTTTTTAGAGGTGGCTCCTTTCAAGGAAATGTTTTATCCACAATGTGATTAACCTTCCTAACTATGTTTGAATTACGGATTCAGCATTACCTTCGTAACACGAGCCGCTTGAAGTACATCATAACATAATAACTTCATAATGACAGTCAAGCAAGGGATGATTCATTCCGTAGATCTCGTCCACTTCACCTGCACCACGCCATGATACGTTCCAGAACTCTGATCCTATATGCCTAGTAATCCTGATAGTGTGCCTCTAATACCCCAGTGAGAGAGAGAGAGGGGGGGGGGTGGAGGGAGGGTAGTGGAGGAAGGAGAGTCATGTGTCTCTTATCAGGCCTGCGAGCCCCTCTCTCTGTCCTGCTGGTTACTGAGACTCAGCATTGTTTGAATAACTGCATGTTGTGTCGTGGAGACTAACCCCCCCTTACCCTCCCCCCCCCCTTACCCTCTCCCAGGCTCTCAGTGTGCCGGACTCTTCAGTACCACCGTCCTAGGGGGGTCGTCTAGCGCCCCCAACCTGCAAGACTACGCACGTACACATCGCAAAAAATTCTCCTCCGGCAGTCTGTCCTATAAAGACGGTATGTGTTTCAGTTCCTTGTTCAGCTAGGAGACACAGTGGGCTGGTGCCCATGGCCAGGGAGGGACAGCTCTGGTACTGGGCAGGCCCAGAGTGTGGAGGTTATACAGGGCCAGCTCTGGTACTGGGCAGGCCCAGAGTGTGGAGGTTATACAGGGCCAGCTCTGGTACTGGGCAGGCCCAGAGTGTGGAGGTTATACAGGGCCAGCTCTGGTACTGGGCAGCCCCAGAGTGTGGAGGTTATACAGGGCCGGCACTGGTACTGGGCAGGCCCAGAGTGTGGAGGTTATACAGGGCCAGCTCTGGTACTGGGCAGGCCCAGAGTGTGGAGGTTATACAGGGCCGGCACCCACACACACTGCTGATTCTCTGTCCCACGGTTGTGATTCGAGATGTGGCTGAGGTTCACCTGTTCCCCACGCCATAACCCTGCCCACCCCTGGGACCCCCTGTAACCCTGCCCACCCCTGGGACCCCCTGTAACCCTGCCCACCCCTGGGACCCCCTGTAACCCTGCCCACCCCTGGGACTCCTCAGGACCCTGCTCACCCCTGGGACCCCCCCTAACCCTGCCCACCCCTGGGACCCCCCCTAACCCTGCCCACCCCTGGGACCCCCCCTAACCCTGCCCACCCCTGGGACCCCCTGTAACCCTGCCCACCCCTGGGACCCCCCCGTAACCCCTGCCCACCCCTGGGACCCCCCTGTAACCCTGCCCACCCCTGGGACCCCCCAGTACCCTGCCCACCCCTGGGACCCCCCGTAACCCTGCCCACCCCTGGGACCCCCCCTAACCCTGCCCACCCCTGGGACCCCCTACCCCTGCCCACCCCTGGGACCCCCCCTAACCCTGCCCACCCCTGGGACTCCTCAGGACCCTGCTCACCCCTGGGACCCCCCCTAACCCTGCCCACCCCTGGGACCCCCTCAGGACCCTGCTCACCCCTGGGACCCCCCCTAACCCTGCCCACCCCTGGGACCCCCCGTACCCCTGCTCACCCCTGGGACCCCCCCGTAACCCCTGCTCACCCCTGGGACACCCCCCTAACCCTGCCCACCCCTGGGACCCCCCCGTAACCCTGCCCACCCCTGGGAACCCCCCTAACCCTGCCCACCCCTGGGACCCCCTGTAACCCCTGCCGACCCCTGGGACCCCCTGTAACCCTGCCCACCCCTGGGACCCCCCTGTAACCCTGCCCACCCCTGGGACCCCCCCGTACCCCTGCTCACCCCTGGGACCCCCCGTAACCCTGCTCACCCCTGGGACCCCCCCTAACCCTGCCCACCCCTGGGACCCCCCGTACCCCTGCCCACCCCTGGGACCCCCCCGTAACCCTGCCCACCCCTGGGACCCCTCCCGTACCCCTGCTCACCCCTGGGACCCCCCCGTACCCCTGCCCACCCCTGGGACTCCTCAGGACCAGAGCTGCTCCACCTCCACTGGCTTCACTCTCCTCCTCATCACCTCATAGATGTCTGGCAGGCTTGTTATCAGCTGTGCACTATTTGACTAAACATGGAATGTTGAAATGTTTATTTTACAGGACAAAAAATTATAATATATATATATATATACAAGTAAAATGTCTTAATATATTTCCTAATGGGAGTGAATATACATCAAAAGACATTCCAAATCACAGTCACTTGATGTATCTAAAGCTTTGGTCTGTCATTTGTTTGTGAGCAACTGTCATATTCAAGATTTGGCACATTTGACTATTTTCATACAGTAATACACAGCCATTACACGGTCGAGTGTTTTTGTGGATCTGTTTAAAGTTAGTCATGTGTTGTTGGTGATGGGTGTACTGAAATATTCAATGTCTAAATGTGTGTAAGTAGACCGGCCTACATCACATCTTTCAGCCGGAGCTACATCAGTCTTTGTTCGGTGTTGCACGGTCTGTGGTAGACGCAGCATGACGAAACCATCTGTTCCTGTGTTGTCCACTAGGTGTCGTTGTGGAGTCATTCACAAGTGTTCTTGTCTTGGCTGCCATTTTCTTGGTTGCTCTGCGCCTCACGTGTGTGTGGTGGTCATCCTTTCTGTTCCATCTAGGACCATCCGTCTTGTTCTGCCTCTAGTCAGGAGTTACTCCACACGGGGGGAGAGCAGCCTCCTAACTGCTGTCATCTGTGTCCCCTTTGGGTGAATTTGGATTGACATGATTGGTTGAATTCACTCTTTGTAGTGTGTGTGTGTGTGTGTGTTGTAAATGAGACATCAGGAGGAATGACAGTTTGAACTTGTAAGATACTTGTGTATTTAGAATATGTGATAATGGGTCCTCAAATCAGGGATGGGATTATGGCAGGCAGATAAGGAGGAGGATTTTAATATTTTGATTGGCTCTCTTCATCATGGCACTCGTTTGTCTAAATAAATCATAAATGTAATCTCTCTTTTGCTCCTTTAAAGACATGTGGGTGTGTAGCTTGACGTACTGGGGGAGATTTAGGGACTTCTAAGACAGGGCCAACTTTTTTTTCCCTTCTTTGTCTTCATCTCCTAAATGTAGAGGCCATTTCATCTCCTCCTGTCATGTGTGACATCATCCCGTTTTGTAATCTTGAAAGTATCAGCTCAGTGTGAGGCTCCTGCTCTCTGAGTGCTCCACTCCTGCCCCAGACCCCGCTCCAGCCTGCTCACACACTCCAGGCCCCGCTCCTGCCCCAGGCTCAGGCCCCGCTCCTGCCCCAGGCTTAGGCCCCACTTCTGCCCCAGGCCCCACTTCTGCCCCAGGCCCCGCTCCTGCCCCAGGCTCAGGCCCCGCTCCTGCCCCAGCCCCAGGCCCCGCTCCTGCCCCAGGCTTAGGCCCCACTTCTGCCCCAGGCCCCACTTCTGCCCCAGGCCCCACTCCTGCCCCAGGCCCTGCTCCTGCCCCAGGCTCAGGCCCCACTTCTGCCCCAGGCCCCACTCCTGCCTCAGGCCCCACTCCTGCCTCAGGCCCCACTCCTGCCCCAGGCCCCACTCCTGCCCCAGGCCCCACTCCTGCCCCAGGCTCAGGCCCCACTCCTGCCCCAGGCTTAGGCCCCACTCCTGCCCCAGGCCGCTCCTGCCCCAGCCCCAGGCCCCACTCCTGCCCCAGGCCCCGCTCCTGCCCCAGGCTCAGGCCCCACTCCTGCCCCAGGCTTAGGCCCCACTCCTGCCCCAGGCCCCGCTCCTGCCCCGCTCCAGCCTGCTCACACACTCCAGGCCCCGCTCCAGCCTGCTCACACTATACACACACTATATACCCCAGTCTTGTCTGTCCCCTGTATGTCCCCGTTATCTGCCTTTAAAATCACCAAAAACTCTCATCTTAAACTGATGAACTTTTGTACTTTTCTTGCCCCTTTATGCTTCACCTCTGAACTACAGTACCAAAAAAAAGAAAGAAAAGAAGCAACTATTGATCGTCCTCTTCTCTGAAAAACTAAGAAACAGGATCTCTTCAGGAGCACTGTGACTCGACTGTAACACTAGTGACTTTTTTTATTTCCTCAGAGTTGTTGTCAATGCCGGCAGTAAAGCGATTTTCTGTGTCGTTTGCAAAGCATCCCACTAATGGTACGTCTGCTTCTTTCAAGTATATTTCCACTTCTTCACCTCCCCTTGTCTTGCATGTCTATAGAAAACTCTCGTTTTTGTGATTTGAGTTCTTTTTTTCACGTGGTCACTACCATGGTCCTTCAAACACCTGGGGTTCAGTTCATTTTTGTCAACCCGTACGTCTGGACGACTCACTTTCTAACACTACCTCACATCCTGTGTGTAACATCTTGCCTAAAAATGGTCCCACTCACCGATTCAGCGTGTTTTCATGGACAATGTGTATATAGACAGTATATGTGATGATCGCCAGATGTGTGTATTGTTTATATACATATTATCATCGATGTTAAAGATGTGGATTGGAACCATCTCGTGAACGCACCGCCAAAAAGCACCAATTCTTAACCCTTTTCCTGTTTTATTTCTTTGATGACATGTTTGACTTCAGAGTCCTTCAGAGGCTGGGAGTGGAACTTCTCCAGTGGTTCATCGTCTAGACTGAGAGACAGAACCACTGGCTGTCAGACTGAAACAGGGAAAGGGTTAACCTGGGATTCTGTACCATCACACTGTCTTGAGTTGGATTCATTTATGAATGAATATCATGAGCTATGTTCATGTGTTCTTTGGGAAAGACACTCAGCTTGTTACCCCCACTTCTCCCGGATATGTTGGTCTGAGGCTCAAGCTCATTTGGGATTAGGATGTGATTCATGGTCTCCTACTCTACGCTCATTATAGAGAAATACAATATTTGGAAGTTGTTAGCGAGGAGTTGCTGGGCTGATTGACCTGGCGTTCACGCTTCCGTTGTGCCATAAGACACACTGGGGATGATGGCAGAAGCAGAACCATGCTATCACCTGTGGTGTGTTTGGAACAGTGGGCATACTGTCAATCACCCAGCCCCCCTCCTCCCTGTGGGGTCCCCTAGCAACAAACCACCGCTCATTTTCAAGTGGACGTCTGGGAAATCTCCATGGGCGGCATACAGTAATGCCTGCTGCATGCACTCTGCATGTCACACAGACATCAACTGTTCTTCTAGCCATCAGTGGTGGTCTGCTCTTTCAGGATCTTGTTGGTCATGTGACATGTCCTGGTCTTGCGGTTAGGACAGGGATCAGTGGTGGTCTGCTCTTTCAGGATCTTGTTGGTCATGTGACATGTCCTGGTCTTGCGGTTAGGACAGGGATCAGTGGTGGTCTGCTCTTTCAGGATCTTGATGGTCATGTGACATGTCCTGGTCTTGCTGTCAGGGCAGGGTGTGTTCTGGTCTTGCTGTCAGGACAGGGCGTGTTCTGGTCTTGCTGTCAGGACAGGGCGTGTTCTGGTCTTGCTGTCAGGACAGGGCGTGTTCTGGTCTTGCTGTCAGGACAGGGCGTGTTCTGGTCTTGCTGTCAGGGCAGGGTGTGTTCTGGTCTTGCTGTCAGGACAGGGCGTGTTCTCCTGTCTTTGCACCGTCTGTTGCCGGGCAGGAACGCTGTGTGACTGCAGGCGATTGATTACCAGTGACGTCTTCCATGGGTTAGTGTATCGTGTAACGTCTTCTCGGTGTACAGGGTGTTAGCCCTGACTGCTTCTGTGTTGTGTACAGGGTGTTAGCCCTGACTGCTTCTGTGTTGTGTACAGGGTGTTAGCCCTGACTGCTTCTGTGCTGTGTACAGTGTTTGTTACAGTGTTTGTTGAGTCATTCCAGCATGTACCTAGGGGACGTCGAGCCCTGACTAGTCCCAGTGGTCCTCTGTAACCATGTATCTGTGATCACAGTGGTCCTCTGTAACCATGTATCTGTGATCACTGTGGTCCTCTGTAACCATGTATCTGTGATCACAGTGGTCCTCTGTAACCATGTATCTGTGATCACTGTGGTCCTCTGTAACCATGTATCTGTGATCACTGTGGTCCTCTGTAACCATGTATCTGTGATCACTGTGGTCCTCTGTAACCATGTATCTGTGATCACTGTGGTCCTCTGTAACCATGTATCTGTGATCACTGTGGTCCTCTGTAACCATGTATCTGTGATCACAGTGTTGATTCAGTCACTCCTCAACAGTCACTGGCTCTGTTTCCACACCATTTTAGGGACACAAGACGATTCTTCGGCAGTTATGTCCTCTCTGTTTTGGCCAGTGAGAGGTATGGAACCCACGTCTGTTACGTCCAACTGCACCTTCACGAACGTTGGGATCGATTGTCGTAATCGATTGTGCTACGGCAGCAAGCTATCCAGTGCATGCACGATAATATTAGGCTAAACTTCATTTAGGCTTCCGGCGCTTCTTGCCCGTGTGCTCTGGTGGACAGAGTGCGCTTGTTTCGTCAGCGTGTGCGGCGCTCGTGTTCCCCAGAGAGGGTGGAGCCATGCGTCTGTCCCGCCTGCGCATGTGGAGACGCCTCGCGCAGCGCTTCAATGTGTTCAGACGGGTCTGTGTGTAGCACGCACGCTCAGCTGCTCTCTCTCTCTCTCTCTCTCTCTCGTCCTCAGAGGATCTGTTTGTCGCGAAGATCGCTTCAAGAAGTAATGCTTTAGTCATATTCGATTCGAGAGAATCGTTTCCTCGGGAATTCAGAAGCCTATTTTTTCATAGATAATTGAGGTCAAGGAGAGATTGGAGTTGAGCGTTGTGGTGGACAGAGTCCTGCTCTGCCCATGCAGTTTGTTTGACACACCTTTGGGACAGTTGGGGTTGTGTGGGGTACACATAGCCTCAGTGTGCTGTCTGTGCTGGCTGATCCTGAGCATGGAGTGACAATGAGATGAGTGACACCCAGAAATGGCAGAGAACTGTCACCGACCCCCGCCTACTGTCCACACAGCAGGTTCCATTGCCGGCCTCCCCCTCGCTGTCCTCTCTCTCCCTCTTCCCCTTCATCTCTCTCTCCTCCCTGTCCTCTCTTTCTCCAGCTCCAACTCTCTCTCCTCCCTGTCCTCTCTTTCTCCAGCTCCATCTCTCTCTCCTCCCTGTCCTCTCTTTCTCCAGCTCCAACTCTCTCTCCTCCCTGTCCTCTCTTTCTCCAGCTCCATCTCTCTCTCCTCCCTGTCCTCTCTTTCTCCAGCTCCAACTCTCTCTCCTCCCTGTCCTCTCTTTCTCCAGCTCCATCTCTCTCTCCTCCCTGTCCTCTCTTTCTCCAGCTCCAACTCTCTCTCCTCCCTGTCCTCTCTTTCTCCAGCTCCAACTCTCTCTCCTCCCTGTCCTCTCTTTCTCCAGCTCCATCTCTCTCTCCTCCCTGTCCTCTCTTTCTCCAGCTCCAACTCTCTCTCCTCCCTGTCCTCTCTTTCTCCAGCTCCAACTCTCTCTCCTCCCTGTCCTCTCTTTCTCCAGCTCCATCTCTCTCTCCTCCCTGTCCTCTCTTTCTCCAGCTCCATCTCTCTCTCCTCCCTGTCCTCTCTTTCTCCAGCTCCATCTCTCTCTCCTCCCTGTCCTCGCTCTCCTCCCACATCCCTCCATTGGTCCGCCCCTAGCATAACCTTTTCACTTCACCCCCCTTTCTCTTCTTCAACATGTCTAGCTCACCCTCTCCTCCCCCTCCTCCTCCACCGTCTCCTCCACCGCTCCCTCCTTCCCTGCTCTCCCTGTTCTTCTTCAGAGCCCCTGGAGCAGCACCATGTGGCCCAGCTGTTGAGGCGCTTCTCCACCGAGCCCAGCCTGGGCCAGACCCTCTCTCTGGACGGGGCGCTGGCTCACCACCTCAACCAGTGCTCCTACCACCTCCGCCTCTTCCGAAACTGGCTCATCTCCGGCCAGGACCCTGTAGAGTACCTATACGGTCAGCCTCATCCCTGCAGCTCCCCCTCCCTCCCTCCCTCCACCCCCCCCCCTCCCAGCCCTGCCTCTCCCTGCCTCGCCCACCGCATGGTGCCTGTGACCTCCCTCCCTGCTTGGCTGGAGGCTCTGCTGCTGCTGCCCCTCCAGTCCACCCTGCTGCTTGGGCTCTGTGGTTTGAGCCTGCTTGCCCGGCACTACTGGAGAGAGGCTTGCTATCTGAGTGCTGTGTTTCTGTTCTTGGCTTCCAGAGCGGCTCCACAGCTCCAGTAGCAGAGGTGTTCCCCCTGCTGCCAGGACGTCAGCTCTCCTTTCACTCGCTCTCTAACCCCCCGTTTTGAGTGGCAGGTCGCCTGATGATTAACCGCCTGTCCGGGGTTCAGGTGTGGGCAGCTGCCGGGACGCAGGCTACTCCGGGGGGCAGCCCTGTCTGGGCTCGCTGCCTGGGATGGCTAGCCCTGTCTGGGCTCGCTGCCTGGGATGGCTAGCCCTGTCTGGGCTCGCTGCCTGGGATGGCTTGGTCCGTGTTGCATAGACGAGCACAGCCACTCCCAGCAGCACTCGTGTGGGATGCAGTGTAAGCAGGAAGCTCAGCTCAGAGAGAACTCCTGAAAACAGGCTGTCTGGTGTGAGCATGGCCTGGTCATCTGGATACATGTGCATGCTCTGTACTCTCTCTCTCTCGCTCTCTCTACATCTCTCTCTCTATTTCTTTCTACATCTCTCTCTCTACTACATCTCTCCCATCTCTCCTCTACATCTCTCTCTCTACATCTCTCTTTATATCTCTCGCTCTCTCTCTCTCGACATCTCTCTCTCTCTACATGTCTCTCTCTCTCCATCTCTCTCTCTCTCTCTACATCTCTCCCTCTCTCTCTCTCTACATCTCTCTTTCTCTCTCTCTCTTTCTCTACATCTCTCTCTCTCTACATCTCTTTCTCTCTACC
Source organism: Mallotus villosus (assembly GCA_903064625.1). Taxonomy (NCBI): domain Eukaryota; kingdom Metazoa; phylum Chordata; class Actinopteri; order Osmeriformes; family Salangidae; genus Mallotus; species Mallotus villosus. Next base: position 874,101 of record CAEFZP010000217.1, on the reverse strand, counting down.
TCTCTCTCTCTCTCTCTCTCTCTCTCTCTCTCTACCTCTCTCTCCCCCCTCTCTATGTCCTCCCATCTCCATCCATCTGTCTTATCTTTTCATCTCTCCATCTCTCTTCTTCTCTCTGCATCCGTAGGGGCCACGCCTAACCCCCAGAGTAGCAGCCTAGCTGAGGGTCTGGCTGCAGACTGTCCCTGCATGGGGGTCGTGTGTCATACAATGGGAAAGGTCACTTCTGCATTCTGCAGGCTATGAGCAACACCAGAGCCCAGTACCACGGCGTGCCGCTGTCATAAATCTCGACTCTGAAGGGTCTAGGAATGTCTGCCAAGGCTCTGGGAATCAGCTCGAGCTGCGAGAGAAATCAATTCACACCATGTTCTAACAGCTAGCAGACAGGAAGAGAAGCTGGGTGACATATCACCCTGACTGGAGCGTGCACCGCTGTGTTCCACTGGGCTTCCAAACCAGCCACCTTTACACACGTAGATCCCAGACAGATGAGACGTTACCGCGGGCGACACCCCCATGGCGTTCCTCCGACTCTCTGCTTGACCCATCTGAAGCTCTGTACCTGCAACCTCTCGCACAGCTGCGTACTAACCGGCGTGTAGTTTTACTGGGACATGGAGTGGACCTGTTTGCTGCTGAGTGGACTGTTTGGCTGCTGTCTGCCGCAGGTTGGTTTGCAGTGTGGTGGTGCTTTGACTCATGAAGTAAGGGCTGTTTGGTGAGCAACTAAGGCAGGCCAGTCGTGTGTGTTCAGGTCTGTCTGTCTTTGTGGTGTGGCAGATAGTGATGTCGTTGAGATGGTCTGTGTTTGTATCATGTGTCATCCAGGCATGTTTTGTGTGTACTTCCTGAATGGAAAGGAAACCTTGGTTGTGTAGAGGTCACCGACTCTGCTCCTGGACAGACTCGGAGGTCTTCTTCTGGTGTTTTGCTCAGGTTTAGCACACGTCATTATAATCCACGTCCTAATTGGTTGGCTTGTGTGTCCGGTGTGTGTTGGTTGGCTTGTAGACAGAGCTGGGCTGGAACCAAAAGCTTTCACTCCAGACAAGTTGATCTGTTCAGGGCTAGTCTGGGTAACCCCAGCAGGAGGGTGAATGAGATGGGGAATGTGACATGCTGTAGGTGTCGTGCCTGCCCCAGACAGCCCCTTCCCAGGGCCCAGTCTAACTGAGGGCTGGTGGGGCTGTGGGCCTGGCTGTCGTCCCTCCTGCAGGCTTCGAGGGCTGCTCCATGGTGCCCTCTATCTACCCTCTGGAGACGCTGCACAACTCCCTCTCACTCAAACAGGTCAACGAGTTCCTCACGGACGTGTGTGAGAACGGAGGAGACGCCCACTCCAGGACCACGAGAGGTAACAGGAATTTGGTGGTCACACACACACACACACTCACTCTCTCACGCTCACACACACACACACACATACACGCTCTTACACACCCTCTCTCTCACACACACACACACACACACACTCTCTCTCTCTCCTCACTCACACACATACCTATATAACGACACTGTTGAGTGACCTTCTGACCTCTGCTGTCTCCTCTACCTGCAGCTCTGTCAGCCATGTTTGACACCCAGAACCAGCCATCAGTGGACTCCTACATGCCCCAGAAAGTGCTGTCCTCATCGGGGTCCATGAGGCAGCGCTCCGACAGACCGCCCTGGTGTAAGTACCACTCTGCTCTACACATCTACCCCATACTACCTACCCTACTAGTACTCTACCCATCTACCCCATACTACCTACCCTACTCGACCTAGAGACCCCAGACTACCCATCGACCCCATACGACACAGCGACCCCAGACGACCCATCGACCCCAGACTACCCAGCGACCCCATACTACCTACCCTACGCTACCTAGATACCCCATACTACACATCTACCCCATACTACCGACCCTACTCTACCGATCTACCCCAGACTACACATCAACCCCATACTACCTACCCTACTCTACCTATCTACCCCATACTACCTATATACCCCATACTACCTACCCTACTCTACCTATCTACCCCATACTACCTATATACCCCATACTACCTACCCTACTCTACCTATCTACCCCATACTACACATCTACCCCATACTACCTACCCTACTCTACCTATATACCCCATACTACCTATATACCCCATACTACCTACCCTACTCTACAGTACCTATTGACCTTGTTTTAACTGCTCTGTACAGGCCTCCCACAACATGGCCCATCTTGGCTGTTATATATGGTGCAGTCCAGCTGCCCACCACAGTCTGTGTTGCTAACTGGGCCAAAACAATCCCACTCTATCTTTTCACAAACCACATGCTTTGTCTCTCCTAGTGGAGCCAAAATGAGCTCGAGCCATAGTAGCTTTCTGGTTTTAATGGTGTGTTTTGTTCACAATGAAATCTCAAGAGAGCGTGTCTCTGCTGAGATTTCGTTCCAGGGCATGAGACTCTGGTAGTCTTTTAGTTGTATTCCTTCTCCTCAGTGCTTCTCAAAGCATTCCTGCAGTCTCGTGTTGATGATGACAAGGTGGAGACCCAGTACAGTACCTTAGTCTTGGTGTTGATGATGACAAGGTGGAGACCCAGTACCTTAGTCTTGGTGTTGATGATGACAAGGTGGAGACCCAGTACAGTACCCTAGTCTTGGTGTTGATGATGACAAGGTGGAGACCCAGTACAGTACCCTAGTCTTGGTGTTGATGATGACAAGGTGGAGACCCAGTACAGTATTCTAGTTTGTGTCTCTGCAGACAGCAGCGGCCCCTCCAGTACCGTGTCCAGCGCCGGCCCATCCTCTCCCACCACAGCAGACACCTCCCCTCGCTTCAGCTTCAGCGACAAGGTCCCCCTCAGCCCCCAGAGCAGCGAGGATCCCCACCCCTGCCCACCCAGCGGCTCCCAGCCGCCCCCCACCACGTCCCCCTCAGGCCCCGGACCTCCTCAGCCCAACAGAGGACCCTCCAGCCCCGAGCACACCCAGCAACCCCCCGGGGGAGGCTGACGCTGCCACACCTAACCACCTGCCAGGAGAGTCCTCTGTTGAAGCCTCCAGCGGAGAAGCTCCAGAGCCCAGCCCCAGCGCGCTCTGCTCCCCGCTGGCTCAGCTCTCCCTGGGCAGGATGGAGGGCTACTGCAGACCCCCAGGGTCCCTCCCGGCGCTCCTGGAGCTCCGAGAGAGCAGCAGCGAGGCGGGCTCCAGCGCCCAGACGCCCCAGTCCCCGGACGGCCCGGAGGAGTTCCTCAACGCGCGGGAGACGGCGGAGCCCTGACAGGGAAACCCGGGGACCTGCCCCGCCCCGGAGCTCCCCTGGAGGTAGGGGCCTCTCGCGTGTCTGAACCCTAGCAAGAGGCGTCGTTCTCTGGGGAGGAAGACGGCCGGGACAGCTGGCCAGAAGTAGCAGCCCTTCTTTACACCTAAGAAGTGAACAGTGTTCTTGTTACTCCCTGTTGTTCAGTCGCAAACCGTGGAGGGTGGACTAAGGCCACGCCCACCTCGGCTAAGGCCACGCCCCCCTCGGCCTTGTATCTTACTGTAAATTGGCCAATAATCAAAGATTGTGGTTTTCCATTTCTTAAAAACCTGCCAACAGCTTCCTCTCTGTGTGCCAGTGTGTGTGTGTGTGTGTTCCATCATACAACTGGAGCTACAATCTCTGCTTAAAGGCCACTAGGCATGTCTGTTTCCTGTTCTACATATGCCCCTTAGAAAGCCACTTGTTATAAAGTGAAGCTTTGATGTTGCTTTTATAAACTACAAACATTCGATGGTTTTCTGTTCTTCCTACTCTATTGTGTACTTCCCTTTCATAACTTAGTAAGTCAGACCAGCTATATGTGAGGAGAGGTCTCTGCTAGTCTCTCTAGGTCAGAATAAGACACAGTCCTGTCTGGGGCTGTTGTGCGCTGAAACATCCCTTCTTCATGAACGTAGCAGAGGGCCAGTGAAACAAGCAGGGAGTCCAGCTGTCTGACAGGGGATCTTTTCTCTTTCTTTCTTTTGGAGATTTACTAATTGCCTTTTCGTGTTTGTTATAGTTTAGGAGCAGGGACACAAAATAAGTACTGTGCTATGCTTTTTTGATAGGTAAAGATATGAACCTGCTGATGTTGACCAGGTAGACAGTCAGGTGTGTCACATGACAACAGCTCTAACCCACCTCACTGCAAGGCAATGGATCTTCTCAATCAGATTCTACTACAATGTGTGTACTGCTTATTGCCAAAGTCCTTAATCCTCATCTACCACTTAAACAGTTAATCATTTACAGAGAGATATATATTTATCTTACAATTTTGTTTGGGAGATGCAATGTAATATTTTCAATGCAGAGGCATCGTATTGGTTACGTTTGAACTTGTACCACATAGCTAATGTATATTTTTGTATAAAATCACCTCACAGTGTGTAGTAACATTACTCACTGAACAAAAAGGTGACAGCAATGTTGGATGGTTCCTTTGTGGTGTCGTGCTTAATACCGTAAAAGCGCCTCTGATTTAGTAGCAGGTGTGTTTGTTTGTTTGTTTGTCTGTGTGTGTGTGTATGTGTGTGTGTGTGTGTGTGTGTATGTGGACGTGTGTGTGTGTGTGTGTAGCTGTACTGTCAGGTCATTAAGCTGAAGCGAAACTCTTTATTTAATGGTTCAGGTTCTGTTCAGTTGTTTTGTGACGTGCTGTTGAGGTGATTCTGTCAGTGAAATACACATGTTTCAGTGTGCATCCAAGAGATCTCCTAATAGCATTATAACACTGTAATCTGCTCTCCTCTCGTTCCGTAACCATGTACTGTACAGCTCAGATCAACAATGTGTTAACGTGTCAATCTGATTCTGTTATACATTTGGTCAACAGGGGGCGCTAACTATGCTTAAGTATGCCTGCATAGTATTTTGGTTTAAGAAGCTGAGCCTCTCTGTGTTGACACCACAGAAGGTGATTAGTTCACTTTAAATCCATCCTGTAAAAACTGATGGAGACCGTGTAGTGGAATGCTGTGCACTTGTAACCCCATAACGAAGGCTTTGTCAACTGAAACACTCTTACTGTATGTTGGAGAACTGTCTGTAATTGTGCAATCTGTCAGCCAGACCTAAAATGAGATTAATCAAATTCACCACCCACTTTTTTCATTATTTGCTATTGCCTATGTGTTATAATCTGCTCTAAGGCTCTGTCATTTCTACAAATGCAGCTTTATTTCTCTAACTAAAGGATGTTATGAATACAGATGTTCTGGTTAACGACTCTTTTATTTCACTGTGTTTTTATTTGTCTGTACTATACTCCTCCTTACACCACATGAACCTGTTCAGTTTGATACGGGTTGAGAAGCTGAGATGGGGGGAAGCTGTACGCCCGAGATGGGACACTATATAAGCATCTGTCAGCCCTCTTCACCTCATCTCAAGGTTTTTAATTTGTCATGGATGCTAATCCCCTGTTATCCCTGCACTCGAGCAGGTCAGCGATGACAGGCAGACACGATCACGGAGTCCGGAGTCACACTGCTCACTAATCTCATTATGATGGTCGATGTAGGACCCCCTCCTCTGCCAGCACGTCCCGGGGTCCCCACTGTCACCGGGAAGGTCATGTAGGGGACATGAGAGGGGTGTGGGGCCAGGGTAATATGGCCTTGTACAGTAAGCTCTCATCGCTAAGCACTCTCACGGCCACACAGAGATCACACCCTCGGCGGATGGCGTTCAGAACACGCCGTTCTGCTCTCTGTCCTCTATGGAGACGACAGTGCAGATGAGTGGGCCCTGTTTCTGGGTATTTTCCGTTCATCCCTGTAAAACGATGACGGCATGTTTCCTGTTGTACAGCGATGTTGGTGTGGCGCTCTGTCTGGATCCTCTGGCTCCTCCTGTTAGTGGCTGTGAGGATGTGCTGCTCCTCCTGTTCGTGGCTGTGAGGATGTGCTGCTCCTCCTGTTAGTGGCTGTGAGGATGTGCTGCTCCTCCTGTTAGTGGCTGTGAGGATGTGCTGCTCCTCCTGTTAGAGGCTGTGAGGATGTGCTGCTCCTCCTGTTAGTGGCTGTGAGGATGTGCTGCTCCTCCTGTTAGTGGCTGTGAGGATGTGCTGCTCCTCCTGTTAGTGGCTGTGAGGATGTGCTGCTCCTCCTGTTAGTAGCTGTGAGGATGTGCTGCTCCTCCTGTTAGTGGCTGTGAGGATGTGCTGCTCCTCCTGTTAGTGGCTGTGAGGATGTGCTGCTCCTCCTGTTAGTGGCTGTGAGGATGTGCTGCTCCTCCTGTTAGTGGCTGTGAGGATGTGCTGCTCCTCCTGTTAGTGGCTGTGAGGATGTGCTGCTCCTCCTGTTAGTGGCTGTGAGGATGTGCCGCTCCTCCTGTTAGTGGCTGTGAGGATGTGCTGCTCCTCCTGTTAGTAGCTGTGAGGATGTGCTGCTCCTCCTGTTAGTGGCTGTGAGGATGTGCTGCTCCTCCTGTTAGTGGCTGTGAGGATGTGCTGCTCCTCCTGTTAGTGGCTGTGAGGATGTGCTGCTCCTCCTGTTAGAGGCTGTGAGGATGTGCTGCTCCTCCTGTTAGTGGCTGTGAGGATGTGCTGGGAGGGGGATTGTGTTCATGATCAGCCAGCCCTCCTGCCACGCCTTGTCTGTCTGCTACCAGAGACAGGGCGGAAGGCTGGCTGGCTGCTGGCTGGCTGGCTGGCTGGCTGGCTGGTGGCTACTTGCTAACACTCTTTGCCAAGGTTAGCCATGACTCATAGGAACCAATCTATCGTTCCCAGACAGCTTTTATTGCCACAGAGTTAACCCCTCATGTTATTGCCCTTATGAGGAGACGGGGATGGCTGATAAAGCTGTAACTGAGGATGGACAGGAAGGTGCTGTAATCATGGCTCATTACAAGGTGGATACAATGCTGAGACATATTGGAAATCTATTTAGTATATAACCCTTAGTTAGTTAGTTTAAGCCTGCTGACAGGACAGGAGTGACAGGATTGCTCTGTCGGGGTGAGGCCAGGAAGAAACAACCAAAACCGTCTTTAAAGAAAGCATTAACAGAAGCAGTTTCCAATTACAATACAATTAACTGAGACTTGTATACTGGTTTGTGAAAGAATACTGATTAGGGTTGCCGAATCACAGCTGCACCATGTGGTATGGTAGAGACCCATTGTCATCTGATTGGCAAGTCTGAGTGAAATAACGTTCTCACACTGCATCCTGTCCATGCAAATCTCCTTCTGGCATGTTTGACAGTAGACACTCATCATGACCTTCATCATTCACTGATGACCAGGACAGTTCTAATCCACAGGTACAGTACACACTATCCTGTGCAATGTCCAGTATCTGTGAGGCAGGCAGCTATAGTATAAATGTCCATCTGAAGTAGCTGTATCAGACTGGACAGAGCAGATCTGTCTTTTAGCAACCCTGCTTTACCCCAGTGCTGCCTGGTACTGCGGCCCGGACACACACAGGAACACTGCCTCCCATTCATCCCCTTTCAAAGAAGGGTAGAAGAAAAGAAGAAGAAAGAGAGAGAAAAGGGGAAGCAGTCCCGTGGTAACATCTGTTCTTCCTACTATACCCCTCTCATGTGATGCTGGGGATGATGTCATAGTCTGGTCCATTCAGTGTGTGCCAGGACGCTATTCAGCAGCCCGCTGCTCATTTGCCCGTCGCTCAAAGCAGGGATTGTTCTCCCGCCCCCCTGCAACACAACGGCAGGCTTATTGTGCCAGAGCATTCCGTGAAAAACCAAAGCGTTGAATTAAAAAGCAGATTCCTCACGGAATTAGCAGTCCAAAACCAGACAGTGTCAGCGAGCAGCAGCCATCGTTCATCACTGCTCTGTACTCAGCTCGCTCTGCCTGTTTACTCAGCTTCAACTCTCTCCATCACTGAAACTGATTTCTACAGTTTTCTTCCTCACAGCCAACATTTCCTCCCATCGCTCATCCTGGTGAGAGGTGGCAGCAGGCCACGCCCCAGACGCCCCAGTCGGGAGGGGCTGCTCTGGGGCTGCTCTGAGCGCTACAAACCCCTCATTGTCCCTCTCTGTCCAGACCTCCTTTCTCATGCAGAGGCACGTTATTCAGGCTTCAGTCTCCACTGCTGCATTACATCATCCCCAAACTCAGAGGAGGAGGAGGAGGTCCCCCTGGGAGAGGTTCTCATGAGGCTCAGGCCCCTCTGTGTTCCTCTGTTCCCAGTCGAGCATGAGCATGGGCTTCACTTGTGCTTGTTGATGTACCACTAATAGCTAAGATGAGAGTTAAATGTTAAACTAGATTTTCATGATTTTTGATTAGCTTTGAATCAGAAAGGAAAACGTCATATTCCTCAATAAATGTTTTTTATTGGTGATCACCACACTTTTCCCTTTTACAATAAATTGGCTGAAGTTAACTTTTTTCCTACATGTTTTAAAGAGATATACAGAAGAGTATTGCACTTAAAACCAATGAGAGTCATGAAGCTTGCTAAACAAGGAAAACTATCACAATGCTTTCTTTACAGCACATCCAAGTTACATGTGCCTTCTACATTCCCATCCACAGTTAAATATACATCTTTTAAAATAGCATGTTTATTATTATTTTTACTATTACATACAGGATTAGAACTAAGAAGGTCACATGCATGTACAAGCAGAGCTCACTGGAGTGGTGTACAGTATGATGACTTCGGGAATCAGTTTGTTTTATGAAATTGAAACCTTTTTTTTTAACACAGTACACCAGTGTAACTGGATTTGTTCCGTTTGAATCTTTCTTTTAAAAAACTCAAAAAGTGTTTGAATAAAATAAATCTTCAGGATATAAAATGTATTGACGGAGTGATCTGAGTCACGACGTCTGGCAGTCTGGTTTCTGAATGTCTGCGTGTAGAGTGGAGATTTAGCCCAATGATGAAGTCAGTAACATGAGTTAACAGTTTAGTATAGTGTACTAATATGAGGACTAGACACCTCCCCAGTACAGCAGCTGCAGTAGCAAGTTTGAACTCCAAAGGAAACATCTGACCACATGTTTAGAAGCAGGCCGTCCTGCTTATGAATCCCATTCTGTCAAAACCAACTCCAGGCCCTTTGAAAGTTCCTTTAATCCTTGTCAATATCCCTTTATCGCCCCATGGTTGGAGAATCCAGAGTTCCCTTTCCAAAGGACTAACAAGCAGACATGATTATGACATCATCCTCTGCAGCCACAGCTAGAATCCCTGTACTGAAAACTCCTGTGTCAGCCTCTGAGATTGAGAGAATGATTCAATCCTACACTTAATTATGGTACATGACTTGCTCTTAGCAACAAGTAAAGGTTTACCACTGTATCACACTTAATGTGAGGAAAAAAGAAACTAAGAAAGAGCTTGGAGCAGAAATATGATGTTGGATAAGTAAACAAGGCAACCAAGAGATCAATGTTCTCTGATGAGAACGTAAAGGTAACGTGCTACTTCACATTCTGAATGGAACCACACAAGCAGAACCACCAGAACAGTCCTAGTGGAACGGAGAACTTCATTTTATCCAATCAACAACAAAGAGATACACTTTAGCATTAAAAGGCATATTTTACTTGAAGCTTTAGCTTTTTTTTCCTTTTTTTTTCTATGCTATTATTTACATGCATGTGCCATAATATGCAGGAACACAGAGCAGAATATTCTAATTTGATGCCACAGATGTCTTCAATTCTCAGACAAGGCCTGTTGGTCTTGGATTCAGTTTATGCTGAGATAGAGGCATGGCTCATCTCTTACTAAGTCAATTACATGATGCAGAAAAATAAAGAAATAAAACATCAACATAACCAAACTTAACACACACATTACTGTGTAAATCACTGTTGGAAACCATATTGAATAGAACACTAAAATAACATGTCAGATGTTCTTCTCTAAACATAACCAACATAAATGTAAAAGCAATATAACATTTGTTAGAGAAGAAAAAAACCATCTCAAGACATGAAGTCGAGGTGATTGTCCAGAACTTCCCTTCATAACACAGCCAAGAGACGACTCAGAACACCTCTCCCTTTTCAGGATTCAACTAAATACAAGCACACGGAAAACTATAATATACAATAATACATCATGCCTGCGTGCCTGCGTGCATCATCATCATTTGAATAAACCATTTCCTATCTATTAAGTTACTCAACTACACAAATCAGTTATCATAGGATTAAGTATTTTTAGTAAGTAGGCCAAGAAGTTGTTTAGGATAGTGTGCTATTTGTGCTTCTTGTTAGATATCATATTTAGGGGATTTAAGATCATGTGATTGAAATACTGAACTGACTGTTAAAAGTGCCATCGTAGTATGCTTGGTCTGTGCAAATAGTATTTTTGGACCTTTGCTTTTAATGTACTCATAATCGTCATACTAACATGCACAACCGTGGAAACCTGCCCACCTATACTACACCAGAGTCGCTCCACCACAGAGTCACATGATGGGACTCTGCCATTCCAGATTCACACCTACATTTCACACACATCTACATTTCATCCTCAGGACAGAAAGGCACATGTGGGTGTGACAGTCTAACCTCCAAACAGGCTGAACCACTACGGTCATCAAAGCATTAAGATGCACAGCACACACCTTCCTCTCTGTCTGCTCTTTCACTCAATCAGCAAGTCGGACATCCTCTCGGGGTTTACAGGTCGTGACCTCACCACTACACGTTGCTGTCACTCTGGTTGTCACGGGAACACACCCTCCCTTCTTTCTGAGCTTGTTCAGGGTCACACACACGTTAAAGGGTCATGTCACGAACAACACAACATTATCAGAAGAAAATCAGATCATTACAGTAAAACTACATCTGCGTCCCCTGTTGTAAAGTAGGAAAATAGAGAACTAGTACCGTCTCTTCTGGTGTTCAGCTCTAAGCCCTACAGTGAAAGAGCATGACAGGGGATTACTCACAATGTCTGTAATTATAGAAGGACTCTATCTTTCCCTTATGCCCAATAAAAGATCACTGGCAGAATGCAGAGATCAGCTCTCAGAATCCACAAATTGGCAGTTTACCTTTTTTGCTTCAGTAAAACACAAGCAATCGTACAAACACCACTGGGTGGACATAGCCAGTTACACTACACTGCAAAATGACTCCTACGACAACAGAAACAACCAGAGAGCACTAACCTGTAGGACTAGTGGTCGGAAATATTTAGCGATTAAGAAATGCACTGCAATTGATTCTCACCTTGCGATAAACATGGAAAACACAGGTTACACTTCAACAACCTTTGTGTGTGAGGACTTGTCCACACCCCCTATACTACAGCAAATATATTGAAAATACATTTAGAAGACCCTTGGAGAAATGTACTTGGAACATCATCTAAGTCACTGTAGCGTCATTAGGCACATACGTTGTGAGTAACATCAGGACTAGTATCAGCTAAAAGGGAGACACATGGGTAAGGTGAAGATAAAACCGGGATGTTACCACAGATAGCTTGTGTGCCATATAGATCTAAAACACGTTTACATCTGACATGAGCTATAAAGTTACACATGAGAAGGGAATGCTTGTTTTAAGTTCGAGGAGCCGATTACAGAGATAAAGTAACTGTTGCCGTCCCGGACTCAGAGACAGATGCAGTGTGAAACAGAAAGGCCTTATCCTGCCTTCCTCAATACAGACCAATATGTTTACTAGATGAGGGAGAGGACCTACTAGTCATAAAAAGCACCTTTAGAATACAAATGATAACAACAGCCAAGCTTGTGGCTGTTAAGTGAGTAGGAAATAAACCTCTAGAAAAGATAGACTGCTAGCCAACTCGGTCTCAGCTTTAGCCCACTTGGTTGGCAAGCGATGGTGTCTAAAGCCAAGACAGATTAGCATATCAGGCTATAGAAAAGACAGATTTAAAAACAGACCCATATCAAACTAGGAAAGTGAAGAGGGAGGGAGGGAAGGATGCGCTCAGAACTCGATCTTGCAGGCGGGGAAAGACTCGTCCTGCATGACCACAGTGCTGCTGGACGCCAGGACCATCACGTTCAGCTCCTGCTGCCTCTGGTGGGTCTGCTGGTACCACTCCCTCGTCACGTCCGTGTCATGGGTGGGGATCAACGTCACCTGGGGGAGGAGTAAGAGAGAAGGGGGGTCGGCATCAGGAAAGGACAAAGGTCATAAGGACAGATCCATTAAGGACGAGTGCTGACTCTGTGCATCTACTGCACTTGAAGGAGTCCCAGAGCAGTGGTGCTGTTACCTGCAGGTTAGATCCCCACTGGGACTTGCCCTCCAGCAGGGCATCCAGGACCCGCCGGCTGGGCTCCTCGCTCCCCGCGTCGTTCCCGCTCACCACGTAGTAGGCCGAGCGGATGCGCTTGAAGAACTCCTGGTCCACGTTTTTGGCGCTGCAGTGGTTTGGGATGTAAGCCAGGTCCACATAGATAGGAGGGCCAGGAGGAACCACGGAGCCAGACCTCTGAGAAGCTGAGAAGGAAAGGCACAACGTTTACTCTCACACAGGGCTGGAATCACCATCAAACACACAATAATATACTTCCACTCTAAGACGATCTCTCTCTTTGAGGAAGAATTGTGCACGTTTTGGAATAGCATTATGTTCTATTATACAATGTTCTAAATGTTTCTCCTAAATCCTTCCTACCTGAACTGCTCTTCAGTCCGTTGGTCGTTGCCTTGCCAGGGGTGTAGCTGGAGCGGGACAGGTCGTCCTCCCTGGAGCCCTGTCCGTCAGACAGACGGGACATCCTGGAGCTCCGTTCTGCTTCCTTCTTCTTGAGCGAGGCGCTGCGGGGAGACGCCGTCTTGCTCACCGGCATGGGGGACCTCTTACGTCTGGCCGGGGACGCCGACTTGGTCTTCCCTGAGGTCTTCCTCAAACCTTTGGGTTTGGGGTCCTTCTTGAGAGGGCTCTCCGGGGCGCGGTTCAGGTCGTTGGCCAGGGAGTCGGGGTCCACCATGCACGCGTCGGGGTGAGGAGGGTGGGGGAGGGGGTCCACGAGGGGGGCAGGAGGCGGGTCCAGGCTGCGCCTAGCGGAGGAGTGGTGGCTGGAGGACTTATCCACAGGCAGGTACTCGGTGTCTTCGTCGGAGTCTTCGGCGTCCTCGGTGCCAGGGGGCACGTCTGAGTCAGACTGGGAGGGGATAGACTCACTGACGGAGGTCGGGGGCGTGTCCTCTCCAGCCAGCGCTGGGGACATCCCCTCTGGGCTCTGCAGAGAGCTGGCCTGGGCGTGCTGGTGGGGCTGCTTGTGGGCCCTCCTCTTGACCGACAAGTCACACTCGTCTCCTTCCTGGGACTGGTCGCTCCTGCGGCCGTGCCCTTCGTCCTCCTCGTCGGTGGAGAGGTGATGCATGCTGGGATTGATGAACGAGGGCGAGAGGTCTCCTTGGCGCATCCGGTGCTCATCGGAGGAGTAGCCGGGGGAGGCGGAGGAGCGGTAGGAGGAGGTGGCCCCCCTGTAGGAGTCGGCGGGGTGCTCCTGGTCACTGTCGTTGCCGTCCGTCCCTCCTCTACTTGACTCCTCCGTGTAGAAGGGGGAGCGGAGCGAGTGATCGGCGGACGAGAGGGAGAGAGGGCGGGCGGGGCGCTCTGGCTCCATCTCACACTCCTCCTCGAACTCGTCCTCGTGGCGGTAGTGAGGGGGGGGAGTCTCCGGGGACCATCTTCTGCATCTCCCACTCGTAGGCGCTCCTCACCTTCCCCTGGGCCCCGCCACTGGCCGCTGCTCCTTGGGGGGCGGGGCCGCTCATGCTGACCTCCGTAGGGCCGTTGGAGGCATCGGGCTTGGTGGGTTGCAGAGAGGAGGGGGTGTGTGTGTATGAGGACCGCACGTCAGGGAGAGCGCCCCCTGTCTTGCTGGAGGTGGAGGTGGGGACCCCGGCTTTGTCTAAGAAAGAGCGGTTAGCGGAGGGAGACTTCAGGTTCATGTCACGCATGTAGCCTTCCTCATCCTCCTCTTCCTCACTGCTGTCAGACTCAAAGTAGTGTTTGCCGGAGGAGTCTGGGCGTGGTGAGGAGGTGACACCGAACATACCGGTGCTGATTGTCTCCTTGTCTTTACCTGCCTGTGAGGGCAGGGAGAAGGGCCCTGATGCGGCCCCCAGTCCAGCAGCAGCCTGCAGCTTGGACCCCTCAGCCCATTCAGGCTTATAGAAGCAGTCGGATTGTTTGTCCATCGCCGCTCCACCTGCGGAGGAAAAAGTCTCCTTCTTCTCCCCCGCCGTGGTGGAGGAGTGAGAGGTGAAGGGCTTGCCCTCCTCGAAGGGGCTGAGGGGGGAGAAGCGGGCCAAGCTGGATGCCGACTCAGCCGTGGCGGCGCTCGTCATCTGTTTCTCTGACACCTCCAGGTACTCGTCTTTCACCAGGCCTCCAGAGCTGGACATGGGAGAGTCCATGACCAGGGAGTGCTCATCTTTGAAGGAGGAATATTCGAAGAGAGTGGGGTCGGCCGTGGCGGGGGTCTCCAGGTCCTCTCCGAAGGGCCGGCTGGTGGACAGAGACCCAGACGTGGAGGAGGAGTAGCTGTAGGCGGAGGAGGAGGAGTACGCCGTCGTAGCGGTCGTGGTGTACAGGAACCCCGTGTCTCCCGCCTTCTTACTCAGAACATCCGGGGTTTTCTGTTTGTCGTAATCTGCCTCCCGATCTCTGTCGCTCTGATAGTACTTGTCCTCTGTCGACTTGAGGGGGAAGTCATCTTTCCTCTCTTTGGACATGAAGGAGTCTTTGTCTGAATATGAGTAATCGAATCCAGATGAGAAGCCAGACGCTCCTGTGGCACCTGGCTTAGAGGATACTCCACCCAGAGGAGAGTAGTCACCTTTGCCCTTCTGGAAACTGTCCTCAGTTTTTGAGAATGAGCTAGAGCTGCTTTGGTAAGAAGCAGAGAATCCTGTTGCAGGAGGTTTAGCCAGACTGTTGTATCCATAGCCAGCCATTGAGATCATAAACTCAGGACGGCTGAAGTCTATCATTTCACCGAATGGACTCTTGACCTCTTTCTCCGATTTGTCTTTGGCGCCTTTCTCCATGTCGGAGTCACTGACGGCTTCGTCGGAGTCCTCGTCCTCCTCTTCTTCATCTTCATCTTCGTCGTCATCCACGTCATCGTAGTCTTCTTCGTCCCTGGCGGTCAGCTTGCGCATGTCCACCTCCAGACCTGCTCCTTTGTCGTCGTAGCTCGTCGGGGAGGGTTTAGCTGCAGCGGAAGATGTCACCGGGGGAGAACCCAGAGGTGTACTTGTAGCTGTCCTTCTCCTCGGAATGGCCCGAGGACAAACATGTGGACGAGGCCTCCGGCCTGTCAGCCATGGAAGGGAACCTGCTCTCTCTGCTGTACTCGTACGGCTTGCTCTCCTTCTCATCCTTTCCCATCTTGTCTTGCTCATAAGCGGAGCCATGGGAAGACCCGTGGTCCACAGAGCTGGCTCTGTTGTCATAAATGTCACTGTAAGAAAAGGTCTTCCCATGGACGTAAGGCGTGTCCTGTCTCATGTCTCTCTCCCTGTCAGCGGAGCCTTTGCCCTCGCTCTCTGGGCAGCCATAGAGATCGAACTGAACATTTTTTTCTGGTTCCTTGAATCCTACCTGGTCGGCTTTCCCCGCGGCGGTGTCCTGTTTATAATCTTTAGAGACCGTGTCACTTTGCGCTACAGACAAGGGTCTAGATACAACACCACTGGGGCGCACGTCCTCTTCATCTTCCTCCTCGTCATCCTCATCTGAGTACATGACCTGAGGTTGGGGTTTTTGCTCAGTCTTACCAGAGGACTGGGTCTTGTCTGTGGGCTTGGCCTGTGTGCTTTGCAATTCTTTCTCAAACATCTTCTCCTCTTTGGGAGACTTTGCTTCACAGGAATACTCCTCATCCAGGAAGAGACCCTCTTTCTGGTCCATCAGCCTAGCGTTCTCAGAGGGTTGGAGGTCCTTCTTCATGTAATAATCATCATCCTCTTCTTCGTCAGATTCTTCAAATGTTGACCTGTCGCCAGAAAGTCCCGTTTTGAAGGTGCCTTTGTCCGAGAAAGGAGGGGATTTCTGCGTGGCCGTTTTAGATGGGTCCTTGACCTCCTTCTCTCCTGTTTTGAACCTGTCAGGAACCTTCTCCTCGGTGGGGGAATAGCCACTGCTGATGGGGAAGGACTGAGTGGGTGAGGCCAACTTCATGGTGCTGTCATCCGGGCTCAGGCATCGGTCATCGCTGTCATGGATGGAGCTGGACTCAAACCCACTGGGAGGAGGGAAGAGAGGCTTCATTCCAGCTCCGCTCACTGACTCTTTGGAGGAGAGAGCTTGTTTTCCTTCGTCTGCCTGGAAGAGAGGTGACTGGGCGGCAGACGTTGAGAAGGGAGAAGGAGAGAAAGGGGCGGAGGGGTACTTCTCCTTCTCCTGGAGCAACAAGGAAGCTGCATGCTCATAGCCCTCCTGGAGTTTACCCAGGGGGATGTCCACATTGGGAGTCTGGTCCTCATCCTCCTCTTCCTCTTCTTCGTCCTCCTCGTGGAGCGCTTTGATCTTGGAGCCGGCCTCCGCATCGTGAGCGATGGGCTGGCACTCCTCTGAAGGAGGAGACTTGAAGCACTTGTCCTCCTCCAGAGAGGACGTGGGGGAGATGGTGCCAGCGGAGTGCAGGTAGTCTTTCCCGTGGGTGGCCTCCGTGCGGGAAGGAACGCTGTTGACCGTGTCCAGGAAGAGAGAGCTGCGCCCCGTCTCCTCCGTCTGAGGGGCCGTCACGGACGTGATGGACTGGTCCTCAGCGACGGAGTTGGCGAACGACGACAGCTTGTCGTATTCGGTGATGGAGGTGGCCGAGGAGATGTGCTCCTCCTCCGCCAGCGGAGCGGCGATGTGGTTGGGGTAGGCTGCCAGGACGGGGTCGTGGCTTCCCATGAAGCCTCTGGCTCTGAGGTCCGCTGCGTCCGACATGGCGGAGGCCCTCATCTCCCTCACGCCGTGCATGGAGTCGAAGGAGCCCGGGACGTCGGGCACGGAGATGTCGTAGGTGCCCACGTCGTAGCGCAGGGGGGGGATCCTGTCCTCGGTCTCCTCGTGGATCTCCTCGTCAGAGATGGTCTGCTCCGTCTCAGAGTAACCGGGGATGGTCTCGTCCTGGATGAAGGAGATGTGCTCCGAAGCAGAGGCCCCGGCTTGCCCTGCAGGGGTTCTGGTGGGGACGGGTTTGTGATCCGTTGGCTTGGAGTCCCACTCCTTCCCAGATTTATCTTTTTTGGCGTCCTCCATTTTGTATTTCAGCTCGTCGTCATCCTCGGCTCCCTCCAAATCGGCCTTTTCAATCACGTCCCCGTCCTCTTCGGAGCTGTCACTCTTCTTGGACCTCAGCCCCAAGCCCATCTTGGTGGAGTCATCTTTCTTCATCTCTGCTTTCTCACCCAGTTTGTCAGGGGTTTTAGACAGAGGGACCTGGCCTCCGTACCTGTGGCTGCTTTCCCCACATCAGGCTTGGTGTCTGTGGATCCTGGTCGCACAGACTTGTCACTCTGCATGGGCCCGCTCCCTTGCTTGGGGAGCTCATCCTGTTTCAGGGCTTCAAAGTCCTTGGTGAGATCCTCTGGAGAGGAGACCACGGACCTGTCTGCCGACGCTGTGGCTGCCTTCACAGGCTCTTTCTTTGGGACAGGCTTTTTCTCAGCTGCCTGTTCTTTCCCGGTCTTGTTCTTATCGGTGGTGGGCTTGGACTGTGTCTTGGCCTTGTGCAAGGTCTTTCTAACCTCAGGGGTCAGAGGCTTCAGGTCAGGCTTCGTCATCTTCCTCAGCTCTGGCTTCTTCTCCTCTTTGAGTTTTGTCTCCTTTTTCTCTTCTTTCTTAACATTGCTGTCTTTCTTTACTTCTCGTTTTTCTTTCTTTACCTCCTTCTTCTCTTTGTCTTTCTTCTCGTCCATCTTGGAGGGTTTTTCCTTAATCAGTTTCTTGACTGTTTTCTCCTTGGACAGTTTTTTCTTCTCCTGTTTCGCTGCCTCGGAGGCCAGCTCACTGTTCTTCTGCTGTTTCGCTGCCTCGGGTGCCACCTCGCTGTTCTTCTGCTGTTTCGTGGCTTTGACACTGTCACTCTTCATCTTCTTTTCCTCCCTCTTTTCAACTTTGTTCTCCTTAGCAGAATCACTCTTGGTCTCGTTCTCGTCCTTCTTGCTGACTTTGGAGACGGGTTTGGGGGATTTGGGGGATTTGAGGCTCTCCTTGCTGTCCGTTCTGGATCTCAGTTTAGTCTGCTTGATGACAGGTGGAGGAGCCCCAGAGGAGATGTCCTTCTGAGTGGCCACCGGGTAGCGCAGGAAGTCCAGGTGCTTCAGCTTCTCCAGCCCTTCCAAGATTTTGTTCTGTGGTGCGTTTCCCGGAAACAGAACCCTGACTATCTTCTCAGTGGGGCTGTGAGGAATCCACACTATAAGGGCCGTGACCGACGTCAAATAAGGGACAGAAATCTCCCCTTCTCTTCCATTAGACATCATAATGCCAGTCTTGGCCTTGCTGTTGCCAGCCCACTTCTGCATAAGAAACTGCATCTCTTTGCTGTCCTTCACTGGGTTCAGAACGTACATGTCTAACTTCCCAACGCCCAGCTTGTGGAACAGTGTGATGGGTTCGATGGTGTTGCTGACCACCCTGAAGAGAGGCTCCGGCTTGATGCCCAGCTTGTTCAGGTACTGCAGAGTGAGGGATGCCTCCTCGATGCTGCGCTTCACTTTCAGAGTTGACTCGGGCATCAGTAACTTCTCCGGAACGTTGAAGAACACCACGCCGAGCTCGGGGGAGATCTGGTTCTTCATCCAGTCCCCGTAGGTGTTTGACCCAGAGCCTTGACTCTGTTCCTCCTCCTGCTCGGCTATCTTCCTCTGGAACAGCCCGTTGATGCCAGGGAGGTTGTCCGCGCCGATGTGGGTTAGCAGGACCGAGTCAATCCTGTCCAAGTGTCGGACCAGCTTCCAGAAACAGGACTTACGTTCAGACCCCCCGTCCACCAGGATGTTGAAGCCGTTGACGGCGAACAGGGCGGAGTCCCCCCTGCCCCCGGGGAAGATGTAGCAGCAGGGCTTGGACAGCTTCAGGAAGCCCCCGGAGGTGGGCGGCTCCAGAAGGTCAAAGGGCGATGGGACATCCACCGTCTCAGAGACGTACTCGGTGAACTCAGTGACTCCCTCCATGTCTGGGAGCACGGGGTCAGGGTTCAGGCGGTAGTCCAGAAGATTCTGGAGGTGCTGCTGCTCCTGGCTGTGCCCCAGGGAGCTCCAGCCTCCGTCACCCAAGGCAGGAAACAGTAAGCTTGGGCCGCTGGTCTGTCAGGACACCAGACAGGACTTCAGTCACCTGGAGAAGGAAGCACACATGTACCAGAGACCTCAAGTTAAACTGGGTGATTAATGACGCCTTGAATAACCTCAAACCATAATTTCCTCAACCCATCCTATATGACATAAATTCAGATTACAGTAAGGGTTAGCCTGGTGGTTTAGCTTACTCGACGATCAGACAAGATGTCAGAGAAGTGTTTCCAGGTGAAGGTTCCTCCTTGCAGTATGACGTCTCCTCCCTGCTCTGAGCTCTGGCCACTCAGCACCAGGAGTTTGTGTCCAGCACAGTCTGTGATCAGACAGCAGATCTACAGAGGAAACACACAGACACAACAACGGATGAAATCAAGCGTATTATAAATATGCCGCTCAATAGTCTGGGTCAAAAAATGTTTTGTGATACAGAATAGATTCTGTGCTTACGGAAAGCGAAATGGAATCCTTTTTTTAAATGCGGTTCAACCGATGACCTTATTATGACATTTAGTTAAGTGCATGGAGAGAGTTCAGGTGCCGGCTTTCTGTTGTCTAATGTGACTCATCCTTACCTCTGATGTTGTGGTCTCCTCTGATGGGTTGACTAACACCACTGTCTCAAGGACGTCGCTCTTATAACGAAGGATTCTCTGGCCTAGAGAGAGAAAACACCAACCAGACAGCACATGAATAAGGATGACAGATATTATTCAATGTTTAGTCATCTCTCTGATAGAATTGCTATGATAAAATAGTACCATAGCAATAAACAGCATTATTTATGAATAATGGAAATGTATAAGAGGCTCAAATGATTATTTGAACACATTCATGTTTATGCTCATGAACAGGCTGACATACAGTATGTTGCTGCATATCAGGCATTTAATATGGCATCAAATTGGAGAGGCCCTGAAACGTCTGAAGCAGGAGATCCACAGCAGAACTGTTGTCTTTGGTTAATGCACTGTGATTGGTTGAATTAGAGATGCCAATTAGCAAAAGAACAAAATGCCGGAGCTGTATGTAAACATCTCCGAGACCAATTACTGATAATACAATGTTCTGTCCTCTAGCATGTGTCAGTTACAATCAGCTTTACTGTACATGGCGTCCTGTCTACACACTGAGGCTCTCTGCTGCTCTCTAACTCACACACACAGTGTGTGCCATCTCAGCTTCAGCCTTCACCCAAGCATCTCCATGAGCTTCATCCCATGGTCTCTTTAAACTACACCATCGCAACAAAAATGGCATAGCCTCAATCACAAACCCCATTGGCTGTTGCTATGAGGATGCTTATCTGGCGTTAGCTCCCGCTAGCTGAGTTACACTGACCCAGTCTTGGGTACGGCAGACGCATTGCAGCATTTCTGAGTGAGGGAGGGGAGAGGGACAGAGGGAGAGGAAAGAGGGAGAGAGCCTGTGCTGCATATAGCTCAACACAGGGAGGGGGAGGTGAGCAGCAACAGCATCACACAGCCAGCATACAGATGCTTCATCAGGGGAACTATATTTAGCATGAAATGGCTTATGGGCTCATATCCAAAACCAAGGACCCGAAAGGGGTTATCACAAGATTAGTTTTTGACCCTTTCTGCATTATGGGAAAGGCGAGGGAATGCTGCATGCCCAACAGAGCAGAAGAAGAGAGGGACATGTCCTGGTGTCCAGGGATTCCATGTAAAGGCACCAGAGGCATTGTAAATACTTTAACAAGACCAGAGTTGCCCTTTCGACATGAATTTGCATCTTCCCAGCTCTGTGGCTAGTGCCGGCCAAGGACATCAAATTCTAAGATCATTTCTGCATACAAATGGCTGAAATTAGATCACGACCATGTGCTTAGCAAGTAAACAGACCCTGGCCTAGTTTTGAGATGTATTTGTTGTTTCATTTTCACCTTATGGCCTGGAATAAGTTAACAGTTTGAATTTGCTAAGCTGCTGAGCAACTAAATAGAGTCAAATGTATTATTTTCACCCCCAAGGAAGTGGCTGAATGTTGCAATAACTGCACCACAGCAAAGGTCAATTCCAGTTTTGGATGAATACACTCGAACACTGAGTAGGCAGAGAAACAGTATCAGGCCTGACATCTTAAATGAAGCATTGAGCAATGCTACTGTATCGAGAATGTCAATGAGATCTCCTCTGATGATCACTGAAGGCTAATTGTCACAGCGACACGTTCCGTGCTGTACATAATACAGAGGCAGTTTGTCTGAATCAACGAGAGGCACCAGTTCCAAATTCACACAAAAGATTCATCCCTGCCTTTTAATGAGGGCTTACAACAAAGGGAACCAAACGCAGCCTTCCTAGAGACAAACTGGGAACCAAACGCAGCCTTCCTAGAGACAACTGGGAACCAAACACAGCCTTCCTAGAGACAAACTGGGAACCAAACACAGCCTTCCTAGAGACAAACTGGGAACCAAACGCAGCCTTCCTAGAGACAAACTGGGAACCAAACGCAGCCTTCCTAGAGACAAACTGGGAACCAAACGCAGCCTTCCTAGAGACAAACTGGGAACCAAACACAGCCTTCCTAGAGACAAACTGGGAACCAAACGCAGCCTTCCTAGAGACAAACTGGGAACCAAACACAGCCTTCCTAGAGACAAACTGGGAACCAAACACAGGCTTCCTAGAGACAAACTGGGAACCAAACACAGCCTTCCTAGAGACAAACTGTGAGTCTCCATCTGATGTCACTCTTGCTTTCGAGAGAGGATTGAGCAAGGTAAGTAAGCTGGCCAGGGTAAACACATTCATTCATGTTTTGAGGTCTTTCACTACACTTAGTGTGATGAGTTTGTCCTTGGTGATTCATCGGATTGAGTAGTGTCCTGGGCAGCTGAGAGGATCCTTCTGCATCTGAACTACAACAATGACATTCTCCAGCCATGCCTGTCACTGTGACCTTCATACAGTACGGTTCATTACAGAGGATCATAGAGAAGACAGTGACACCATCTCTGCTGTGTTTCCTGCTGCTGACACGGAACATGAAGACAGAGAGCAAGAGATGACCGAGGATTCTGAACCTGATCTCATTTGAACTCCATCGGATGGATGGCAGTTTAACTGGCAGCCACTGGACAGAATGTTAAGTCGATGCTTTTAGACGTGTTTATTCTTTGTCCTCTAAAGTAAGAACTGTAGTACACTGGGCAAAGTCTACATCTATACAGAGATTAAAACATATGGCCCAAGAGACTAATCATTTGTTTCCACTCCTATAATTCCTTTTTACATGTCATTATCACATCAAAAGAGAGTCTCTAGTTCCTCACGTGTAACCACACAACCATCTGTTTAGTGTACCTCTTCATACCCAATTCGAATCATCTGTTTAGTGTACCTCTTCATACCCAAATCTAATCATCAGGCAAGAGTTGCATCTTACAAGTTGTGTACTTGTACTCTTTCTCTAAAGGGAAAGCAACATGCATCAATATCAAAAAGAAAACAGTTGATGCAATTTGAGTTGCTGTCAATCAGTATCCTCATCTCCCTGGGGTCATTTTGCTGCAAGCCAGCAGCCAGCCCACAAGGCATGCTAGTGTGGACCTGTGTATCTCTCTCTGACTGGGAACACAGGGGAGACTTCACCAAACCCTCCTGCGTCTAGACGGCTGACCCGAATGCTTCTTTCTTTCTTGTTGTTCACCTACTGTGTCGTTCAACTCTGGACATGGCCGCTGGTTCCAAGATGGCTGACCACCACACTCTCAGTGGGTCTACACCACAGGCCTAAGCTTCTTAGCCCACTAATGTATACACTGTGTGCATCACAGAGAGCAAGAGAGAGACTAGTCATAAAACTAAAGCCCACAAATATAACATCTAACACCACTGCAATGACTACAGTTTTGTCCAGAGACAATCATGAGAATCATAAGAATTTTGCTGTGATTTCATAGTAAAAACAGCTTGTTGGAACGCACCTCCTTGTTTTACTGTCAGCACCATGGACAGCAGCTGCTGCTAGCATACATTCTTTTTACAATACAATCTTAAAAGATTCAAATTTAACAAGCATTAGCTATCTGAAAACACCTTCACTTTACACACTCTATTCCCTTTTACATGAGTCTAAAGAATGTGATGAAGTTTCACGTTGAATACCTCCCTTAATCTTCCTTTCCTCTCCTCTTGTCAGTACTCTTCCACACACTACTGTCATCCATGCTCTACTCCTGCCCTCAATAGACATCCAGTGTCTCACTTTCACACTTTAACAATGTTTCTAGGAAGATTGCTGGCCACTTTAAAAGCCTTTCTTTCACTCAAGCCCCTGACACTCAGTTTAAGAGAGACATCTGGAGCAACAATCAACAGCCAAGCCAAATATCCATGACCAGTACCAGCAGAATATCAAATGTCACTGTATCAGCTTCACTGCACGTAACACTGCAAACCGCAGCAAAAAAGATCCCAGGACATTGATATAGAAACGGGTAGGATGGAGGACAGAGGGTGACTTCAGGCACAGGAGGTGACAGAAATCTGGTAGAGGTCAGCAGGTGAGGTGCTGAGCTGAGAGGATTCTGAGTCAGTACTGGGGGGGGAAGTAGAGAGAGCGAGAGAGAGAGAGAGAGGAACATATGGAGCTGGGATACACTTAATAAAGGAGTTAGAAGGACCACATATGCCATTGAGGATGCTATGAGAGTAATATCTCCTCAGTTAAGATCACTGGAGGGACACATAGATGTTGGATGTTTATGTTCCAACACTAAAGGAAGAGCTGGAGGTTATGGTCCTGTGT
Organism: Mallotus villosus; assembly: GCA_903064625.1. Lineage (NCBI taxonomy): Eukaryota > Metazoa > Chordata > Actinopteri > Osmeriformes > Salangidae > Mallotus > Mallotus villosus. The sequence continues at coordinate 850,056 of CAEFZP010000217.1, read as the reverse complement.
GGAGTCCAGGGCTGCTTTGCTGCTGCTGTCAGCTGTTTGTTATAAATGTTATGTTTTATTGCAGGTAATATATAGTAGCCTGAGTCACAAAAAATATGTAAAAATGAGTGAACACGTTCATCCTCCTCTGGTGTATAGCTTGTTCTACTACTGGAAGATATTCGCCTATTTTGTTTGTGAATTACATAGAATCAGTGTTGAATGTAACGTTTTAATCAAGACTGATTGTCAATTCTCTAACAAAACAGATGAATCACAGGTCAGGCAGAAGCCATTTTGTGACTAAGCATCTAGTAAGGAGAAGAAAACGTGGAACATTGTGTTGCCAAGACAACTGCATCATTCAGGCACAAGTGGAAGCATGAAATACACTTGAACATGTATAAGAGAGATGACAAAGTGAGATGGAGTGAAGAAGGCAGTAGGAGGAGTCAACTCTGCAAAGCATCATGGGAAGGGAGAAGAGCGTGCATTGCTCCGGGGGAATGGGCAACTACAGGAAGCTCCGGGGAAATGGGCAGGTACAGGAAGCTCCGGGGGAATGGGCAGCTATGGGGACTTCCTGCATGGACACCTGGCAGGATGAGAGGGCTTTTCTAACCATTTATCACCTGAGGCAACGAGAGATGTCACTGGCCTGGGGAGATGGTCTCTGTGTGTGTGTGTGTGTGTGTGTGTGTGTGTGTGTGTGTGTGTGGTGTGTGTGTGTGTGTGTGCGTGTGCGTGTGCGTGTGTGTGGTGCGTGCGTGTGCGTGTAGTAAAACTAGAATATGTCCCATATTTGTCAGTGACTTCACAGGGCATGGTGCTAACCCTGCCAAATCTCACTCTGCTCTACAGAGTGGGCAGGGATAACACAGCCTGTGGTCAACAGTGCTTTTATATAATGTTTATATAACTAACAATGAAATATAAAAAAAAACTGAAATTGTGGATTATCAAACAGTCAGCCATCTTTCTTAAGTGGTTCTGACATAGTAAGCTCATGATTCTAGTTGTTCCTGGAATGTCCCAGGATGGAGTTCTCTCATCGAGGTGACTGCCGGCTTATAATGTGGAGTACAAGTTAAATCAAGGCTCTACTCTGTTTAATCAGAGTGACCAGCATCCTCGTCAATCCTGTCACAACAACGGCACTCTGCCAAGAGGAGGCTGGACCTTAGCTAAAACAGCATACCACCAACGATTACACCTGCCAAATCCTGCTAAAGTGATGATGAATTACTGTCCTATAAAATGGTACCATAACATGTCATGCAAACCAATGGTCTCTTTACCCACAAGCTGAACTTTCACTGCAGTCATGCATCCCAATATTAGGGATCCCACACTGAAGTGGGTTAGGGTCATAGAGGCCCTAGTCTATCATGCCATGAGGTTTTCCTGTGATTCCTGTGTAACATCAGAAACACATGGTAGAGGGATGTTCTCCATAACTACTGGTCATAAATGACAACGACCATAAACATGTGATCTTACGTAACATTCACGGTTCATGGTGGGCAACAATCACACCTTCCAACCGAGTATGGACTGGTAGCGATCAATAACACAATCACCAGTGTTCTAAGAAGACTGGGGAATATATCACAACCTAATTACAGCTCAAAGTGCCATGAACAAGGCCAAATACTGACCAGGGACTTCCATGGCATGGTTTAAATGGGCTGATACCTTTTTAGATGTTCAGACAAGACAATGACTGAGACCAAGATTTGGTGTGGCAGCTTCCCTCAGGGATTAAGAAAATACAGCCGACTCAGTATCCCTCGATGTGGCATGTACAACACTGTGATGTCACAAGGTTAAGGCAAGGTTAAGAGTCCAATGCAAGCATACCCTACACTGTATACAGTAGATAAAACGAGCCCATCAAATACCAGCTTCATGAGAACACCGGAATAACACTTCTCCATAAAAATCAGTTTACGCTGGTGACGTGTTTAAACCCACACAGACCTAGGGCTAAGACCCTTATCACGCTAGCCTGGGAGCTGTAGTTTACCTATTTCTGGCCCAGTGTTGGTTGAGTGATTCTAACCAAAGAGCAGACAGTTGGAGCTCAGGGGGAAGCCAGGCGTGCTAGCCAGGCGTGCTAACACACATCTCTGCCACGGGGCGCAACACCCTCTGCTGCTGAGGATCCCATAAGCCCCTGCTCCACCCCATCCAATATCGCTGAGCTCAGCATAAGGTCTCACACGCCCTGCAGCCAATCATGAACTGAGGTGATGGAGACTGCCTTAGATACTGTCTAGGGAAACAGCAAAGGGCACCAGAGCAAGAGTGTTCACATCCAATGATTTTTTTTTCTTTTTCTGATTATAAAAGAAGTGCCAATACGATTCATATCAGTAAACGGAAGAGTGTTATACTCTCTCACTCTAAGGTTGATCCCTGCTTTGAAAGATGCTCCATATAGACACCAGTCCAGTATATCTTTGTAGTCTATAGATGTCCTCAATGTGCACATTATTGCTGTAATCAACTGGGATTTTCAACGATCCTTGCTTAGCAAAGAGGGCACTTAACATCAATGTAACTGTACATCATGATCATTAAAGACTTCAAGGAGAATATTACGGTTGAGAGCTGCTTGCCAAGAGTAGTAAAGCGACCAGTTAGGAGGAGTCTCACGCCCTGCTCAGAGATCGCTGTTCTGGAGCTCTATGAACACTGATCCACTGTCTGAATCACACACGAGATGATCATTGCATTTTAAGGGCTGTCATGTCCTTGGTGGGCTGCTCTCTGGAGGCCCTGTGGGGCCTGTGAGTATAGATAGGAACATAAACAATGTGTAACAACTCATGTTTCATAAAACTATGGTGTTACTATCATCAAGGGTACAGAGCCAGACAAGACCAGCGGTCATTGCTTGCTCTGTCCCCATCACTGTCTGCACGGTGCAGTTTGCAAGTGTGGCCTTTAAAGGCTGCTCAAAGGCATCTCAAAGGCAACCTAAATAAGTATGAATATGCTGATGTGTCAGCACTGGCATGATAAAATATTCCATAATGTGTTCAATGTGCTGATCCTGGGGTACAATGTTTGCGCTGGATGTGAAACATCAGCTGTTGCATACAGGTCAGAAGATGAGCTCAGTTGTAAGTAAAAAAATTAGGTCACCTAATTTCTCTCGACCGAATTAAGACGCGGCGCTAGATCCATAAAATATAATAGAAAATGTATCGTTAAGGCTACATAACCGTCTATAGGATATCGATAACTCAGAATTGGGTGTAGGTATGCTAGACGTGGATGTGTTAAATTGACTCACACGTTCACGTTTTTTTAGACACTTGGAAACATTAAGTAACCGGTGTTGAATAAATTGTTAAATCCTGACAATTATATCAATGTAGCCTAATGGAATGTAATCTCTTCACATTAGAAACTGCACCAGACGAACGCAAGATCATTGTGACTAAACAAATAGAGTAGACTATCCACAGACAACACCTGTTTCATAATCAAAAATCTAAATACTGCATCGACCGGCTCTAAATAAAAACAAGACCAAGGCATTTAATGTTTGCATAGGCTATAGTGCATAGTGCAGATGATGGAACTAAGGGTCTGTTATCATTTTGCGAGCGCAGAATATTTGAAGCAATCCCTGCAAGGGGGTATAGAATCCCAATCCGATGCGTAATATGTCATATTATCGAGCCAAAATAAATCTTCGATAGACCTACCTTTAGTACTCTGAGATGGCGCGCGGCACGAATGTCTACCGGGCGAGAGCAGCCGTTCGGTACGAATGTTCGACGGACTCGCGTGAAGTGGGAGGGGCTCGAGTTTGAGAAAAGGAGAGTCGGTGGATGGAAGGATATTCACGGGGAAGAGAGGGCAAAACGATGTCGGTGTTGGTGGTGCACGGCCTTCAGGGGCAGTAAGGATTGTTCGTCAGGTTAAAAATATGCAAACATGTAACCCTGTTTGTACATTGAGATTTGACCCAAAAGGTTGTAGGCCTAGACGACGAATATGCTAGTATAGAAAAATCTCCACTACAGATTTAAATTTCTGAGACTAGTGGAATAAAATCCATCATTACTAAATGTAGGCCTCTAAAGTTCTATTTATATTAAACGCTCAAGCTAATAACTCAACTTTTACTTGATTTCCTTTTATTTAAATTGAATTTTTAATATATCAAATGACAAGAGCCTGTCAGCCTAACTACGTTTTTGTTTCATAATTTATATATATATATCCTATATATAAAGCCAGATGTGCTAGGGATCAATACCCCACAAAATAAATGGTGTGTGTGTCTCTCTCTCAGATCAATACTGAGAGAGAGAAAGGGTTGTGCTTTGGGACTGAGGAGACCATACTGTCATGGCCGTGCCCCCCTGTTTTTGGTTTTGCCCTGCCCTAGTGTTTCCCTGTCTCACTGTCTTCACCTGTGTCTCGTTGAGTTCACGTTTGTCTCATCATGTCCACCTGTGTCTTGTTTGTTATTTAGGTTCCTGTTTTGTGTCTAGTCTTTGTCTTAGCATTACCCTTTGTCCCTGTGAGTACCAGTACCCCCTTTGTTGCCCGGTTTCGAGAATTAAAATCCTGTGTTCTACTATGTCGACGCATGTGGGTCCAACCCCACCACTCACCCTGACACTCCTTTTAAAGCACCAGGTCCTCTTATTGAGACACAACATGGCTGGTATACGCACCAGCTGTTCAAGTGGGCATGAAACTAAGATCTGAAAATGAGATGGGCTGAAAAGGCTTATAGGCTTGCCTAACCCTAACCCTGTTTACAACCCTTCCCCTTGGTCTGCCTGTTGATGAATACGGCTGTCACCAGGTGGCCTCTTCCGATCTGCCACTTTCCTATTATCTCAGAATATGGTGCCATGATTATCCTGTTGATGAAACAGCCCTCTGCGCTCCCCCTGTCTTTATTTAATGGGAGCTTTAGGCTACTGTTGGTGGGCAGATGCTCGGGTACAGAGAATAGTACAGGTGTTACTTGAAGACTGGAGAAATCATTCTGTAATCGGATTAAACGTTGGAGACCAGTCTCTCTTGAACGTGTGTTGGATGTGGAAGAAGGTTCCGTCGCCACGAGAACAGTGTGACCGTCGGTCTATAGGCTCCAGGTGTATACTGTACATTTTGGTCAACCAGCTGAGAAAGAGTTTAACAAACACCTCGATATAAAAATGGTGAGTTCAGACACAGCGGTACTAGCAAAGTCTTTCTGAGGCATCTGTTTATATTGAATAGACAAAAACAAAGATGACACACAGTCAATAGATGTTTGTTATTACATTCAGGGGGAGACTGAGACAATTACAGTTAGAATAAGAATACAATATGTGAATGATTAATAGCATTCAATCCATGACCAAATAAAGATGTAATAGCTATAGGCAACTGTTTGTGATTAACACAAGCACATGAGAAATCCTTGATTTCTTCCACACAAACTGTCAAAATCGCTGGATGGAGAAATCTTATGAATTCTATGTTTTATATCCTGTGTGCTCAACATTTTAAGTGGAACCTACTGTAGATGTTGTGTGTGTGTTGTGTGCTGTGTGTGTGTGTGTTGTGTGTGTGGGGGGAGTTTTCAAACAGCTGTGATTCAACCAGCAGCTGCAGGGTGGGACAGCTACACACTGAAATAGACTGGGAGTCCTAAGTAGTGCCAAAACCAATATTGGATTGGTTGCCCCAACAACCAACATTTCATTTTGAGAGAGAAACAGACTATTTAGAAAAGGAGAGAGAGAAAGAAAAGGAGAGAGAGAGAGAGAGAGAGAGAGAGAGAGACAGAGAGATACTATGGGACAATACACTTTTGTTAAAGCAGGTAGGTGGTTGATATTTTGAGTGCTGTCTCATGTATCACATAATAAAATAAAATCCTGTCTAGACATACAATCCTCCACACAAAGTCTCTGTTTTATTAGATTATTGTGTGATTGATTGTGATTGTGGTTTTTCCACCATACAAATTGTGTTCACATATAGATATATTATGGGAAGGAACAATTCCACGAGCATTCATTACTTACCTAAAACACATATTTCTTAGTGCAGATAGAATGTGGATTGAATACAGAAATACATTTATAAACTCATCAATATTGGTCAGTTAAAGGTTGGAATGGATATTGTCATCCAACAAACTTTATTTGAAAACTTTAGAAATAATCACCTCTATGCAAAGGAAGCTGCATAATTACATTATCTAACAATACCACCATCCTTGGCTGGCACAGCAGTACTGACCCATCCTATAGGAGTTATGGTCAGCTTTAAATCTCTGACAACGGATTGGAGCAGAGATTAGACTGTCCGCCTGCCACACCCTTCCTCCAGACAAGCTGTTACTTCACTCCCTGAGTTATCTCTGCTATTCTAGCCCTCCCCTCCTTTCTCCTCCTCTTCTGCATCTCTCCATCCGCATACCCTGCAGCTGGCCAAGGTCACATGACCGGCATTGGTAATGTGTTTTTAAAGAGGCTGGAGCATGAAACACTCTTTCTTTGTCAGTCTGGGGAAACGGCAAGGTTACAGTGAGATGACTAGGCTTCAAAATTAGGATTCTCTAATCCTCTTGCAGTGTGAAATTTGTGTGAACAATATTGTCTCTCTGGATAGTACGCTACTTTTACCATATGGAATCTAAGAAGATTGTGTGTGAGCATGTGCAGGTGTCATGTGCATTTGTTTGTAAGTTTGTGTGAGTACCGGTATGTGTGTTTGTGTATGTGTGTGTGTGTGTATCTGTGTGTGTTTGCATAATGTGTGTGTGTATCTCCGCGTGTGTGTGTATGTGTATGTGTGTGTGTGTGTGTATGGCCCGGCCCAACCCATAGATCAAACGGACACAGCACCCAGCCTGCAGACCTTCCCTGCAGACAGACGACCCTCATGCGCTCACTGCAGAGAACCTGAGGTCCAGATCAATAACCTGCTCTGAATTATTAATCAGCAGTTAGAATGCACGGCACTGTCTTACAAACCCCCTACCTGCCATGGTCCTGCCACTGGAGCTGGGGAGCTACAGCTCGAGGCGTGGCATGTGTTTGTAGTTTTAATCCTTTCTGATGGGGGATATACTGAGGACTTAGAAATAGCGTGCTGTAGATGTAATCCTTTTAATGACCCTAAAACAATGTTTTCACTGATGTGATGTCGACACATACTTCTGCAAAACATGTCTTTGGTTAAAAAAGAATGGCTTTAGACTTGATCACAATTGAACTATATACAGAGATGCTCACTGCATGTAGACCAAACTGTGGGAATTGACATGCATAACAATTGTACAGACAGTCTGTCTGGTCAGTAGAGACCCAACACCAGCGGGAGAGGAGGAGGTTTTCTAAATAATGCATTTATTTGACCATAAAACATGCTTTGCTGACACTACACTACTGTGCTACTGCACACTCACGAAGCGTCTCATTCCATCACTGTGTAAATATTGTTTGCGCTCGCATTTTCCCCTCCCGCCAGTGTACCCGAGTACGTGTGGTGACTACAGTTGTAACAAGTGTATGAGTTCCCATGCATGTGGGCGTTGGCGAGTTCACATGTGTGTGCACATGCTGTGGCTTTTTTCTGGTCTTCCAGCTCCCCTAACAGCCTCTGCTCTGCGGCATCCATCACTCATCTCCCCAGCCTGTCACATTCACCCTGTTTTAATGTCTGTCAGGCCTCATGGACACCAAGTCAGCATGTAGGTCTCATGGGTTGTGTGTGTGTGCCTACAGTATTCGTGGTGTTGGGAGCATACGTCATGTGGGAGCGCCCTCTACAAGGCGGTTACTCCCTTATTTCCTGGACAATGGATGGATGGATGGACTGAAGGATGGACAGATGTTAGATGGATGGAAGTATAGATGCCACAGTAGAGAAGTGTGTGTCCTGTGAGTATCCGTGCCCACCATTAGCTTCAATCCCCCAGAGCTGCTGAGATGATGTGGGGGTCCAAGTTGTCCTTTGTGTAGATGCCATTAGTCTGTGGCACAGCACTGTTGAGTTTTAATTAATTGATTGGTGTGGGCGACAGCTGCGTGCACGGAGACCATTTCATGCCCCCTCCTCTCCCCCTCCTCTCCCCCTCCTCTCCCCCACCTCTCCCCCTCCTCTCCCCCCTCCTCTCCCCCCACCTCTCCCCCTCCTCTCCCCCACCTCTCCCCCTCCTCTCCCCCTCCTTGCCCCCTCCTCTCCCCCTCCTCTCCCCCTCCTCTCCCCCTCCTCTCCCACACCTCTCCCCCTCCTCTCCCCCTCCTCTCCCACACCTCTCCCCCTCCTCTCCCCCTCCTCTCCCCCTCCTCTCCCTCTCCTCTCCCTCTCCTCTTCCTCTCCTCTCCCCCCTCCTCTCCCTCTCCTCTCCTCCTCCTCTCCCCCGGTCTGAAAGGGATCTTTCATGTTGAGGATTGTCCCTGAGCTCCATCAGTCAGTCTGTGGAAATGAAACCCCCATTAAGCAGCTCTGTAGAACGATATGCCCACTGAGACACCGAGAGACTGAGTCCTCTAATGGACAGACTGATGGACAGTTTCATTGCGTATCTGTGGATGTCTAAAGTGTACATTTCATAATGACGTGATGATGTCGTCTCTGTCCCTGTTATGTGCAGCAGTTGCTATGGGGACTGAAAAAAGGTTGTTTTTAAATGATCTCATGAACTCAAGCGTAATTAGTCAGTAGTTGGAGAGTTGTCTCAGGTCTGTTAGTCCACAGTGGTTGTCAGTGTGTGACCTCTTATGTCACACTGCAGCAGCTCTCTACACATCCCTGCTGAGACATCATTGACAAAACTGTCTCCAAGAGTTACCCTGACCTGTGTGTGTGTGTGTGTTTGTGCGTGTGTGTGTGCGTGTGTGTGTGTGTGTGTGTGTGTGTGCAGTGAGTGAGTTTGTGGTTACACTAAATACAGAGAGGCAGAGGAAAATATACATCTGATCTTCTAGAAAGGAGGGTCTTGGCTCACTTTCAGGACGTAAGTCCAAGTCTACTAGCTAACTACCTGTCCCTTCATAGTCTAGCTAACTACCTGTCCCTCCATAGTCTAGCTAACTACCTGTCCCTTCATAGTCTAGCTAACTACCTGTCCCTTCATAGTCTAGCTAACTACCTATCCCTCCATAGTCTACTAGTTAACTACCTATTCCTCCATAGTCTGATAGCTCTATATTGTAAAGGTATGGACACTGTTCTGAGAGAGTTATTATGACCTGGATTTAAATCCATCCTAAACCTCTGGGGTTAGTCGGCTATTTCCATCCCACACACCATCTCCATGAAGACTCTATGCATGATGTCAAACCAGAACAACTGAAACAGCCCCATCATTCTAAAAACTCATCAATAAATGATATGGTGAGATTTCAACCAAGTAGAGAGAGAGCTCCCTGCAAACCACTGTGGATGTCTAATCTCAAGGATATCATTGTTCAACAGTGACAGTGCATTGTTCTCATCTAAAGATTCAGATCGCAGACTAAAGCCTTTCTGTTTCTGAGACACATGTCGGCCATGATGACTGTGCACTCCTTTAGTGGCTGAGCATCAGTATTCCAGGCACAGACGAGGGAGGGGGAGCATGGCGGCTTATACCCACCACTCCTGCAAACACCTTGCAGGCACAGAACAGACATTTTCTTGGAAAGCAGGAACACTGCCCCAGGGGCTGGACTGAATGAAAATAATTGTAACTTCTTCAATATCTGATAATGAACTAGCTGAATTGCGTACAAGATTATTTAAACATTCCGGGCATGTAAACACACAAGAGGCACAGAGTCACTGAGAGGTGAACTGTGAGCTCTGAATGCCAGTTGCCAGCTATTTAATGGAACCTGACAGTTTCTAGACCCTCCTTAGGAAAGATCCAAAGCCACTCATCTCACTACATATCTTCTCCAATATCTCTCTATCTCTACTATCTCTATCTCTCTGTCTCTCTATCTCTCTTTATCTCTCTGTCTCTCTCTATGTCTCTGTCTATCTCTATATATCTCTATCGCTCTCTGTCTCTCTCTCTGTATCTCATATCTCTCTCTATCTCTCTCTCTCTCTCTCTCTATCTCTTTCTATCTCTCTCTGTCTCTCTCTCTCTCTCTGTCTCTCTCTTTCTTTCTCTCTCTGTCTCTCTCTCTCTGTCTCTCTCTCTCTCTATCTCTCTCTCACTCTCTGTCTCTCTCTCTCTCTCTCTCTGTCTCTCTCTCTCTCTCTCTCTCTCTCTCTGCAGTTCTCTCACTCTCCCTGCAGGCTCCTGCTAGAAACACAGCCTGCCAATCTGTCCAGGCGAAATGTGTTTATTAACAGGATGATGCTCGCTGAAAGAATCATATGCTAAGAGGGGGGAGTGATAAGTAATGCGACTGAACTACATGATATTTACAGGACAACATATATATGAAGCTAAATATGGAGCAATCTAAAGTGAGAAATTAACCTCATAATCCTTTAACATTGTACTGAAGATTGTATCTCTTATGGCGCTGATTGGCAGCCTCGCTTCCGTCAGTCTGCCCCAGGGCAGCTGTGGCTACAATGTAGCTTACCACCCACCGGTGTGTCTGTGTCTGAATGAACACTGGACTCTGTAAAAGCGACTTGAGTGACTTGAAAAGCGCTATATAAATAAAATGTATTAATTAATTAATTAATCTCTTACGTAATCGGATGGTAAAAACGGTGACGGCCAGAGAACAGTTTTGGTTGACCCACCTTTGATCTGAGGGCAGCATCACCTCCCAAGGGTTATTTTTACTGTCTGTGTGTGATCAATGTATCTGCTGTGACCTTTCTATGCCAAAGAGAATCCCCATCACCCTGATGCTCACCTTCCCCCCAGGCTGTCTGACGTCTGGGCTGTGAAACGAGGTGCTTGCTGTATGCCTGATGGAGACTCAGTCAAGCACACAATACAAAGACCAATACATCATAAAACAGAATACCTTTCAGGCACAGTAAATCACTACGGAAGTTAGAAATGTATTTCTAGATGAAACAAACACCCATTTATTAGCGTCTCCCACAATGCTGCACTTTATAGAATGAACTAGATCCACAATAGAATAGCAGATCAAGTTCGCAATCCATCTATTCTATGACATCTCTATCTTGATCTTCTGCTCTTAAACCGCTGTAAAGATATCGATTCATCTTTCCGGTTGCTCACATTCGCTCAAGCCACTGGTGAGACCGGCTCTTCTGAGGTAGTCACCGTGGTAACATGGCCTTAGGGAAACGTCAGTCACAAAGCAAGTCATGTGACTAATTGATTTTTCCCCTCCCATCTTTTATCATTCTTTCCGCCGTTCCAATTGATGAGGACAGTTAACTGACGATGGACACAATATTTTTATCCCATTTTCTCTGGTTTTTCTTACACAGAAATTAATGTTGTTTTTGTTCAGTTGATTTACAGCCACTTTCTGTTTCGGCAGCTAGAATGATTATCTTATCTAAACCAAGTTGGATTTTGCCATTTGCTCTGTTGTCTCTTGATGTTGGCGTGTTTGAAGCTCTGACCGCAGGCCAGCTGTGCCGGCCGTTTGAACCTGCTGGACTTTCACATCCACTCACTATTAGAATATCTGTAGGTCTCTCATAGAGGCTTGGTGTGTGGTGATGCCATTTAAAAATGATTCCCCTCTTTTCCTACATTCACCCATCCTTCTCTTTCACCCACAAGAGAGCGTCTGCCCACTGCCCTTATGGACACTTAGCAATGCCTCCTCCTTCTGAAAGTGATCAGTCTCCAGGGATGGAGCTCTCAGACTCCAGACTCATTCCACACACCTCTCAAGTTAACTCAAGACTGAAGCCTCCGTCGAGGCTATGAGCATCTAGATGGAGAGTGATGACATCAGCAGTCAAAATAACAAATGAAGGGGAAAAAAAGGAAATTAAAGGGACCATTCACAGCAAAAAGACAGCAACGACTGCATTATAAGCCATTGCACGCAATAGGAATGATGTTTGTGATCATATTTGTGAAAGCTATAAGCTGACAGGCAGACATGTACATCCCTGTGCTGCCTCCACTGACAATCTAAGGCAAATGAGATTGGAACATAAACCTGAGGAGACTTGCTGTTGTTCCCCAGAGATGCAGCAGGAGTTATGTTATTGAAATGTTCTGGATATAAGCCTGAAGAAGGCTGTGTGTTTATGACTGTAATCTGCCAGTGCAAACACACCTCAGTCCACATCAGTGGTGTCCTGTCCTGCCTGGGTAGCATGCCGAAGGAACGCAGCAAAGATGGATGTCAGAAAAAGAGCATTTCTCACAGGAAAGCCAGTAAAAGGGCAAAAATTTGCATTAAAAAATAATTTCCTTCATGTTTAATTGAACCTCTTGCACGAGCTTAGGTCTCAGATTGATCTATTTCTCTACTGCAGATCTCTTGATTGTGGTGCATGTGTCAGAATTACAGCTGTGAACAGCAGACAGATGAAGCAGTAAGTGCAGAAACTGAAGTGATGCCTTATTCAGGGGTTGTCATGAAGGGTGTCACACCCTCGCAGGCAGGCACAGTGCAGAAACATGAAGCTGGAGCCGAGGCTGGGCTGAGACAGTGTAACGCTCCAGACAGAGCTCTGTCAGCTCTATGGGACTGAGACACATTTCAGCAGTCTTTAGCAGCACCTAGCAAGCGCTTGCTGTGCTTTGATGAAGCTTTATTCACCCTGAACTCACTTCAGGGGTAGGAGAAGGGGAGGAGTGAGGTGGAAAAGCGAGAGAGAAAGGAGGGAGTTATGAAAGAGGAAGGGGGGGGTGAAGTTGAGATTGGAGGGGATGGAGGTGGGAGGTGGGAGGTGGGAAGAAAGAGGTGGGAAGATGGTGTTGAATATAATTGTTAACTGCATGGAAGGAATAATTAGAGGACTGATGTTTTATTCATGAGGGGGGGAAGATAGCAGTGAGAACAGAGAGAGAGAGACGAGAGAGAGAGAGAGAGAGAGAGAGAGAGAGAGAGAATACGACAGACCTACAGACAGACAGATAGACAGATCGATAGATAGAGACACGGTCTAGGCAGGAGACTAGGATGTAAGTCCTATACTGCAGTTGTTTGTGTGTGTGCTTCCTCGTCCAATTGATTGGGATTGTCGGAGTGCAACCTGATGTGAAATTATGCAGGACGGCGAGATGAGATCAAACAGTCGCATGCACATTCTGAGCTGTCAGACATGACATGGAGCGTGGCACACGGAGAGAGGATGTCACTGTTTAAATACATTTCCCAATGATCTGCCTCCCTCTTTTTTGGCTCATTCCAAACGATCCCCTTCTCATACTCTGATTAAAATGAAAAAGATGTATGTCTCTTGATGTGGGCATATTCTCCAATCAGAGCCTTGAGTCTTACTGAGCCTATGAATACTGTCAACCCATCATCCTAACCTGAGGAAGGAAAACTGCCTCCAGTAACTCTCCCTCTGCATATCTGTGTCTTGAAGACTGGTCTCAGACCATGTTCTCAGGGGTGATGCAAGGTGTTATCCAACATTTTCCTCTCGTGCTTGGATTGCTGCCTCTTTCCTAGCTGTATACTATACCACACACCAACACCGGTTCAGTGCAAAACGTGTGGGTGGGTGTAGAGACATCTAAGATTAATTGTGCTTCATTCAGTTTGATACTTGATCGTAATGGACTACAAGTGTTGCTGATCATTACTGTCTGAAATGCAACAGATGCTGACAGTGAACATACATTCCATACTATTCTTACAGATAAGCAGGCGTACCATAACAAACTAAATACCTCAGACCTTGTCAGTGGTTTGTTACAGTGGATGATCTGCTTTGGAGTGTTAAGCATCATACATCTGTCCTATAACAGCCAAATGGAGACACACAACCGTCTGTGTGTCTTCCAGACATGAACATGGTATCACGGGCTCCAGTCTCTCACCAGAGAGACAGATCACCTTCTCACCCAGGAGGCTGTATTTACTCTCACATTAGAGCCATTGATCCACAGTGTCATACAGCTGAGATATGAGAGCTGGATCGATAGAGTCCATATGAGCCCAACAGCAGCCCCCTCCCAGGGGCCCTTGTCTGCCCGGCCTACAGGGACTCTGGGCCAGGAAGTGACAGCACCAGAGCATTCTGGGAGACCGGACATGTCTTTGTGAGGATCAGAAAGCCTCGCCCTAAGACAGTCTGATCCTCAGTGGACAGTATGTCCTTCACGGTCTCGGATGGAAACACACTGGACAAAAGACGTCAATTATACGACGCTAGCAAGCTGCTGTCCGTTAATAGATACTACTGCAAAGTCCCCAAACTGACACACGGTTTCCTGAAATAGTTATTTTACCACCTCCTACTTGCCCTAATGTGCTTGCAAAAACATGATAAATCAAGTCGAGTTAAATTCAGTTCCAGGGGTGGGACATTTATAGCCTGGTCCTAACCAGACTCTCGTACGTAGGTGGGCAGAGCCAGGCTAGGACATTTATAGCACTGGGACAATCTTGTGACTCACTCACTTACCAAGTGTGAGGCACTTTCAGTAAACTGCTAATCTAGTCCATGTGAGGACTTTGTACATGCACAACATCCCAACAAATGAGTAAACTGAGATGCACAGGAAATGACCTCAGATTAAACTGGTCCTGGTCTGTGTGACATGATTCCGGGGTTTGAACTGACCTGTGACCTCTGAGGAGAACTGGGCCGAGTGTCGAGTCTCAAAGAGATGCAGCTCCGTATTCAGGTTGCAGACACTCAGGTCAATGTTCCATGAGCACAGTCCTAAAAAACACATATTAAAATTGCAATGACTCAGCTTTAGTAATGGATTTTAAGGTGGTTCGGGTGGCATAATCACAACAGTAATAATTATGTAATCAATATCATGGTTATATGGGCGTGCATTACCTACTTTCTGATTCTAAAGATAAATTTGTCTGACACTGAAGCTAACAGCTTATGATGCTAGCAGGTTGTTATCAAATGATTATCTGGCTGATGAATGAGGCCTCCTAAACTGTCATCATCATCATCAACCATGGGATATCCAACAGTGAGTTTGTAAAGAATTGTTTCGCCCTTCAATATGATGAAATGTGCAACGTCCCTTCTGTATACATTTGAATGTGTTACATTAATATTCGTTTATTCCCTTCAGCTGATTGCATGTTGGAGTAGAAGGTAAATGAGTACATTCATAAATAAACATCAGGGGGGGGGAAATTAGCGCCCACACCACCTTGTTGTTACCATAGTGAAGCTATTACTATCTTTGTTGACATTTATCCAACGACCAACATCCATCAAAACCTCGGAACAAGAGGCAGTGGTGCTGTGCCTGGTGTTGCTGTCTGGGCTGCTTCTATTCACTGGGTGCTTTTTCCCTGATGTTCACATGAGCTGCACTGTATGGATTCTAGGGAACAGGTGTAAGCCCTTTAGAACTGTTGCAGTCTGGTGCAGTGTCCTTCATCATCAAACAGCTCCATCCAGCCATTACATATGAGCTATTACATTCGATTTGGAAAATAAATGAACGTCAAACTATCTTGTCTGAAACAGCCCAAAATACTCAAATTTTGTACATTGAAAACCCCCCATGAACTTTTACATGTTACACAACTTATTTCAAGGGACTTTTAACACTCACCCTGCTTAATCTGTTCTCGGGCAGACTCAAGGTGGTGACTGGTTGAGATTTCTCCGATCACTAATAACATGCGATACTTTCCGTAGTGAAACAGTGGTCCGCTGTGACTCTGGACGCCAGGCTGCCGCTGCTCCGTCGACTCTCCTCCGGTTTCAGAAAGCGCTGCTGCTGCGGCTCCTACGGAGACAGGGATTTCCATGGTTACAGTGCCACTAGTGGCCGCTGAGACCTTTTCCATCTCCATGACAACTGCATCCGGGAGAAGCACCATGACAGTGCATGGGGTCCTGAGGGCGTGTCTCCTAGGAGAATATGATCTGATTGGTTCACAGCGTATAACAGCTGATGGTAGCTATAGCTTCACACTGGCCACATAAAAAAGTGAGATGGAAATGTTTATACGTACATTACTGTACTGTAGATGACTAAATTAACAATGACGAGTATTCTACACAACCCAATACTTCTGTCACTAACAGTGGTTTGCTTGATCCCATGGAGTTCTGAATAAAAATAAATGTCAGTATTAGTCTTAGATGTCTGCCTAGCTGTGGATGTTGAAGCATCTCCAGTATTCACAATGTTTGAGTTGATTAAAAAGAACACTTTCTAACTGTAAATTATTCAACTAACTAACTAATTCAACAATTGTGTGTATTAAATAGTTCTATAAAGACTGTAAACTCAGTCAGTAGAAGCACCAGGAGATGAGGCTTCAGTAGCAAACTGGCAGCTCTTAGTTCCTATCCTGAACACATCACTTAGACTGTCAGTAAACAGTGAAAACAAAGGCCAGAGAGAGGACATCTGTAAAAATACAAGTTATTCAATTCATCTAAATATGTTACCTCATGTGCTCAAATAAACTAAATGTCCACTACATTAGCTACAAATACTGATTGCCTTAAATTATGAGGGAACAGAATGAAAAATGAAATGATTCCCGACTGGTTAGGCTCTTCTAAATGATCTGGTAATGGCAGGTCAGGCTCGACTGGCAGCAGTATAACGTCATATCCTCAGTCTCTCCAGAGAGCATGCCTGCACTGCAGCAATCATCACTATCTGGGCCATCATCCAGGAAGAGAAGTGAAAGGAGACGGAAGTCAACACTTTTGCTTTAATACGGAAAACATATGACCTATAGACTGATGTGTCATGTGACAGAATTAAAACACATATGACCTACAGGCTGATGTGTCATTTGACAGTATTAAAACACGTGTGTCCAGAAGGCAGCAAGACTTTTTGAGAAATGTGGATTGGCATCATTCAACTCCCCGTCTAAACCACACCCAGATAAAGAGAGTGCTGGAGAGGTTTTATGATGTGAGGGCCGTGTGTGGCTGTGTGTGGAGGGTCTGTGACGTCCCCTATAGCTCTGATTGATGGCTGGAGATGTTAATACAGCACCTGCCTGCTCGAGTGCAAATCTCTTTGACAGCACAGGCCATGCAGACTCCAATGAGTCAGCAATCTCCAATTCCACAGTGACACACAAAGGATCATGATAACGTGCCAGAGATGAGAAGCATCTACTGCCATCTACTGGACAAAATCAGTACATGACGCGTTTGAATTCCAGAAAAGAAATCATTACTTTTATGAACAAAATTGCATTTTAGTACCTTAAAGATGAATGACAACATAAGGCAAGTTTTAGTTCATTTTACATTTGTAGTAAGATTTAAAAAAACACTCGTTCATCATTGTTTAGTTATTTTAGGCCTGCTTGTTGAAAATTGAATCATGTGCTATTTCTCCTCCAATCGGAAATTCCGTTAGTAGGCTAAGTGTAAGGTTAGTTTAAGGTTAGGCAGGTCATTTAATAATCAGCATACGTTCCATAGCAGCAATGCAAAAGATTGAATCTAATGTATTATTGCATGCGGGAATGGCAGCAATAATTGTTTAACCATGAAATGGCATGAAAAAAAAACGAATAATTTAGTAAATAACGTATTCATGTATTGTATTGAAACACTCAAAGCAGTTTAAGATGTCTTCCAACTGCGTTGTTTTCAGACATTATAACTCATTACCCAAAAGCAGTGTCATACTATCTGTTTCTTTCAAAAACAAGGTGTGTGTGTATTTAAGAGTGTTTATGCTTGTGTGAGTGAGTACAGAGAGAAAGAGAGAGAGAGAGGAAGAGAGGAAGAGAGAGAGAGAGAGAGAGAGAGAGAGAGAGAGAGAGAGAGAGAGAGAGAGAGAGAGAGAGAGAGAGAGAGAGAGAGAGAGCGCATACATCGTTATTACAGCGAAAGGGATTCTGCCTGCAACAAGAGAACTTGTAAGGTAAATGTAGTTTCTATTTTCCTTAACGGCTATTTCAGAAAAACGATGTTGTATGTTATTGCCATGACTCGCCATGTGTTCAAGGGCAGATTCGGGATAGCGAAGTCTGACCAGATCCGTGGTATAGCCTAGTTACTGCGCATTTTTTATTTTGGGTGTCTCTCCTTAGATGACGCGGCTCCTCTTAGCACTCTTCCATTGAGACAAGCCGGGTTTCTTGTCAATGCTTTTTTTGGTTTACACTAGCCTATCAATATAGCTTTTATTAGTGCAATCATCCCTGTTTACTTTTCAACATACAGACCTCGTGCAACGTGGTGCCCGAAGATTGCAACATCCACAAATGATCCCTGCCATGCAGAGGAGCTGGGTGTATCTTGCACCGCTGTTTAAACTTATGGCTGCATCAAAACACGCACGGCCTCTAGGTGTGACGCGTTTGTGTAGCCTACATGTAGGCCTATTGACTGGGGTTATTACTTTTGTTCACATCAGAAGCGATATTAAACGAGGTGACAATGAGGAACTAAGCTGATGTTTTATGTTCATTGCAGAAAGTCTAAGATTTTCTGACAGGTTATTGCTTTTGATTAAAGTAATGATCGATAGGCTACTTTGGATAGGCCTACATTGGATTAAATGCTACAATTATAGATATTTCTAATACTGTCTAGCTCTCTTAATTGAGATTTTTTGTGAAAGGCTTTGTGGACTTAATGATGCAGTTTTCATCTAGTGTGCTACTTGATGCCTTAGGGCTGAGTCAGTTTCCTCGGTCGTTTATAGTGATTATCACTAATGCTTGTGAGTGAAAGACTGTTTCCATAGAAACAGATGAAGGTGTGTGATTTGCCAGAGCCATTGGGCCTATTGTATGAATGATGCTGCTACAGAAAATCAAGTGTCTCTTTCTTGTATCCAATAACCCACTCATTGCATCGTAAATGGAAAGGATGAGGGAGGGTGCTCTCACGGAGTAATTGTACGACCGCATATTTCAAGGACTGTTGACTAATGCATCTTGATAGTAGGCTATTTTCATAATGGACTGTTCAGTAATCGACACACTTAGAAGAAATTATAAGTTTCTAACTTCCTGTTGTAAGCCTGTTTAGCTCATACAAGTAGCCACGTGTTACATTTATGGAATTTGAGTTTTCCGTGTTGGTGAGTTGTTCCACAAACTGATTTTAAGTAGTTTCTGGATAATTACGGTTAATTTAGTTGACTCCATTAACTTGCATTCTGTTCAGATTTGAGTCTGTTACCTGTAACCAGAGCCATAAAAAAATGCTATATTACACATGACGCATGCGCACATCCAGAGAGAGGCGGTTCCTTGGGGCTCGGTACCAATCACAATAGTCCTTCCTTACTTTCCCCGCGAAGCTAAAGCAGGGGTTTAGGCAATGGAATGTATGGGCATGCTGTGGATATTTAAGGTATTTATAGTCTGTGAGCCAATACTTTTTTTGTGAACCAGTGCATACAAACTGGATCCCCAGACTTCATATTTAGATAGCGCTTTGTTTTTATGCCTAACCACAAGTTGCCTAAGCCAACGTTATCCTTGCAGATAGCTAGAGCTAGCTACATTAACCGTACCTTTGTTGTTGTGATCAAATGCTGCATCGTGCCTTGATCAGATACGTTTGCGGGACGGTGACGACTTAGTTACGGTTATAACGCTGGTAAGATGTTTATATTAACTTCAGCTTGCTTTCTATTGTTTTTGTCGCACCAGACTACCTATCCTCTGGGCTTTAATGTCCTTTCCTTGCCTCATGGATCCCAGCGGAAGTGACCTGGAGTCGAGTCTGCCCCAGCCAGAGATCCCTTGCCTGATCGTAGAGGACTCCCAGCCGGACAGTGCGGCCTTGGAGGACGACCCAGACAGCAGCTACCGAGCCTTGCTAGCACGCCGCCTCTCCAGCTTGCAGCCGACCTCACACAGCCCGGTGCTGGTAAACATGTTATTTGATCACTTAACACAACACTGGTCGGATTTAGTTTATGTTACTATAAAATTGTCTATGATTGATCGTATGTCGGCTACATCAGTGTGTCGCAAACAGGAGCGTAGGGAGGGACAGCCAGCGCAGGGCTTGGGCCAGCAGCTCAGAGAGAAAGTACTTCTGCGCCTCAAAGGTCTGGTCATAGCTTCCTGCATACAGAGGCTGTAGGAGTGAATCTGTGCCTGATTATACCTGAGGATGCAAGGATATGCACATTTCGTATAAACCATATCAGCATTGTCCATGAAATGACCCCAGCATGTATTCTCCAGGAACTGATATCCTCCCCCGCAGGAAGTAGAAGCTCTCAAACCGACAGCCAATCAGAGGCCCCCCAGAGCAGCCACCCGCCTGGGCCAGGTGAGTGTGTCTGCAGGAGACTTGCTTCACTCAGGCAGAGAGCCCGACTACATCGGGATGCAGGAGATTCCATGCTAAACACGAATTACCCTGCTGAGTCCTATTGTTTTGTGTTTTACGTCAGCCATCTTGGAGAACAACGAGACCAGTTCATCTCTTCAGGAGGATAGTCAAGTCCTAGAAGTCTGTTCTCTCCCTAACAGGAAGAGGTGTGTGAGGCTTCAGAAGTCAACAGTGTGAGGTTTGTTTTTCTGATAAAGCCTGCTGCTGCTACTCAACTTTTGTTTCCTAAACGCAGGTGTACAGAAGGATACGTGAGCATGGACACCGGCGTGGACTCTACCACACACTGTGTCCAGTCTGAAGGTAAGGAGGGGTTTTCTTCACATACTCTGGATGTCACTCGCATTCGTTCAAATGTGAGTGACGGTATGTTTTTCCCCATCAGCACTATTGCATTTGACAAATTCTCTAACCCAACCTTTGCTATGTATGTGTTTTAGAAGGGACTTCCCAGTTTGGTATGCTGGAGCTTTCCCAGAGCCAGGGCCTTCATGGTGAGATTGGGAACAGCCAGGAGGAACATGCAGCTCCTGCTGCTCAGACAGAGAGCAAATCAAAGAGGTTTGCCACCCTGGGCCCGCCCCGTCTGATACACACTTCTTAACTGAACCTATCACGTCGAAGGTTCCAGCAGTGTGTGTGTGGTTCCTCCCCCAGGTCTGAGGTGAGCTCCAGCAGCTCGTCCGAGCCCCAGGGAAGGGCGGCCAGAGAGCTGAGTGTCCATGCTCTGCTTCACTCCCAGGGCCCGCAGGCCAGCGCCGACAGAGACAGCGAGGACCCCGAGCTGTTGTCCTCCCAGGAGGACCTGTTTGAAGCTGAGAAGACAGGTGCTGGTTCCCTCGAGCAGGCTAGGATCAGGCCGCGTTTTCATTTCTCCAAAATGCCTAATTCCTTCTGGCCACTCATTGAACAAGCTTTTGTCAGTTGTTCTGAGTGAGGGACGATGGATAACATTTCTTTAGGTGACTTTCTACTTGGTTATAGTGTTACTCAGGCTTTAAGTGTTGTGACACAGTGTGGTTCTCTGTCCCTCAGGCACAGGTGTTGACAGTACAGTGTCAGAGCTGGAGAACCAGGGCCGGCCCACCCTGACCCCAGCCCACTCCCTGAGGCTGCTGCATCTTTCTGGGCAGGGCACCCTCGTGAACGAGAGCCTCTCACAGTAAGACTCTCACACTCACATCCCACTTCTTGGGATCGATTGTGTTACAGATTCATAACCACCTCCCTGGTCTCTTACAGGAATTCCGGTGACTTTGTGGCGCCCACCCAGGATCTTTTGAGCCAAACTCCTTTTATTGTCCCCAACTCACCAACGGAACAAGGTGACTTTAACAATTTTTTTTGGGGTATAATTTAAACAATCATATTTTGAGTGCTTGTTCATATATCTGAACGGTTCTCCTGGTCGCAGGTGCAGACGAACCCATGGATACTTCTCTTCCTCCTGAGGACCAATCGGGACGAAAGGAGGATGAGCCAATGGACATGGACCCTGTTCTGAAGACACACCCATCAGCGTCCACTCCAGTATCCCAGAATACCCCTGTGTTTGTTTTGGAAAAGCCTCTCTCTCTGCCCAGCCAGCCTGAGTTCTCACATGTATGTATCATCAACACCTCCTTCACCTCAATCCATTAGGAATACTCCTTGGTTTACTGTTTATAACACCAATCTTTTAATTTCTGAACTTTTTAAAGGATGTATTTGTGCCAACCCAGAGCCTGGAGGCTGGCAGCACGTCTCCACACCAAGCCCACAAGAAGGAGGTGACGTTATCTTCATCACTGTCCAATGACAGAAAACGTACTACTGAGTCGGGCCCATCCAACATAGTTTCCACCAGCGTCCAGCCTAAACCCCCCAGCTGTGACCAGTCAGTGACGGAGTCCTTCCAGCTGGAGTTGTCTGTAAACACTGAGAGCTGTGTCCTGGCCCCAGGGCAGACCGGAGGGAGTAGGGTGGAGGAGGACAGCCAGGCCACCCAGATAGAAGAGCTGGACATGCCGCTGGGCACTGACACTAGTGATGCTGTGACATCACAGAGAAGCCGGAAGACTGGGTGTAATGGAATCTCCTCAGAACTGCTAAAAACTACCGCTGAAGTTCCCCGCGTGCCTGACTCACTGAAAAGCACTAGTGAGCGTGCCAGGACAGAGGAATGTATCTCGTCTCAGAAGTCTGACACGCACAAGCAGACGTCGAATGTTGACAATGTGAATGTAAGTGTTAATGTGCCCAAAACGGGCGTCTCCCAGAGTCAGCCTGAGGGCTCCACAGCCAAAGTGTCCTCATCTCAACAGAAGCTGGAGACGGTGAACCTGTCTGCTAGCAGCTGTGTCCAGGAGACTCCCTCCTCCTCTAACAGCGCCCCCTGTGGTTTACCCTCCCAGTCCCTCTCCCAGTCCCAGTCCCTCTCCCAGTCTGTATTCTCACAGACCTCTCGTGTTGGCACACAGAAGGACCAATCGCCGTCCAAGAATCAAGGAGGAGGGCCCAGCAGCCAGCCTGCTCAGAGACTCGGAGACCCCGTCAGGTCGAGCAGCCAGCCTGCTCAGAGACTCGGAGACCCCGTCAGGTCGAGCAGCCAGCCCGCTCAGAGACTCGGAGACCCAGT
Source organism: Mallotus villosus (assembly GCA_903064625.1). NCBI lineage: Eukaryota > Metazoa > Chordata > Actinopteri > Osmeriformes > Salangidae > Mallotus > Mallotus villosus. The sequence continues at coordinate 827,084 of CAEFZP010000217.1, read as the reverse complement.
CAGGTCGAGCAGCCAGCCTGCTCAGAGACTCGGAGACCCCGTCAGGTCGAGCAGCCAGCCCGCTCAGAGACTCGGACACCCAGTCACGCCGAGCCCACGCTCGTCACAGCAGCGTGGAGGGGGCTCTGCCAGTCAGGAGGAGAAGACCGTGGTGGCTGAGAAAGAGGAGGGTGAGGCTGAAGATGTGATGGAAGATGAGGGCAGGAAGCAAGAGAGCTCCGGGCTCTGTCTGGCTCTCTCCCAGAGCCAGGTGCTGTCCCCCGAGCCCATGGAGGAGGAGGAGGGGGGGGAGCTGCAGCGTCATCGTCCTGGAGGAGAGCGAGAGGAGCTCGCAACTCCTCCAGAAGGAAGTGATGTCGCCGTCGTTCCGGAGCCCTCCTCAACCAATGCGGAGCCGCGGTGCTGTTTCCACCAATGGCACTGGGTCTCAGTCCAAGCTGGGGTGACTCCCAGCCGGTGCCTAATAAGGCCTCTCAGGCTGACAGAGTAGGGCCTCGAGAGCTAGATGCACTGCGAGACAAGAGCCTCAGTGAGAGCTCTGGAGGTAAGGGGTTCGAAGATGAGATGGATCCGATCTGCTGAAAGTATGGTTCGTTGTTTGTGTAGAAACTGTAGTTAGATGGTCATGGAATTGTATGTATTTTCTTTTGCAGATATTCCTTTCCACTTCACTCTGCCTAAAGAAGGAGAACTGATCGGCCCAGTTGTTAGTGCCACGCCCCCCCCTGTTCAGACACAGCACTCCTAACGGTAGGCTGTCCTCCCTCTCAGGAGGTTACGTAACTGCTTGACTCTCCATCCACCCAACCACCCACACCCCTCTCACTCACAAGCACTCACACTCTCATCCACCACTCCTCATCCACCACTCCTCCTCCTCTCATCCACCACTCCTCCTCCTCCCATCCACCACTCCTCCTCCTCTCATCCACCACTCCACCTCCTCTCATCCACCACTCCACCTCCTCTCATCCACCCCCCCCTCCTCTCATCCACCACTCCTCCTCCTCTCATCCACCACTCCATCTCCTCTCATCCACCCCCCCTCCTCTCATCCACCACTCCTCCTCCTCCCATCCACCACTCCTCCTCCTCCCATCCACCACTCCTCCTCCTCTCATCCACCACTCCACCTCCTCTCATCCACCCCCCCTCCTCTCATCCACCACTCCTCCTCCTCTCATCCACCACTCCATCTCCTCTCATCCACCACTCCTCCTCCTCTCATCCACTTCCACCCCTCCTCCTCCTCTCATCCACCACTCCTCCTCCTCTCATCCACCACTCCTCCTCTCATCCACCCCTCCTATCTCCTCCACCTCTTCCACTCTCAACTCAAAGCTGTGCTGAATCAAGGTTGGCCTGTTGTTGCTTCGCTTTTCAGAGATGACTTCCTTCCCCAAGAAGTCGGCGGTGGCCGGCGACATTTCCGCGGAGACGGCCATGGCGACCAGTGACATCACAGCGGGGGAGAGCGGGGAGGACACAGCCGGAGGGGAGGATGGGAAACTGAGTTTGCGGATGAAGCTGGTGACCCCTGTGGAGGAGGGCAGCTCTGATTTGGAACGATTCAGCCTACAAAGTAGGATATTATGATTGCTTATAGAAATAACTACTGGGACAAATTCATGCTTAATTTGCGCTCTACCACAAGTATGCCAGCATGGCAGTATAAATGAGAAATGTTGAGTGCTATATATAGAATTAGCTTTGGGAAATTTGCAGTTTGCTCTGCCCAACTTATGGATATAAATCATTTATCAAAACCACTTTTGGTTTTAATCACAATCACAGTTTGATCTCTTTTCACTCCCAGAACCCTCGCTGTCAGATGAGGACATCTCTGTCTCCAAGGTTACCACAGTTGCCAAGGCTGTAACCAGGTATCTGCTTTGGTCTCTTTTAACGCTTATCTTCTTTAAGATTCATGTTTACTGCAGCACTCTAGTCACTGTTCATTCACTCTGTTCCAAATACAAAATAGGTCTGAATCATGTGTTTTAATTTGATCTAGAAATAGAGTAATGAAGTAACAAGTGTTGACATCCAGTAGGTCTGGGAGCAGGGCTCTCTGTTAGGTCCTGCAGGTAGGCAGGTAGGCAGGGGTACAGCTTTGTGCACAACATGTACAAAAGGTTCAATCATTTGTTCCATTTTATGATTATACAGATACCTGTACCCCTATAGGGATGAGAATCACCATGTACAGCTTTCAGGAAGCTGGTTTTGTGGTACTGTGGGGTTGTCATGGGATACGGGGTGTGTAGCTGGTCCTCATGTGAGTCTGTCTGTCTTGTCCAGCTGTCTGTCCAGTCCTTCAGTGTTCAGTCTGGTCAGTGAGGCCCACAGACAGGAAGCTGATGACGAGGCCGAGCCCAGCGCCCCGGGAACACCAGCCAGGTACACGTCTACTCACACACACGCACACAAGCACACATGCTCACACATACTCACACATGCACACGCACACACAATCTCACACGCGCACACACACGCGCACACATATATATATGTGAAGCCATTCTCATAAACACACAGATACAAACCAGCATGTCTCTTTGTCCCAGAGATCACTGCCCCCAAGGTGTAGCGCCATCAGGGATGATGAACATGAGGATGGTTAGAGCATATTCTCATCAACAATAGCTCCCCCTGCTGTCGAAGTAAAGCCTAGCAGTGCAGATTATATCTCAATTCTAAAGCATCAGCCCTGTTGTTTATTGGTTTCAATTTCAATGTAAGAGAACTTTCACAAGTCTACATTTCATGTTGAGTTTACACTTCCGTTAAGTCTCTGCCCTTTGATTTGACAGGGAAGCACTAATGACACAATCCTGTTTTATACGTCTATAAGTAGAAGTGGGGCTGTCTTGCAGCCTTTCACAGGGTGGGCCAGTGTGTACAGGAAGAGGAGGAAGGAGAAGAGAGCGATAGACCTACTTTCTCTAGCTGGAGGTGTGGTGCTGCTGCTATTTTGGGTATCCTCCATGCCTCCTGAGAGAGCCTATCTGGCTCCGTCCTCCTGACGCTAGGGCAAGGTCTCTCAAGGTGGCTGTTTCACCGCGTTAGTAACCCCCTCCACACACACACATGGTCTGTTGCTGATATGTCGGAACATCTATGTAGGAACATTGTCACAGTTCAAAGGAGTCAGGGTGATTTGATCAAAAGTATATTACTTAAATAATATAATACTAATAAAAGTATAATACTTTATTGATCTTCTTTCCTTTTCCCCCTCTCTCCCTCTTCTCCACAGAGGGCCACTGTTTGGGTCCCCCCGCCAGGGCAGGACCTCCCAGAGCCACAGCCTCCCCAGCAGCCAGTCTGAGCCCCCCTCCAGCCCACTATCGCCTCCAGCAGAACCCTCCGCACCGGGCCGTGCTGCTCGGCCTGGCCCACAGACTGGCTCTGCAGCAGGGGAGAGAGAGCCGTCTGAGACCCCCGAACCATCCACCCCAACCAGACCCACAGCCAGACAGAGGGCCGTGTCCCAGCAGACCAGCGTTGATAACCCCACCACCCCCAGTCCCAGCAAGGTAACGACTACTCCGTTCTGAGCCGGACTGTTGTCTTCATCATGTATCCATGGACTGTCATTTGGCATCATCTTAACCTTTCTCCCTCTCTTCTAGTCACATCAGAAGGCCTTTTCCCAGCAGACGAGCTTTGAAACCTCCGGTCCTCGATCCCCAACAGGCAGGGTAAACAACTCACCTCAAACACCTCAGAGGCCCCTCCCAGTCTCATAGGAGACCCAATAGAACGCTCTCGCCTACGAGGGTTAACACCCCTGCTTCCGTTTCACAGGGCGAGCCAGAGACTCCGCTCCGCAGACCAGCTGCTGGCCCCGCCCATCGCAGACACATCCGGACCATCCAGGAAGTGCGAACGACCGTCACGCGCATCATAACGGACGTTTACTACGAGGATGGGAGGGAGGTCGACCGCAAGGTCACCGAGGTGAGGGCCAATCAGATCTGTTCGCTGAGCTTGTAGAGAGCCAATCAAAGGAAAGAGTTCTGCGAGATGCATGTACTGTGGTTTTAACGTGTGTGTGTGTGTGTTGCTCAGGAGAGCGAGGAGCCCGTGGTGGACAGCCGTGAGGTGGACAGCGTACCCTCTCCGTGTCGCACGGTGAGCTCCCTGACCTCTGGGGACCTGGCAGACGTCAGCTCTCTGTCCTCCAAGGCGTCCAGCCTGCAGCACAGCTCTGTGGGCACCAGCAGCAGCGTCACCGGCCCCCCGCCAGCACGGAGAGCAGACTTTATCATGCCCCCCTTAAGAGGGGCCAAGACGGCCAGGTACCACCCTCTCTCTGCCCACCTCCCGCTCTGCCACACAGGGCCTTGTTCTGTTCCTGTCAAACTCAATCCATGTTGTACTGACTAAGCTGACAGGCTCTCTGATCTCCTGCCTGTCAGATCTCTGATCTCTTCCTCCTGCATACCTGTAAGCATCCTTAAACACCAGCAATTTCAAAGGAAAAGAGAACAAAACAAAAACTTGAATTGACTTAAAACTGGCAGCTGAAATGCTTACAGGTATGCATCAGTCTTTGCCTTTTGTCTTACAAACCTCTTCTTAAAACCTCAGTCAGGTTACCTAACCATGCAGTGAGTCAGAATCCGATAAATACGAGTTTGAAACTCTGATCTAACTGGATCTATTGACAGACACTTCAGTGTCTAGTTACCATAACTCTGTGTGTCTGCAGCCCACAGGAGGGGGAGTGGGCAGCACCAGAGGGGTCACAGGGGTCAAATGGCAAGGTCAGAGGTTAAAGAGGGCGGAGGTCATGGATCCCTGGGGTCTCGGGCCTCCATCCCACAGACCTCCAGAGGACGGGCGAGGAGGGGCCGGCCTCCGTCCCGCTCAGCCCTGTCCAGGTGAGTCCTGCCTGGGGGCCCGGCCACGATCGGGGGGCTGTCGAGGGTTAGATATGTAGAGGTTCAACCCCATCATGACATAATCGTCACTATCAAACAACCAACTCCTCCGACCCCACACTGCCACACCTACACTTTCCCTAACCTTTTCTGTTTACTTTCTGAACTAAACCTCTCACTGTGACTCTGCACGTCTCTGCTGTGGTCACCTCACCTGTTCCCTGTCCCCTGGCTGTCCCAGGGGAGGTGGCACTGCTGCGGCCCAGCGCGGAGGGTCCCGAGGCCAGCCCCTGTCCTCCCCTGACGATGATCCCTACACCCGCCGGGGTCTTCCTCGGGTCCCGGACAGCCCGGTCCAGCCCGAGGGGGCCAGCTTCTCCACCTCCCTCAGCTCCTCCCCAGAGGAGGGCTCCCAGGTGGGCAGCAGCTTCGTGGGGCTGCGGGTGGTGGCCAAGTGGTCCTCCAATGGATACTTCTACTCTGGCCGCATCACCAAGGACTACGGGGAGGGCCGCTTCCGTCTGCTGTTTGACGACAGCTACGAGTGCGAGGTGTCGGGCAAGGACATCCTGCTCTGTGACCCCATCCCCGTGGAAACGGAGGTCACAGCCTTGCTGGAAGATGAGTACTTCAGCATAGGTGAGAGAGGGAGAGGACACGGACTAGAAATGTTCTAGAACATTCACAAGGCATAATGTTGCCTTTCCTTGCCTGTTAACCATGTTCTTATTGGTGTGTGTGTGTGTAGGTCTGGTGAAGGGCCATAAGACGGAGGGTAAGGAGTTTTACTACAGCGTGGAGAGTGAGGGCAAGAGGCAGTGGCACAGCAGGAGTGCAGTGATCCTGTCCCTGGAGCAGGGCAACAGCCTGAGGGAGCAGTTTGGCCTGGGCCCCTACGAACCCTCCGCACCCCTGGCCAAGGCCTCCGACATCAGCCTTGGTAAGACTCCTACGCCCTGGTGAAACTGACCATCGGACAGGGGCCAGGTTAGGGCTCGGGCATCCCAGACCACGTATAAGACCTAAGGGATCCTCTGTAAAGTGTGTATTTAAGGTTAAGCATGAAAGTAAATAAAAATGGTAATAGCCGTCAAACTAATGGTGGTGATCCATGGTTCCATCATGTGACTGGCCCGCACTGCTGTTTTCCACAGACAACCTGGTGGAGGGCAAGAGGAAGCGCAGGGGCAACACTGGAGACCAGGGAACCCCCAGCCGGAGCTCCAGCGCCAGCCCCCGGACCCCTGGGCCCTCTGGGAAGAGGAAGCTGATTGGCTCTGAGGAGGAGAGGACCCCCGCAAAGAGAGGCCGCAGAGGGGGAGGGGCCAGAGGAGGAGGAGGAGCCAGAGGGGGTATGAAGACCTGTTTGTTCCATCCTTAACCTAACCCAGAGACAGCTGGCTGGATGAGTCCCCAGGCTAGCCCCACGCTGCGTGCACCAGAACCCTTCCACCACTATGGATAGGACTGTTATTTTATTCATGTTAATCAAGTCATTTTAATGTGTTTACTATGAATTGCTGAAAAGTCTGATTTTAAAATGTATTTTACCTAAACCTTTTCTTAAATGTCACTTTTATTGATTACATGATGACATTTATATGACGCTTTTCTATGAAACTCATCTATGTAGCATGACAAGAAGTCACTAATAGAATTGTAACAGTGTATGAGTTTGTACGACGTCCCATTAAAACATGTCTGACCTCCATGAGTCGTCCATCCCGTCCTGCTGCCCCCCCCGCTCTCCACTGTGTGAGGCTGAGCTGGTAACTATGGTAATAAGCTCTCAGCTACCTTGGTGTTGGGCCATTCATTTGAGCACAGGGAGCTTCAGGTGTCTCATCTTCCTCACAGGTTCATGAACTTAGGGTGTCTCTTCCTCTCCTCTATTACACGTGTTCAGTGGTGATGAGTCATGGTATCTCCATGCCCTTTTGAACTCTTTCTTCATCCATCTTCCCTTGCGTGTGCGTGTGTGTGTGTCCCAGGCCAGCGCCCGGGTGTGTGTAACACCTCTGGTAGTGGGACAGACCTCCCTCGCGAGGCAGAGGACCTGGAGGGTACCCACGGCCCGCTGCCCCAGAGCCCCACCCTCTTCATGGGCTTTGCCTTCATGCTGACCGCGTCATCCGAGACCGACCGCCTCACCAACCAGCTGTTCAGCGAGGAGGGTGAGGCGGAGATGACCCTATTTAGAATTAGATACATTTGTTGACTGTAAGGATTAACAGAAATGTTCCACATTTAGGCCCAGTTTCACAGACATGGATTAAGCCTCATTCTAGACTACAAGGGTTTACAATGGAGATCTCAATATAATCTTTGTTTTACTTTAGGAGAAGGCTTTAATCCATGTCTGGGAATCTGGTCCATAATGTGTTTTTGTTACGATGTTATGACACTACGGTTCTCGTTTTCCTGTTCTTTAGAGAGTGTTCAAACAGCTCCATACAACAAAGGCTACACTGACACCCAGCTGCTGGCTGGTGGAGGCTTCATCCTCTTGGACTTCAATGAGGAACAGGTGAGAGCACTGGCACCGACTCCAGCCTCAACCAGCAATGTCACCTGGAGTTACCTGGGATCAACTGACTGAGCTGCTGCTGAGATGCCTGAATATTAACACCCAGCTGCCCCTCACCCCTCCCTCTGTGACTCCTCCCCCATAGTGCAAAGCAGCCTATCAGAGCCTGCTGATTGCTGACCAGCACTGCCGCACCAGGAAGTACTTGCAGTGTGTGGCCAGCGGGGTGCCGTGTGTGTCCCACATGTGGGTGAGAGACTGCTGCAAGGACAACAAGCTGCTCAACTACAGGAACTACCTGCTACCTGCAGGCATGGGGCCTGACAACGCCATAGTGGAATGGTGAGGAAGGCTGATGCGTCGTCCCAGCTCCTTGAGGCTGCATACTCTCCACATACTCTGTGTTAGAAGGTTTGGAATGTAAAGGATGCTTGAAAATTTCAATCAGGGTATTTTTCTTAAATGTTTTTGATCAGGCATCCCCGCAGCAGCCCGTTCAAGGCCCTGCGGGTCCTGCTGGTGTTTGAGGAGCCTGTGGAGCTGTGGGCTCAGCTGCTGAGCCTGATGGGAGCTGCCTCTGTGAGACAGTACCAGTCAGACAAGGACAGCTCAGGTATGCATCTTACAATTAATAATGACTAATGACGTAAGTGTCCAGTGCTCTGTTATAGAGAATGCGAAGTTACGTCACTATAGGTTAACGATATGCCTGAATAGGGCAAGTATTGAGTCATTGCCATGGATGAGTAACTTCTAATTCAAATGAACACAACGTGTGTGTGGTTAGCTGACCCCCGTGTGTCTGCCATGTTTCAGACATTCCTGAGAGCAAGTTCGATGTGGTCATCACAGACCGTGCCTGCCCGCCATTGGTCCTGGAGAACGTGACATCACAGAAGCTTCCGTTAGTGTCTCCTGAGTGGCTGATCCACAGTGTCATCTGTGGCCAGCACTTGGATTACCATAGCAACCCTCAGTATCATCATGACTACACGTCCTCGTCCTAATCCATCCTGACCACACAGTCAACCATGTTAAATGTTCTATATCAGTCAACTTGCATGCCTGTACTGTAAATAGTTTTAACCTGTTTGTTTTTACGAAATGATTAAACCGTGCCAGTTGTTTCAGTGAAGAACAATTGTGACTGTCTCAATGTAAAGCTGCATACACACACTTTTAATATTTACAATTTCATACCAAATGTAAACATTGACAATATCAGGGATGTTCGTAACATAGCATGAAGATAAATAATACACATGTACAAGGACTCGGGTAAGAGAACTCCAGTGGGATCAGGAGCGGGCCTCCTGGCTTGGTCTGTCGCTTCAGTTCCGTACTCCATTCGGGTACGGAGTACACTAAAGTCCAAAACTGTAACAGAGGCAATATAAGACATTCAGTATTTCCCCATTAGAGATGCCTAAGAAGGACTCTAGGTATTGTGTCTAGTGTTCATACAGCAGTGACAGATGTGTGTAGTGTTCATATAGCAGTGACAGATGTTGTGTGTAGTGTTCATACAGATGTGACAGATGTGTGTAGTGTTCATACAGCAGTGACAGATGTTGTGTGTAGTGTTCATACAGCAGTGACAGATGTTGTGTGTAGTGTTCATACAGCAGTGACAGATGTTGTGTGTAGTGTTCATACAGCAGTGATAGATGTTGTGTGTAGTGTTCATATAGCAGTGACAGATGTTGCCATGGGGATCCCACCTGCCCAGGGTACCACCAGCCTGGGTGTAGTACTTGTTGTAGTCCAGCCTCAGAAGCAGCTGGGCCAGGTCAGAGTTGATCTGGTGGTTTCTTACACTGGACAGGATCTTGAAGAGCAGGAACGACTGCCGACTAAAGCCCTGGAAACGCGTTATGGATACGTGACAGTTTGAGGTTTGTAATGTGGAACACACAGCCTGTGACTGGAGCCTCATGTTTCCATGCAGTCAGTCACCTTGACCAGATGGTCTAGCTGAGCTGTCCCCCGGTCATCCAGCGGAGCCACGTTCTGACCGACCAATGAGCAGAAGTTATGGCACAGCTCCAGAATCTCATTCAAGCAGTGGAAAACCTGAGAGACAGGGCTCTAATCAATACCTGAAGTCACATACTGTAGAAAAGTTGTGCGTGCACGCGCAAATGTGTACCGGCTTGAGCAGGATGAATGACTGGGCAAGCAGGTTGCTAAGGAAGTGGTCGTGGGCCAATCGGATGCTCTCGAAGTCTCTGGTGGAGTTGATCTGCTGCTGCAGCTGAGAGAACTGAGACTCCAGCACATCCACCTGGTAGAGACACCAAAATCACTCACAACATGGACCACATAAACATAAAACTAGACAGCAAATAGAATGATTTTGCCATCACTTTCAGTACAATGAGATACAAAGCCTATTCAAAATAATAGTTTGATTGTTTAAGTTTTAATATGAGCATGTTCACCTGCATGTAGTACTGCAGGTTGTCAACCAGGAAAGACATGTGGTAACGTAATCTGGACTTAACAGCGTCGGCCTGGTTGTGCTTAAGGTGTTTCCTCTGCATCTGCAGGGCCCAGCAGTGCTGCAGCTCTGACTGCACCCGACGCACACTCAGCAGGTACCTGAACACAACGTTATACCTGGACACAGGACATTCCGCCAGGAATTACTCAAGTGAACGCATTTCTCAATGAACAATTTCAAGTGGACAACTCTGAACTGGGAGATGATACTGATGAAAGTGTGTGACGCACTTCTCTAGTACTGCTGGAGTGAAGAGGATGTGTAGGGGCCACTGGACCTTGTAGGCCAGCCCCAGAGCAGCCCAGCCCGTAAGGGGCACCTCTCGTGGGGAGGTCTCTTGTGGAGGAGTGGCTCCCTCTCTGGTTCCTGTGGTGTCTGGGAAGAGAAAACAAGCCTAGTCTTAGGGCCTCAGATCATTGCTAACTGGGTAGAGGACGGCATGTTAGCAGCATCTTCTCTTCTTTCCACCATGGGTTTGTAAACCCGGAGGTGTTGACCCACCTTTGTCTTTCCCCTGAGAGTCGACGGTGAGATGGAGGAGAGGCAGGAGGTTGTCATCGTCCAACAGCACCTTGTGAGCCGCCTGCTGAAAGGCCACGTTTACATCTGTGGAAGGGAGAGAGAGAGAGAGCGAGAGAGAGGGAGAGAAGACACGAGCAGGTTTAGCTAGCTACAGAAATCGAAGACCGAATCGAAGAATAGAAGACACCATTCCTGCAACTGTGTATCACGATGTGTGACTGTACCATGTTCAGTGACTGCAGTAGGCGGGGTCTTCAGCATGTGCTGGGCGTGGTCTATAAACACCTGGTAAAGTTCGCCCCGCCCCAGCAAGTAGAAGTCCTTGACGATCTATAAAATAATACGAGAGGTATGAATTTTACATGTAAAACAGCCTTTTTGAAGAAACGTATTCAAAACATTGCCAACTGTATGCATATTTCTTGCATACAAACCTTGAGTTGTCCCAGGAGGTCAGATTCCTCCACCATTAGAGTCCAAAGATGCTGTGTGTACACAATACACTGATTAATAGGATCATATTATTGTAGTTTACGTGTTTAATTAGGCTCTCGTTCAACATACTAAGAGATGGTCATCCTGTCCATCAAGCCCACCTCTGCGACTGTGCTACGGATGCGGTCTATTAGATTCTCAAAGTCCACCAGGCTGAACAGCGGCTGCTGCTTCAGTCTGTGCAGCTCTGCAGCGTACAGGTCCTCCTGGTGCTTCAGGATCGAGCCTGGACAGAGGAGAGGAGGAGCGGACGAGGGTCCATGTCAGAGCAGGGCCGGTAGCATAAGGAGCGTGTGGAGCGTGTGGAGCGTGTGGAGCTCTGAGACATAGAAGCCAGGATTCGTACGAGCTCGAGATGGACTGTGGTTGTCGTTCTCAAACATCTGGACAGACTCCCCAACAAAAAGGATTTTCTCTGCTACTCGGACAGGAATGTAGGAGGGCAGCATCTCAGCACGCAGTGAGAACTGCTGCAGCGACGGAGCCAGCATGTTCTCCTCCTCGATCAGCCTCTACAAGGTGACACAGAAAAACCAACAGAAAACCAGTCAGATCAATCAGACCTAAACAACACAAAGTAGATCCGATAAACAAGACCTGAGCAACACAAAGCAGATCCGAATAAACAGGGCAAAGCAGTTATCTATCCAAGTCCTCTCTTGTCTCATCTTACCAGGTCCTGTAATTCCCTGAGCTGTTTGCCACTCAGCCCTCCGATCCCCAGGTCCTCCTCCTCCTCCTCCTGGTTAGCTGCAGCACCTCCTGCGCTGGGGCCCTGCTTCACAAAGAACTCCTCACTCTGGTCCAGGAGCAGGCCATGCAGCATCCATGCAGCTAGCTGCTTGTACATCACCCCGTGACAAACAGCTAGGATCCTGCATGGGGAAAACACAGCAGGACGCAGCCTCGTCAATGGACGTCTATGGCTTCAAGAAACTTGGATGCATGACAAAGTTCACTTTTTGAGTTCACTTACGATGATGACTAACTTACTTCTCCAGAGCTGTGCGGACAGGGGGCAGGCCCCCACAGCTATGTTTGTAGACCGTCTCCAGGATTTGACACCCATGGATCTAATTGGGAAACAACCTCATGAATCCACCCGTTATTCTGCCTGTGCTCTGTCAGTGTGCACTGTCAGGAGAGTTCTTGTCTCTGCCCTGAGATCAAACGTACCTTCTGGGATTTGATTGTCTCCACCACTATCATCACAGAGGGGAACAGCAGCTGAAACTAGGTCAAAACAACATTCAACGTTATTATTTTATATTATTGGGTGACTACCAGCCTCCTTTTAATGTTAATAGTCGGAATCATACCAAATATAAATTATGATTTTACCTGGTCCAGCATGTAATTCACATGAGATGTTGTCAGGTGTGGATCACCCAGAAACTGAAAAAAGAACACAGAAAGACATATTATAATGAATTACTGATGCATTATTATCACACACTTTTAACATGAAAAGTGATTTTGGCCTAACCTCTTGTTCAAGGTCCAGCAGAGCCTGTCTGTAAGGCTGCAGCATAGACTCCAGACCCGTGCAAAAGGCCCTCAGGTAAACCCCGTTCAGCCCAGGCTGATTAGGCTGGTTGGAGTGGTGCTCCTATTGGGAGCAATCCATGCACATTAGCCAGGGTCATCTTCAAGGTAGTTGCAGTTGTACATACAAACGCACATAACGGAGGTCTAACCTGTTGATGGACATGACCAGTGTGTTGCTCTATGAACTCTGTGAATCGGGTGTAATCAGATCCCAACTTGCAGAGGCGATTCAGGACACCGGTTTCACTAGGGATGGAGGAACGGCAGGTCCTGAGACACCTACAGAAGAGCCAGACGTTTATATAAACACACGCTGTTTGAATTTGGCTCTTGCCAATTTCGCTAGCTGGTACAGTACTGTACTAGAGCTAACTGTAGTAAACATTCTGTTTGTAGCTAGCTATTTCTTTGGATATATCACCTGTAAACCTGTTCGTTTGTTCCACGAAAATATTGTTCCAGGGTAACCACTTAACGCCAGTAGGAGTTCATGAATCATTTTAGCTAATGTACGGGTATGTGATTAACTCAAAATTGAGACTTGCTGCAGAGCCTGTCACATACACAACGAAAACACCGCCACTTCTACCGCCGCAAGTCGATGACGTTGGTTCAAGCACATGAAGTGGCACTGTAGTGCTGGGACTTGTAGTCATTCTTTAAATTAAGTTACAACAGTTTTCCTCGCCTCTGTGATTTACGAGTACGGCTATTACATGTTGGCTATAAGCACCCTATTTTGGCAAACCGAAATCCCCGTGTTGCCGACAGAATCATATAGAAAAAGATGACATAAGTTAGTCTATGTTGCGTGTGGACTGATGGGAATTGTATGCTACTATGACAACTCAGCTTCGATCAGACTAAGCGCTAGCTTTACCACACGCACCTCTGGCAACGGAACTGAGTGAGGAACATTTGAGCTATTATTTAGCCAGCAAGGTGTGTAACTACTAGGCAAACTTTTTAGCCGTACATATGTTAACTGTGACGCTTGCTAACACCGTTTATGTGATTTAAAAGCGTTAGGATAGCAATATACACAGCAGGTATACAACAGTACTGCACCTAGTGAAACTAGTGTAGCTTGCTAGCTAGCCTAACTACAAAGTAGCTACCTCTTGCAAGCTATTCCAGTACCAAACTGTGTTTACTTTTGTGAGGCTAGCCTACTGAACTGGCCAATTAAGTGTGCAAGATTAATATTTGACTTGCTAGCTAAAGGAATACTAACGTGTTACTATTGAAGCGAAACATTCTATGGTTTTGAAGCTATCGTAGATAGTCTAGCCAGCTAGTTTTTTTTGTCTAGCTAGTTAAGTTAATGTTAGCTCGCTAGATGACGCTACTCATTGACATTGACTTCCGTGTTTATTTAACGGCCCTAATTGCTACCCACTAACCTCATGAATAACCTACTTTAACTAGCATTAAATAAAGCTTCACTGTAGTGACTGACTTATGGAATTGTAAATGTCAACATAGTTTTTAAACTGGACAAAAAGTACAAAACATGATAACCCTGATTCCGCTGCTGGCATTGCTGTCACAGAGTGGAAGCTAAGCTAGTGTTTATATGTCTGTCTATGACTGCTAGTACTTCATCTGTAGTGCTGACATAATCGTTTCAGTCTGTATACTTGTGTTGATGCAGTAATGGCAGAAGGAAACAGTGGAGAAGACATTGTGTCAGAGTACCTTGGTCAGAACCCTCACCTGACCCAGTGGGTGGAGTCTCTCAGGGGATTGTGTGAGACAAACAAACAATGGAATGCCAGACGGGAATTCGTCTTAAGGAACATGGAGACCTTCCCATCAGTCCAGCCAGGAGTCAGCAGCCCGAGCATGGACAAACTGCTCTCGCTCTCCATGGTTTGGGCCAACCATGTTTTCATGGGTTGCACGTATGTAGACGACACACATCATTACTTTAGACTAAGCTTTTCCTAACTGCTATCCCTGAAACGGTAACATGATTCAGACAAGATGAAGGGAACTAATCCATGTCTCCTCTTATCCCTCAGATATCCTCAGCCTGTCATGGACAAGATCAAAGAGATGGCCGATGGAATCATTGTCAAGGATGTTCCAGTTCGAACAACAAGGGATGAGATCATGGCGAGAGGAAAGAGATCGGGTGCCCCAGGTACATCAAAGTGAATCATAAAGTTCTGAGAGTGTGATACTAGCTTGTGGTACAAACATTGTGATGAAAGTGACTGTTACCGTACCAGTATATTTAGTTACTGTACATCTAAGCTTACCAACAAAATTCGAGCATCAATTTGGGAGGTAGTGGGGCCCATTGTTAAACTAGATAAGAGACTGACTGATATCCCACCGGAACATCCTGAGGCTGCTTTGTTTTGAACCAATTATCCAAACGTCATGAGGTCCATATACACCCCATGCCCTTAATGCATCCGCTTTCAGGTGAAAAAAGGTTGTTGTGAGGATTCTCCCACTAACAATGTGTTCCTCAGGGGGTGATGCTGACAGCTCTGGGAAGAGGAACAAGGCCGGCCCTAATGAGGCTGGGGGGAGGGCAGCTGGACGAGGGCAGAAATCAGGTCCTCCTCCACAGGCCCCGGCCGAGCACCAGCCATTCTTCAACCGCCTCTACAAGGCTGTTGCCTGGAAACTGGTGTCAGCCGGGGGCTTCGGTCCTAACCTGGACCACTTTGAGATCCTGCAGGGGTGTGTGGAGTCCTCTAAGGAGAGTCTGAACTGTGTGTTTGTGCCTCTGAAGGACATCCCAGACCTGCCCGCGGGCCGCACACAGAAGGAGGGCCAGGTGTGTGAGCTACGCTGTCAGAATGTCTACATGGGTACGGGGTACGGGCGCGATGAGGGCGCTGCCAAGGCCATGGCCTCTAAAGAGGCCTTGAAGGCGTTCCAGGGGCGCAAAGTGACAGTGAAGATCTGCAGGCGGCGCTTCCGGGGGAGGGACGTGGAGGACGTGGTCCTGGTGGATGACCAGCCCAGGAACCCCGTCTTTCCACCTGCTCTCAGCTATCCCTTTCAGGCAGAGCAACAGGGAGATGGGTTATCATAGCAAAGCCAGGAGTGGCATTAAGACACTGTGTGAATCACTGGTGGATGGAAGGTCATGGAAAAAGTACAGCAGTGTCAAAAAGAATTGGCTCAATATATCACCATGTTTTGCATTTTATTATATATATAATTTTTGCTGTTGTTTTTTTGAATAGCCTACGCCAAGTTCTTTAACTTTTTGAGATATTTAAATTCACTTGTAAGAATGAAGGTTTGTTGGGACTGCTGCTTAAAATGGGTTTGATTTTCAATTGGCACCATATAACTATTATAATTTTCATCAGCAGTTACACCTTAGAGTTTAGGTAGATGGGCATGACTGACGTGTGTGACATCTTTGTCTTCAGTATCCATTTGCCTTTTGTCATTTGATGACTTTACAAGTCAAATGAGCTCACTAAAGCATGACTAGATATTATGTGGTTGCTATGTACCTCCATCAGCCCCAGAGGGATACATCTACTTTAATATGAACACAAGGTATGCTACTGATGAGACTTGTTAGAGGCGCTATTAGAAAAGGCCTCTGTTGATGCTTGAATTTGTTTAGCCTTTTGTGTGTGTGAGTTTTAATTACACTCATACTGTTTCAATTACCAATCACAGAAATAGTCTGGAGATGAGGGTTTGAATTCATAAAATACTCTTGTCACTGTAGAATACTTCTCATTTCATTATGTTCATTTCAAATGTTCCGATCCCTGTCTACATGGGTGCAAGCTTTTGTTTTCATCTCAGGATCTGGCGTTGGAAACCACTTAACTGTACGTACTGTGTTGAGAACCTGTTGGCTTGTGTTATGGTTCAGTTCTGATGGAGAAGATGTATATAAAGCCAAGTTCAAAAACACTTTCAGAAGGAGAGAAGAATGCTTCTTCTGTGTGCTTCGCTGATTTAAATACATTGCTACTGTTCCATTGAAACATACATTTTCCCACAATGTTCTGTGTTACGGTATATTTCTATAAGTTGTCCTGTTTCTATATTTTTGTAAATAAAAATAATGTAAAGAATAGTGTACCCTTGTTATTGTAGACATAGCATTATTAATCTTGGCCAGTAGAGGGCCACACATAATGGTCTTTTTCTTATGACTTTGCTAAGATCTCACCAAAACATAGATTTTTACAATGTGAACACTGATCGGTATTCTTCCGTTACCATGGTTTTTTTAAATACCAATCAAAGATGATTTGATGGATACTTGCCTTATCACTGACCTAAATGCACAGTGTCTTGTCAGGCTGTCACACACCTTATTAAGTACAGGTAGCTGGTTATGCACCTCAAACCTTTCATCCAAAGCTCATGCTAGTCCTGACAAGTACTGTATCAAGGTAATTAAATACAACTGACATGCTGAATGTGTTCAGGCAACAATTCTCCATCCCTAGTCCAGAGAGACAGCGATCCCTTTAACACCAGAGAGACAGCGATCCCTTTAACAAGTCATTGTGTTTCCTGGCGCTTCCTTCCAAACCCAATTAGACTCACACCTAGGCTGCTTGTTATTCACAGCTAATAGGTGTTTGGCTGTTGTTAAGGTGAATCAAGTTCCAGGTCTGACTGACGTGTTCATGACGTGTCCTCTTCTTGACCCAGTCCAGGCGTCACCTTGCCATGGATAATTACTGACTCACTGGGGGTAAGCTACTCTTGACACTTCATTAGGCCACCAGTAAGGACACTGCTGCTCAGAAAAGTGTACAGGTTAAAAAGCACACTGTGACCAAGGTGACTGTCACCAAGGCATCAAACTGATGAGTGATTTACAGCTCCTGAAGTGACAGCTTCACTGGTGATTGTTTTATTTGACAAAGCATCAGTCTATGAAACAAACAGTTTTCACGTTTGTTTGGTCAGTTACCACAATTGAATCAGTATCATTGCCCCATCATAGGGCCTATCATCGCTGTCAGACACCACATACTACACAAGGCTGAAGAAGAGATGCAAGGTCATCTTTATATATTTTGCTAGAATGTATTTTGTTTGGGGTGACTTGTCAGTTAACACATTTCAGGATGTGTCAAATAAACACGATGACGTATTCTTGGGCATAGCGTGCCTAGCCCGCTCTGGTCTTTGGAAGTGAACAGACCATCCTTCTGCTCCACCAAGTCTCCCGTAGGCCATGCATTAGATAATAATAACCCCCAATGACACTAACACACAGAGACAGCATACATGTGGGTGGCTGACATGATTGACAACCCAGAATATCTGTCCACTTGTCTTTGTTGCTTTAGGTCACTGCTGACTTCCTCAAATGGGCATCTTCTATTAGCCACACCCGAACTGGCGTCAAATGGACCAAGTTAACATGTCTGGGGCCGAAGGTTATTTGCGACCTGTGAGTTCTGCATTGTGCCACCAAGTTGCTAATAAGAGAAGAAGAAGCCTGTCAGCTAACATGAGGACAGATGGATAGCTGGGAGAGCAAGGGCGTAGGTTTGGTCTCAGCTTTGGTAGGGACACTTGTTTCTTCAATTTTTTATATGTAGGTTCAGGTTTTATGGAGCTGTACTAGCTGTACTACATCATCTGTACTGGACTTCTGAGCAATGAAATCATATATGATGCATACATTTGGGCATCCCAATTTATAGCACCTTTTTACTATCTACAAGTATAAGTGTGAATGATAACATTCATGTGTAACATTGTCTAAACATCCCGTAAAAAACTGCAATTTAATACAACCTTTACCAACATTGACAATTCAACTTCTCACCTGAACCCCTGATGTTGATTCATCACCAACCTGCTCTACATCTGTAGCTTCAGGGTGCTGTTTTTCATGCACAGTAATTCATAAATTTAATACAGACACTAACCATGCTTAGTTGACTGCTGACATTGGTCAAGATTACAGGGATAGGCATATTACTATCCAAGGGATCATATAGGCCTACTTATTACCAGTCAATATCACTTTTGAGTTGCTAGCCTGCTGTTACTAGGCTAAACTAACACGGTCCCATGATGTGGGTAGGTTAGCTTTATCCTTCTGGCTTCAACAAGACCAGCTGCTGCTAACACACTGGTCGAAAGATTGCAGACGCTAGGGATTGATTTAATACAAGCCAAGGTTACATGCTCTGCTTGTTATGTTCTGTGTTGTCCAGTCCTGTTTTTTTGTCTGTCCAGTCTATGTTCCAGGTCAAATACCCCAACACTCCACTCCACATCTTCCAGTTCACCTCCCAACCAGACACACCTGTTACCCATCTACCGTTACCTGCACAGTTCATCTACCTTGGTTTTTTACAGACACGTGCCAGTTCAACTTTACTACTTCACGGTAATTTGGCCTTGCCTTGCACTAACCTTGCCTTGCACTAACCTTGCCTTGCCTTGCACTAACGTTGCCTTGCCTTGCACTAACCTTGCCTCTGTGCTGCCACTAACCTGCCTGTGTGCTGCCACTAACCTGCCTCTGTGGGCACTAACCTGTCTGTGTGCTGCCACTAACCTGCCTCTGTGTGCTGCCACTAACCTGCATCTGTGTGCTACCCACTAACCTGCCTGTGTGCTGCCCACTAACCTGCCTCTGTGTGCTACCACTAACCTGCCTGTGTGCTGCCACTAACCTGCCTCTGTGTTTATTTTTCACTTTTCTGAGCGACGAACATAGTATAGATAATAATAGTTTAGCGTTATAGAAAAGGGCAATTTGGTGCTTCCTGGTGGTTTGATGGTGTAAGGCAAGTAGAGCAGAAACAGAGTGGTAAATGAGAATTCCTCCAAGGTTTTTTTTCCCACATACCTGACGGTGAACGTAGCTATCATTCATATCATCGTATCTAGGCATTGTAAATGGACTCATTGAATGTTGTTTTTTCATTTGTATAACTCTTTGACGAGCAAAGTCACAGAGGGCTTCACAACTGTCCACAAATCGGCACCCAACCAACCTAACCCTCAGTGTTTTATTGTGAGCAGTCTACCCTTACTGATTGCATGTTGTCCCTATCAGATGCATTGTATAGGGCTGCAGTTTAATTTCACAATCAATATCGACCTTTAGCAGGTTTTATTCAAACACGTTTTGCATGTAACAGTGTTGTGTATGATTTGAGCCTAGATATTTCCTTAAACCAGTGAGAGGCCTGTTGGTTATAAATGACCTTAAATGTAGAAAAATTTGATTTTAGGCTTTACCCACTATTAGACCACACCGTTTTATTTTTAAAGTTCACAAGTAATTGAAAAAAAGTATTACATGACACAGGAGGCGCTCATCTAAAATCAGAAAATAATATAAATCGAAGGATGCCGTGTCTGAACACTCATGTCCTTATCTTACTGCGCAGCACAAAAGCACCCCATATTTTCCACCTGAATCTAGACGAACTTATTGAACAGAGACCACGCAGACTGCTTTACAAAACAATATGTAACACCGTTTATTTTAAGTCATATTAGAGTACTGTAACATCTAGTGGAAAATAAAATATTTCAAGTTCAACCATCTTTTTGGGTAGACAATCTTTCAAAAATGCAATCTGTCTTTCTCCTGATAAGCACACCTTGTAATGAAAAATATATTGTAAAGATCACATAGACTATGATATAACAGTATTTCAATAGCTTCCCGACTGGTCCACTTACATTCAAAAAGCATAAGTTCACAAGCACTTGAGCAGGAAAAAGTTACAGATTGCTCCACGAGGACAGTCACACATTTTCCCAATTCGCGCTCCTTTTCTCACTGCACATTGCTCTCCAACGTCGCACTGAAAAAAAGATGAAGAAAGTAACGAAATAGTTAGATCTTTGTAACAATAATAAGACCAACCAATGTTGAATAACCAATACAAAGCATTTTACAAAGTTGTGAAATTAGGTTTAGATCACAGTTGATTGGATATAAACTTTTTTGAGCCTCAATTCAGAATGATTTTGCTTATTTACCGTTGGAACTTGACCAAATTTCTTTTCCCACATTGAAAGTCGTTTGGTCTGCAGCTTTTCAAGAACGTCTTGTAGTGCACCAAGCTGTTGAAATACAATACAATTATAAACTTTCAATATTTCTGACCATTGCTCAATCAACATTTGTAATGTCAAAATTATCTTATTTGTAAATTAAACTTACAAGCTGTTTTTCATTGGTCAAGTTGGGATCTTTGGGGTAGAAATCCCGCAAGGCTCTTGTGTCAAGGTTTATTTCAGAATCCGAGTCGTCAATTTCAGCACCGAGAACGATGGACAGCAGCGCAGCCCAAACTATCACTCTTGTCCATAGTCTAGAGCTCTCCATGGTCCCAGTGTACACAGGGATTGGATTTAAAGTTGTTGTCTTCTCTCTCCAAGAAATCCACTTCAAATACCCAGTTCCCTGCAATCCACAGACCTTATATCTGATTTAACACTTGCCGCTTCCCGGCGACTCCTTTTGCTCCACCTTTACCATTGATTTTTCATGCGTAAGAAGCGCAGCGGGGGTGAGTCATTGCATAAAAGTTACTTGACTGTCATTGGGTGGATACCAAAAGCGGCCATTGATATGCTATCTAACATTATGCCTTAAGAATGCAATTGAAATAAACGTAGCCTACTATTTGGGCAGATGCAGTAGATGTATTATGTTAACAGATTAAAACAATGTTTCAAAATGTGCAAATCAATTCTACACATTATAGCCTATACCACAATCATGTTGTGGAATTACGTTCCAAATGCCTCATTAAAATGTGTTGATCTACTAAAATACCATGTCTCAATATTGTTATTTTGTTTATTCTAAGTTGTTTCATTATTTCATACTTCATTGTTGTCAGATGAACTGGCATTTATCTATATATATAGGCGACATTACCATATAGTAATCAATTTACTGTAACAATTTACAGTTTCATTTGGGAAACATCAAATCATCATATTTATGATATGGCGAGGCAAATAAAGCCCATCAGGTTTTTTTCAACTGAGTTGGCTAACATGAAACCATCAAACAGCTTTGATCCCTTTCTGGAGCGTTCCCTGCTTCCTATCTGTCAGCAGAGACGGAAAGGAGAAGCAGCTTTGATTGTGCTCGCGGCTGGATGACTCATTTCTCTTTCCCCAATTATAGTTTTAGACTCCAGAAATGTTTTTATTTCCTAAGATACAAAAACATTTCCTTTTAGCTCTTAGAAAAATTCTTACATAGACTTAAAAATGTATAAGCAAGTTCAGATTGTTTCATGTTTTGTGGACTGTGGACAGCCTCTTCTTTATGTGACTGTGATTTGTGGTTTAGATTTGCCGTTGTTTTGAGTGATAGATATCAGTAGATATCTAGATATATAATAGATAAGTATTTTGACCAAATGTTTTCCTAAACCTCAAAGCACCAATACAAGGAGATCAACAGTATTAACCCAATTGATCAGCGAGGTGCCTTGGGCCAACCCACACACCATGAGCACGAAAACACTTCAAATCCTTCAAGCAAGGTAATCAAACTGGCTGGTTTGGCTCCAAACCCACTGTCTTTGTTTTACTCACTGTGTTTTTAAGCGAAGCAAACCTCTTAGACCTATCGTTGTCTCTACTGTAAATCAAACAAGTTCACATGGGTACATTCTGAGACACATGTCTAATGCACCTGAAGGTCCAAGTCACTGCCCATGTCATGATTAACGAGGCCAGTCCAATCATACCAAGGGGCTTGGAACTCTCAAAACAGACCTACACAATGATAGTCAGAAGCACTGTATTACACATGAGGAGCATGTAATAAACCAAACACATTGATACAAAGAGCACACACACGTGTGGGATGCAGAGTGGGGGTGGGGGCACAGGGTTAGAACATTGAACAGGTTGGTAAGTGTGTGCAAACAAATATGGGATCAGGGGGACAACACTTCAGGGGTGAAGGAATTTGAGTGACACCGAAAATAAATGAAGTGGAATCTCTGAGACCCTGCTGAGAGAAAGCAGCAGAACTCTGACTGTTCCTCTCTCTCGGAACAGCTGTGAGCTCCACCATGACTCACGTCCCCACACGGCAGCTGGGAAATACAAAATATAGTCTAACTATTGCATCTAGAATCTTGACTTTACGTACTGCAGAGATTTTGGTTCCTCTGCATTGCGGAAAACAAATTTCCCTCTCCTCTTTCTTGGTCTTGTTGACCAGACAAAAAAGTTCTAGGTAATTGCAATATTTTTTGTTCAAAAGCTCTAATTATTTTGTCTGCAAGTTGAAGTGTATGTGAGTGTGTGTGTACATGGAGTATGTGTATAAATGAGTGGATGTGTGTGTGTACGATATCTGAGTGTCCATGCTGCAGAATCAGTATGTATTGTTAGTGTAGGTCTATCAGTGTGTGTGAGAGCATTAGTACGTATTGTTAGTGTAGGTCTATCAGTGTGTGTGAGAGCATGAGCATGTTTTTTTCAATGTTGGCTTCTTGTCTTTGAAGTCAATTCCCAACTGAAATGCACTCTGATGTGTGGGAGAGAACCGCCTTCGTTATTATTTCTTTCTATTTATTCCTTCTTCCATCTCCTTAATAATACCCAACCTCCTCTGTCAGTCTCAGTAAAACCTCCTTTGTCCTCTGTTGGTAAGGGCTAGGGTTTGCTAACTTGCTGTTCCTCTCACACACTTTGCTGAGTTCTAATGACCAGTTTACAGCTTATGACCTTGTGCTGCAATTGATTCAGGGAAGGAGTGTGTGGTTATCTCCCACTTGTTCTGAATCTGAATGAGGTTTACTTTGTTACAGATCCAGGACTTTCAACAGTTTAACTACACTGTAGTGCGTCATCAAGGCATGAAGTGTTGCTATTTGATCATTAAGTTTGTGAGGTTAAAAGTATGACACTTAGAAAGCTAGAATGTTAAGCTTTCATACGTTATAGACCTTCCAGTGTTTATTGTGTGTCTTTTCTTGCTTTGCTCTAATGGAGCTGAGTAACATCAGACCTGGCCAAGAGGGTGAGGATAGGTGAAGGAAAATGACGAGAGATGGGAGAGCGAGAGGGACACTCTAATCAAGAGAGGAAGAGCTATCTCTGTCCACAGCCGTAATTACACAAAGACATGCCCCTGTCACTAAGGTGCCTCGTTAGTGGAAGCCTTTACAAACCTTATATGGAGCGTGATGTCAGAGGGCAGAGAAGCAGAGTTGAAGCCTGTCCTCAATCTCTAACTCTTACCCTCTTTCTATCTCTCCCTCTCTCTCTCTCTCTCTCTCTCTCTCTCTCTTGCTGTCTCTTTCTCTCTCTTTTCTTCTACTATTTTCTCTCTCTCTGTCTCTCTCCTTTTTTATATTTCTCTATCTAACTCAATTCAAGCTAACCAGATGAGTGTGGATTTGATTGAATGCCCTTTTCCAGACCCAGACTGCCCAGACTGCATTCTATCTCCCGCCATGTCCCTATCTCATAGTGACTCTATTTGTGACTCACATTTAATTACACCTGGAGTAGGATATGCTGCTGGTTTCTGCTTGAATTCAATGTAGATGTGTTCATTAATTGCCACCATCACATTTGGTGTTAATCAAGCCAGAATGAAGAATAAAACAATATGTACAGTATCTGCACCAGATCTCCGTCAGCCCTTAGTCTCTCGTTTCTTCAATGTCCTGCCTGCATGAGTCATCGAGGTAACTGGCCTCTTTCAGCCTGATTGTGTTATAAGGAGGATAAAGCTATTCTAGCCTGCTAGCTGCTAAATCAGCTCCTCTTAAAGATTAGAAATTCTATTACATTTCATTAAAGTCTGTGGCATGTGGCTTGTGGCTCTATGGAATGAGAAGTGATGGACAGAGGGTCTCTTGGGGCTTGTGGTGCTCCAGACCAAAATACTTCTATGTGAATACATTTCCCTGCCTGGGTGGAGATTGATAAAGTGTGTTTTTATCTTATCTTCCACCAAGACCACCTAAAGGAACTATCAGTCTTGTCAGAAACCAAAGGGCACCTTGTAGCTCAAATGAGTGATCAGAGGACACGCAGGTCTATACTAGTGATTCAAGATGGTTCATAGCAAGGCAGGGGTTCTACAGTGCTGCTCCAATCAGAGAAGTATATTCGGACGTGATGGGGTGTGTTTAAACCAGCAGGGTGCCAAATCGCTGGTTCCTCTGGACTGACACGGATTGAACTCTAGTCATGTTGATAATGACAGAGTCCACTGTGGTTGAACTATGATTACATACTGATGACCTTGAATTGTAGTCTTGAATTTTGTAACAACAACAAAAAAGTCAAAAAAGCAGAAGCGAGTCCAGACAGGGCATTTTATCTTTGTTCTGCCACCGATAGACACTGTTGAGATATTTATACTTGTTCCAATTAGATCCCAAAGAACTGTGCCAAGTGACCCTAAGAAGAAAGGAGGTTATCTTGAGAAGCAATAAGATGCCCCAACACTGGTCCTCTCATCCTCCTATTCCAGCTCTCCTCTCACTCAGCTGAAGTCTTGATGCAGTTAATGCTCTCAAGACGACTGTATATTCATCATGTCAAAACTAATCTCCTCCCTTTTGGTTATCAAATAATAAACATAATGAAAACTCCTTGAATGCCTATTAATCTCTATTTGTGACATTATTGAAGTATTCTGTACTGATGCATAATTCAGAAGATAAACCCGTTGTGTTTCCCAGTTGTGTGGGCGGAGCATGTGATGAATCCACAGGCCTGTCAGCCCCTTCTCCATGCTGCTGTTTTGACTCCATTATGACTGTAGAGATATCTGCATAGTGATTTTAATGCTAAATGTGTGGGTTGGTCAAAACATAAAAACACAAGTCAAGACTGAAAACAATCAATCATTTGGCATTGGCTCATTGCAGGGTATAAACCTTCTGTAGTTGTGTTGTCAGCAAAATGCAGCTAATAATAGTAGAGCCAAGAATAATGATAGTTTGTTTCTGAGGAATTCTGCCCTTTTGTAGTCCTCTGAGGCCCCAGGCCAGGGTAGCAGTGCTCTGCTCATTGGATCAGTGTTCCTTGTAGGCTGAGGCAGCCTCGTCCTGTCAGCCCTGTGGCCCACAGTCACACCCTGTGCGTCATCACGAGGTAATTAAAGGTTCTGAGCATAGATGCTTTCTCTTTCTGTCTGCCTACACAGTCTTTATTGGTTCTAAACAAATGACATGCTATAGATCTGTAATTGCACTGTAAAGTAACTAATGGCAGTGTCGTCAGGCTTTAGGATATTGATGAGAATTTGTATTTATCCTGCTTGTGCGCACATACACGCAGGCACATACTGCATGCACACACACTGTTTTGTGTTTCTGTTGAACTAGACAACCTCAGTGCATGGATGTGTAAACACGTTTGGAATCAATACTGGAGTCCAGATGATGGATAAGGGAATTCCTCCTTTTTCCTTGCTCAAATCAGTCTCATTTATAACAAATATTAAAATATGTTGTATTTTATTCAGAATCAATCACAGCCAGAACAAACTGATAAAACAGTTCCGGTTGAATCTTTCAAGTGAAGGCCTTGACTTGACTAGATGATCCTGATTTGATATGGTTGAGAACACACAGATTGAACATGTTAACAAGGAGAGAGTTCCTGTCAGTGCCTGAGAGACTTCAAGTCTCCTTCTGGGACACGTTATTGATGTTTGGCTGCTCTGTTCTAGTGTTGGTTGAGTAATAGGCAATAATCCAGACACTGTCAGATTAAACTGTCAGACTTTGAGTTAAAGTAAATGTATCATGCATTTTTAGGGCATATTTTACTCCTATCACAGTGTCCCACTCACAGACTACCACAGGGTTTCCCCAAGTCATCCCCAAAATGCACAAACCCGCATACAGCCACACATAAGACGAGAATAACAAGATGGTATTTCCATATGCGTGTGCTCTTTGTATAAAGAGACAGAAAAGTTGCATGGAGGAAAAACCATCTGCAAACACTGCAGAGTGATAAACAGGGAAACCCTGCAGTCTATTCACAGGAAGATTCATTAGTGAAATGTCAGACATCACTTTTAGAAACTCCTTTTTCATGAGTCAGTCAGTATTGTATGACTCAACTAGTGATTAAAGTGGTATTGGAAGAGGGGTATGTTTGCAGGGTTTTATGAGACAATAGAATAAGGATATTTTACACTGTTACAAGGGCCTCCACCCACAGCCTCCGTCACAGGTCGTCTCGATGCTCATTCGCCCACATCTCATATTTGTCCTGAGCTGTATTGATTGGCTCACTCTGATATTAAACACTCCTCGAACCTGCTAAAACCTGCTGTCCAACAGCCCCCCAAAGTAATTAGAGTTGGTGAATAATTAAATTGGGGCTGAAAGGTGTTTATTACAGTTGTTGTAATGACGCACATTACTCACTTCCCTGGCCCAGTGGCCGAGACAGGTACTGAGGTCATGCCTGACTGTCTGGCAGTCACATTAGAATCATTTCAGTGTTTGGGGAATTACGCTTCAGCCCAGAGGTCATTAGCGACATGGTTTAATCTCTGTTTGTTGGCCCTCTGATGGAGCACCACTGTCCAGGGAGAGGGCCAGGGCCGACTCTACAGGTCTAGACAAGAAGAACTCTGCAACTCTCCTCAGTCATGCAACCAACACTTATCCAGAGTAAAGTGGTTAAAGAGAGGTAGCAACAGTAGATTACATTTAGTCATTTAGCAGACGCTCTTATCCAGAGCGACTTACAGTAAGTACAGGGACATTCCCCCGAGGCAAGTAGGGTGAAGTGCCTTGCCCAAGGATACAACGTCATTTGTCACGGTTGGGAATCGAACCAGCAACCTTCTGATGACTAGATACTGGCCCACATGGCTTGTTGTCCAGTACATCCGGCAGAGCTGTTATGTGAACATGCAGGGTGCAATCGTCCCGATTTGAACAGGCTGTTTTAAAAAGAAAATTGCTCATGCGCAGACACGTGCTTGCATTAACTATTGATGTACTTATCAAAGCTGAAATCAAGTCAAGTCAAGTCAAGTTTATTTATATAGCACATTTACAGACGGCTAAGCCCCACCAAAGTGCTTCAAAATCAAACCTACGCCCTTGCTCACAATATATCACTGTAACCATGACGAAATAATTGTTATATTATTAATATGCGTCTCCCCTCCAGGAACTGCTCTTGAGAAAATGTCAATGAAATTGTCTGCACCAGGTATTCACCCCTGACCAAAAACATATAAACTCACTCTGACCTTTTGGTGAAAATTTGCAGCCCTAATATCTACTCTTGATTTACGAAAGTTGGATTTCTAAATCTAAAACAGTCCAGGTCTTGGTCAACAAGGGAGCTGCAGAGAGCTGCAGAATTGTTGTTTTTCACTTTGTTTTACTTTATGGTGCAGCTTGTTAGAAATTGATCCCTTCAACATTTGGATAGTGTCTGCATCTGAGATGTTTTATTGTATTGTAACAGTGCCCTCTATTGGTCTGAAAACATCCAGCATACAGTACAATGTTGTTTTTTAAATACAGTGATAAATGTTGCCTGACAATTGTATTGCTGTTTTTTACATACATCTCTGTCTCCATTTGACAGATGGATTACGTTCTGTCACAATAGCTCAGTGGTTAGAGCACTTGATTGCTGGATTGTATTACACTGGAACTCATTCACAGAAGTTAAAAGACAGCACAGGCCGTAGAGGTGGCCACACGGGGGCAGCAGTGTCACGCAGAGAATGTCTTCAGTGTCACAAAAATGTCTGATTTGTCCGTTTCATGTGGGCAATATGTTACATCACTGGTAAGACGCTAAGGTATGTTGAATTACAGTAAAGTAGGTAGTAAGGCTAAATCCATTACATTTTGAAAACAGACAGTTACTGCCTTCCGGTGTGAGGGATTCATTCATAGTGTTTAAAGACTGCTGACATAGCATGGCTCGATTTAATTACAGGCAGGATAAGAGGGAGAGATGGATACTACAAAGAGTGAGCGAGTAAGATAAAAAAGAGTGTGAGATAGCGAGAGAGAGAGTGACAGAGTGAGAAACAAAGAAAGAGACTGAGAGAGATTGAATGAGTGCGTGAGTGAGTGACAAGTTGATTTTGTTTCCATTCAAATAATGTACATTAGAATCATTGTGGCATCATGCTTGGATAGAGGTGTTTGCTCAATAATGTGATGCATCACAAATCTATACACAGCAAACAACCCTGAATCACAAAGCACAGTTCAAAAAACATGATACCCTGTTGTGTGAAATGCATCTTCTTTCACAGATCGTCCTTGAGGCAAATCCATAAAAAGGCTGTAATTGGCAAAGAAACAAACAAAACATATAGTGTTTCACCAGGCTCCAGTAGTTATTGCTTTATTAATCAACCAGTGTATTCCAAAATGATACAATACCATGGAAGCTGTATTTATCACAGACTGCTCACTATGATAAAATAAAGACATCTGTGATGGATCATTTTCATAAGTTATAAAACCCACCCAGGGCATTCACGAGGTTTTGTTTTGCTTGAGGACATACAAAACACTGAACGGTGGGAAAGCAGTCTCTCAGGTCAGTTATTACAGAAACATTTTCTAATCTTGACTCTGTGAAATCAACCTTGTTTATGTTTATATGAACCTAAAGGCTGCCCTGCATTTCAAGTGTCTGAAAGGGAACAGTTTGCTAACACATCACCAATAAAGAAGTGTTTTATTATCTAATTAATTTTATATTAGACACGTAACCACAGTCAGTGAAAAATACATTGCTTCTTCCTTGTGGGGGACACACAAGCTTTTGTCTTTTAATGCAGCTAATTAGAGACATCATGGCACAGAAACTGTCAGGTGAACTTAAAAACACACAATGTGGCGACCGGGGCGGTGACAGATACATTAGTCCTCTTCAACATACATGTATGCATTAGACAGCCTTATCACATCCTATTGGAATGTACAACAACAAAACAGGCCATGCATCAAATGATGTTTGGGATGAGAAAGGGAGAGTGATGGAACATTGACTTCATGTAATGTGACATTGCCTGTAATACAGCAGGGATACTGTGTGTGTAATACCTGTTATTCTGAAACTCAACAAAGCATTTTATGTTCCTTCCATACATTGGGCCCATTCATTAGACCACTTCAGTCTAACAGCAGATTTAACAGACTTGATGATAGATGAGAGCTGATCTAAGACAGTACTCCACATGTGGTTCTCTGGATCTGGGGGGGTCAGTGGAGGCCCTTGGGAGCCCAGGTTTAGCTCTGGATCTGGGGGGGTCAGAGGAGACCCTTGGGAGCCCAGGTTTAGTGGTCCTTCCTTATCCGTAACAAGAAGCACCAACCTGGTACTGATTCAGATTTTATTTATTCATGAAGGTCTCATAGAGCAACATCAACATGTTTAACATGTTCCTCTTCTGTAGTATTTTTATTAGCCAAGATGACCAGTAATGTTGTCATTTATTGAAATATTTTGTTGTCAGTCAAACAACAAAGGGGTGTTGAAGCCTGCATCTTATACCAGAAGTATGATGCACCGGTGTTGATGATTGACGTGACAGTCTCTGCTCTCTGAGCGCCCCAGCGGCGTGACAGCGGTTAGCCCAGACACAGCTCTGCTTGTGTCGCTGCATCAGATAGCTGAATCACTAATGCCATCAATGTTGAGACTGCTGGGCAGGAACAACATTCATTCTGTAGAGACTGAGGAGCCTAACTGATACTAATACTTCCCAGTAGAGCAACAAGGAAGGAAGCTAAAGCAAAGCTGATGCAAGACACTCATCCCTTTCAGCTGCCATGTTTTACATTTAATTAACTTCACTTTAGACAACTCACAGTTTTAGGATGGATGAGAGAAACGAAGGTATGAAACATGCGACTCTAAAGTGTTAAACAAACAAGATGTGGGGAGAATGTTCTTGTTCATATAGGACGATTATTCTCCCTGGTATCCCATAGGCTACACATGTCACTTGTTTGATTCATGAAGACTTTCTCAGCCTTTCTGCACACCATATCCATGATGGACCTACTGCACCTAGCCAGGACTAGCCCAAGATCACCAAGACAACCCATTGAAATAGCCTACAGAAATGGTCTGCAATAAAGAGGCATCATTATTGACAGGTTTGTTTATTGCACAATAAAAGGAACAAGACAGCCTTTGGAATGTGCTGTCTTTGTTACTTCCCTGAAGGCAGAAAATAGGGGACCTTTAAATGAGCAGATCTCTCTGTTATTACAGTCCTTTATGGAGTTGGTGGATTGGTTCGTTCTGAAGTGAAGGCCTTGGCAGTCCTGTGATTGGTTCGTTCTGAAGTGAAGGCCTTGGCAGTCCTGTGATTGGTGCGTTCTGAAGTGAAGGCCTTTGCAGTCCTGTGATTGGTGCGTTCTGAAGTGAAGGCCTTGGCAGTCCTGTGATTGGTGCATTCTGAAGTGAAGGCCTTGGCAGTCCTGTGATTGGTGCATTCTGAAGTGAAGGCCTTGGCAGTCCTGTGATTGGTGCGTTCTGAAGTGAAGGCCTTGGCAGTCCTGTGATTGGTGCGTTCTGAAGTGAAGGCTTTGGCAGTCCTGTGGGTTATGGTCCCCTGCGCCCTAAGGCAGTGTTTTCCTGTCTGGTTCTGGGAGCTGGACCCCCTGCCTTTCAGACTGTATAACTCAGACCACAGCTGGAAGCTTCTGGTTCATCTCTGGTAACAGTGGGTGGGAAACAGACTACACCTTTATTTTTTGCCATTGTATAGTGAGTGAGAAGGTGTGAATGGGATTTTTATGGACACAATTTCACTGGTATCACAGCAATATTTATGATGAGAAGTACACAACCACTCCCTGTTATTGTCATTGATTCACTGAATAATGAAAGATGTGAGGCTGGAGGCCAGACAGGTGGAGGACTCGCTGACTGAACTCATCAGAATCAGTCAAGCATGCTGCAGTGTGGCAGTTGGTTTCCACCCATGTCAGTATTTGTGTTTCTTGTTGCCTCTGCGTTAGCCTATGATGACATAAAGAATGATCGACTCTCTGGACATCTTGAAAGATCCGTTCAACAGTGGTTACACAATCTCTCAACAAATAGGCCTAACCTTACCGACAAATAAGTTCTCTAAATTAGGGATCAAAACAAAATACATGAAAATTATTTTAAATACTGCTTATTGGTTGCAGCATATCATAGCATCAGTGTAAAAGTAATTTAGCAGAGGGTTGTATTCCACTGCTGTGTGAGTGTGCAGAACGCTGAACCAGTAACAAGGAAAGAGAAACATGCAGTACACTGAACCAGTAAAAAGTAAGAGAAACATCTCTTTATTTCACAATCCGACATATGTAGTGAGTACAATATGTATTTTCAATTCAATTCATGCAGATAAGACATTTTGAATAATGGGGTGATAAATGGACCCAAATCAAGTAATGCTGCATAGCATCTTGTGTGAGGCAGCAACACAGTGAGGCAGCCACACAGTGAGGCAGCAACACAGTGAGGCAGCCACACAGTGAGGCAGCCAAACAGTGAGGCAGCCACACAGTGAGGCACCAACACAGTGAGGCAGCCACACAGTGAGGCAGCCACACAGTGAGGCATCAACACAGTGAGGCAGCCACACAGTGAGGCAGCAACACAGTGAGGCAGCCACACAGTGAGGCAGCCACACAGTGAGGCAGCCATCCTGCCCGGAGCCTAGATGCATTTGAGGAGGAAGGAGTTGCAGTTGCCGCCCCTGCTGCAATCACACAGCTTCCCAATACGGGGACCCAGTTTCATAGCACACCTGTCACGCATCCCACACTGGAAGGGAGGGGGGAAGAGAGAGAGGGGGAGAGGGAGGAAGAGACAGGGCTTTATCAAATGGCACATTTAACCGGTTAATTATGATGAGGTTCATTATTCAAAGCTATGGTTAAATTAAGTGAAGTTTTAATTAGTTTGATTTATGGCTGGAGAGATGTTTGTGGTTGTTCAGCATCTTTCTTTCTGTTAATTAGCGCTAGGGCCACAATCTTGATAAGTCTATAATTGCTCTGGTGTCAGGAGCAGTTGGCATTTTGCTGCTTGCTTTTAATTACTGACATCTCACAGTTGCTAATTGGTTAAATAGAAACTTTAAATTGAACAGCACTAGAAAAACTGTCTTGGTGGTCAATCAAAAGGAATACAATTACCAAACATTCGACTTCCTCTGCATATTTCATGGAGATTCCTTACATTTAGACATAGTAGGCTACACGAAATACATCTATAAACTGCAACAGAATTAACTTTTCACAAATAAATAAAGTATGTATTTTGGGGTAGTTTAAGTGTGATAAAATCGACTAAATAGCCTACTTGAGGGCACGGATTGTACTTACAATTGGGATGCTGCCTCGTTTGTCGGTGGATGGAAAACGGTGGTTCATCTTCCCCAGAAGGGTCTCCATCACATCCATCTGAGGGCGGAAAAGAACGTCAATGACGCAAATGTGCACTTACAAAGAGGTGAGCGGAAAATAAAACTGACTGAGTTAAAGTTTTAACATTGAACCGTGACATCAGCCGTAGGCTATGTTCCTCAAAAAAACGATTTATATTGAGAGCTGTTGTTAATGCTGCATTAAGCTACATTTAAAAGTTCCTACAAAACTCTTATAGGTTACATTCATACCAACATCAATATAGACTTCTTACAAGTTCTTTCTCGTTGGCCGAGTCAAATGTCTGGGCGCCAAATTCCTCAGATGAAACTTCTTGTGACGCCTGTCCGCGGCACATCACTGACAGAAGGCCGATGCACAGCAGCCCGCGCAGAACCCCTGAGCTATCCATGGTTCTGATGCGACACGTGGCGAATGCGGTGCGGTGGTCGCGCAAGAGAACAGGGAGGATATAGGAAGAGTCTGATTTACAGGTACAGGCTAAGCGTTCTATTCACAGACTACGGACCTTCTCCCTTTTAACTACTCGGTAGCCCCGCCTGTAAGGTCATGCTGCAACGGCAGATAGTTAGACTGATAGAGCAGTCGTCCTATCATGAATTGTGGGACATTGCTACTAGAGTCTGTCAACACGTTAACTTAAATTATTGTATGAGTGGGCCCTAAGAGAACAGGCTACTCCTTTGCCGAGATATTAGAAGATAATGTTTGAGAAGCTTCAAATGGTTGACAAGGCCATCTTGAAAGATACATTTGGATCAAGATTTACATTAATCTCTAAAACAACCGACCAATTCACTAAACGTATCTGTTAAACTAAGGCAAAACATGTTCTTGTTTGAAATTAAACTGCTGCTGTCAAATTCATAATAAACTTGAGCTATATCTGTGTTTAGGCCAGCAGAGGGCGCTACACCTGCAGTTTTGTAGATCAACTGATGGGTGTTTCCTGAAGCGCATACTTTTGGATTTAGGAAGGAACACACCCAATGTGACATCAGTGAGGGTTTGAAGAAGAAAAAATTCAGAGCCTAGACTGTGGAGGAACAGGAGGGCCGAGAGCGCCTTCCCGAACTTTTGGTTATATTCGCATATAGATAAGTGGACGAAAGTGTGCAAACGAAACTATAACTTTACCAAATCTACCCGGGGACTGGGGATTATTGATTTGTCTAGAGAGGATGTCAACTTCTGACGAGGCAGACGCGCTTCGGCCAAGATATGGGTGTAAGTATAAGGAAACTTTTTTTTGTTTGCACACCTTTATTTCCAAAGTAGGGAAACCTTTTTTAAGCTACATTCTTCCTGAGCCCAGCTCAGTTGCGTGTCAGTTCAGTTGCAAAACTACTGTTTAAAGATACATTTTAAATTTTAAGTATCGTTTTATGAAGAAAAAATAACTTTTGAGAGCGTGGTAGGAGCTGACTTCCGCGTTTTCATTCATATGAACTCATTTCCTACTTTGTTTAATTTTACTATATTTACAAATCCTGGTTAAGATTGTATTCGAAGAAAGATAAACAGACAATGGGTTACCCTTTTGATCTATTGCTGTCTAGTCCTTTTCTACTGGAAAGTTAGTCGGTGTTCGGTTGGTCCTCTATCTTAAGAGGAACGAGACAGTCACTCACGGTTTCTATGGTCTCAGAATGACTTCCACAACAGAAATAACATTTTACATACACATTATGCAACTAACCTCAGGTGCTGTTTAATTAAAGACCTAACATATACATTTTGCTCTCTTGGCCTCTTTGTCATTGGTCATTTTACCGTTGTATATCCTGCGTTAATGTATGTTAAACTAGAGCAAGGGCAATCTACTGAGTAGACCTAGGCAAGTTCACTGAAAGCCTGACTTATTTCAATGGTTTATAAATGAATTAACAAACAAAGGGAGCAGATGGTTAGATGGCCTGAGTACACTTGTACAAGGCCTCTGTTGTCAAGTTCCCCAACAAAACTGAGCTTTGTGTCATCACTACTTCAGCTTTTGACATCAGAAGTAGGAATGTTTGCATAATGTGTTGTGTTTGTTGGATGGCAGCTGTTCTGGATGGAGTGGAGCGTCTCACAGCCGAGGAGATGGACGAGAGGAGGCAGCAAAACATGGCCTACGAGTACCTCTGTCACCTGGAGGAGGCTAAACGGTAACAACACACACACAGAGAGAGAGAGGGGGAGAGAGAGTGAGAGAGGGGGAGAGAGGGGGAGAGAGTGAGAGAGGGGGAGAGAGTGAGAGAGGGGGAGAGAGGGGAGAGAGAGAGAGAGGGGGAGAGAGAGAGGGGGTAGACAGAGAGGGGGTAGAGAGAGAGAGAGAGGGGGAGAGAGAGGGGGAGAGAGAGAGAGAGAGAGAGAGAGAGAGGAGGTGTAGAGAGAGAGGAGGAGGGGGAGAGTGAGAGGGGGGGAGAGAGTGAGAGAATGTGTGTGAGTGTGGAAGACAACACATCGCCATTGGTGTTCTCTATGCCCTGCTATCTGCTGTAGTTACACCTTACAACACGCTCACACCTTCTCACATGTGAATGTGGCCACATGATGGCTCTCACCACAGTCTATGAAAAAGAGTGAGGTGCATGCAAAGTCTCCTGGACGCACATGCACATGCACTCCTGGACGCTCCTGGACGCACACCTCGCCTCCATACGTGTTCTACTGGCTTGCTCCTAGATATGTCTTCTGACCCAGTGTTGCATGACCAGTCGTTGCAGGGCGAGATGCTGAAATTGTTGAGACAGCGTCTGTCTCAACATCTGGGTGGTTCCCAAGAACAGACTTCCTTGTGCACCATATTATATCAGCTATACTGACAACTCCGTATGTCAGTGTGGACTCGATGGTTTGATTTCTCAGATTCTGTTGAGATTCATCAAGTAAGGTTTTGTCAACTATCCCTTATTCAGACACCAGAGAAAAATGGTCAGCAGGTCAGCAAAGCAGTGCATGTGTGTACGTGCACGCTTGTGGGCTCTTTGTTGTAAAACGTGTGTACCTCTGTAGGCCTATGTTGCAGGCACTTTGGTTGACTCACTAACCCAGAAGAGGAAGGAGCAAGTGCAACAGGAAGTGACTCAGTGACTCAGTCCCTTGTTGATTTTAGTATCTCAGAAACCCACGGTTGTCATAGTAACGGGTTCCGGTGCAGGTTTGATTGTATGTTCTGCTGTGTATGTGTGTACTCCTCTCCCCCTCATCTTTCAGATTTCACTTCCTATCCCTCCCTTCTTCACCTCTCTTCTCTCGCTCCTCCTCTTCGCTGTCCGACCTCTGGGATCCCTCAGTACATGCTGCATGCTTTTTAGATGGCTTGAAAAAAACTATTAGAATTTTTAGATTAACTGCTCAGATTAACTTTTGGATTTATCTTCATTCGTTAGTATTCAGGCAATAATGGATTATTTTCATCTCGGTACATTCCACGTATACTGTTATTCTCAGGATTACATTGGCGTTTATTCATTTAGCAGACGCTTTTATCCAAACCGACTTCCAAGAGAGAGCTTTACAAAAAGTGCATAGGTCACTGATCATAAACAACGAGATATCCCCCCAAAACATTTGCAGGTAACCAAAACATGAAGCATAAATTGTGAAAAGCAAATAAGTGCCAATAGGAAGCAACATAAGAGCATGTAGTTAAACAAATGACAAATTAAACAACATGAACCTCAAAAGTGCGAGAGTGTACCTGTAGGAAAGCAAGCAACAATAATATAAGTAGACAAGTAGTTGAATCAGTTAAAAACTAACCAACAAGTCACTCAATAAGTGTCATTGTGTTCCTGGAGGAAATAACCTAACATCGGATCCAACAAATCTTTCTTATGTACCGTTGTAATCCCGGAACAAAAGCGTCTTCAGCCTTTTCTTGAAGGTGGGTGGTGCACATTGTTTTCTGTCATGCTAAGGAGAAAGTGAGCTTCAGGTGACACAGAAGTGAAATCCTGTGTGTGTGTGTGGGGAGGGGGGGGAGGGGGAGGCAGCCTGGAGCGAGGGCTCATGCCTGAATGTGCAGTATGAAGAGAATGCTTCTCGCATGAACAAATACATCACAGGTGTTTTTAGTGTTTCGCTCTCTCTCTCTCTCTCTCTCTCCTGTCTCTCTCTCTCTCTCTCTCTCTCTGTATGCTGTGTCATTATGCAAACTAGGCCTTGGAGATATACAGTAACACTCATTTCCATGCTGTCCTGTGTCTATATGGTTCTGCTGATAGACCTCAAAGCTTGGCAACATGTGCACACACAGACACTGCAGCGGGTACAGACACTGGAGGCTAGATTTCATGTGTAGAAAGTGAAAGTCGAGCAAGGTAACCTCAGTTCAACAGGTCTGACATAGATCGTGTTTCCCCCGTTGGGAGTCAGCCTCTCCTCGTCATCCTGAGCTTGTCAGTTGGCCACAGATCTCACAGCACTGCAACGCTAATTGTTCTAAGTGTTGTCTTGTGACAGTGTTTCAGTGGGACAGTGCGGGAGGACTGCCCTCCCTGAAAGAGAGAGGGTGTGTGTGTGTGTGTGTTCCCTGAAAGAGAGAGGGGTGGTGTGTGTGGGAGGGGGGTGTGTGTGTCCCCTCCCCTCCCCTGCTGCCCCAGTAAGAGCAGTGATTGTGAGGGAGTCTTTGTTTACTCTGGCCTGAGGTGAATGATGACTATGGTTCCTCTGTACGTGTCTTTCCCGGAGCCACCTGAAACCTAGAGTAACGTGGATAACTGAACCAGAGGGACTTCCAGCAAGGGGAGTGTCCGGTTATTGAAAGTCGAGAAGAGCTATGCGCTTCATTAGTCTTCATTTAGTGTTTAGTCTTAACACTCTGACAACGGTAATGTGCAGGACCGTGTTGAGCACGCAGCACACTAACACTAATATTTGCTTCTGATGAAAGGTTCTCAAATGTAAAGGGAATGTAATGGAATGTCTATAATGTGTCAGGTTCTTCGGAATACGATTGTCTAATGACACTGCTATTCCTGGTATGTTCGTCCCTGCGGTGTTGTGCACATTCACAGAACTGGTCCTGTTGCATGAGGGAGGGAGGGAGGAGGGAGGACTGTTCTATATCCAAAGCTTCAGCTTCAACCACACCTGCTCATACCTGGCATGGCTCAGAACCCTCCGGGGTGTCACATACTGACACATACTGACACGCTGCTGATCACATGATGAACATGCCGAGAATCCAGAGGGCTTAGCTCATTCTCTCTGTGTGTAAGACTGTACACATTTAGTTTTTTGTTTGTTTTGTCAATAAAATAAGAAGGCATATCTCTCTCATAAGCTCTTTGATTTTGTCAGGATATTGTAGTTACAAGCTAGTGTTGCAAGCATGGCATCCTTCCAGTGAAGTAGAGCTACGTTGCTATAGCAATAAAGAGACACTGTGTGGCCAGATTGTATGACATCACACCTCTTAGACAGCAAGGTAACATCTTTATTATCTCCTTTTCTTTCCCTTTCGTCTTTCTTTTCTCTCTCTCTGCTTCTCTTCATCACCCTAACCGTCGTTAGATGTGTAAATCACGTCATGCAGGGAAGCTAAAGCTTAGCTGTACACACACAGCGCCCAGCCCTAGGACCAAGTCTGTTCATATACTGTAAATATCCCAGATCTCTCCTTTCATTACCAGAGTTGTTTATAGAGTCTCTCTGTGGAATGTTGCACTGGCAGACCAGCTCCCTCAGGTACAGGGAGCTTCACAATCATTTCCTGTTTCAACTCATTTCCAGGCTTTTCTGCTGCAGTGGCTAGTTATGTATCTCTGAACTCCTGAGTGGTGTGGGAAGTGATCTCCCTGAGCAGTGAGGATAATCATCTCCTTAATTCGATTTATTTTGGTCTTTTGAAATGTCTCTGATAGCCTCTTGTGATTGGATATCGAGTTGGGTCAAGTTAGATAGTATGCCAGCCGGTTGAAAAACCTTTAGTCTGTCTCTTGTTGCTAGGTTACAGCTGTGAGGACAACAGACTAGTGAAATGTTCTGAGAGGTATTGACTCTCCACCTGCCTCTGAAAAAAGGTGGAATGATATAGGGGAGGGAAGGAAGGGATAGAGAGAGGGAGGTGGGTAGAACAATGAAGAAGGCGCCCAATAGCCTACGAAACCACTGCTGCTGAATGTTCTAGAAGTCACCCTTCTGGTTTAAATACAAGCCCTGGGTAAACTGGCTGAATAGATGTAGATAAGAGGGAGAAAGACTACACCTGATAACACTGACAAGAGAGAGAGAAAGACAGAGAGAGTAACTACACCTGATAACACTGAGGAGAGAGAGAGAAAGACAGAGAGAGTGACTACACCTGATAACAGAGAGAGAGAGACCACCTGATAACACTGAGGAGAGAGAGAGAGAGAGTGACTACACCTGATAACACTGAGGAGAGAGAGAGAAAGACAGAGAGAGTAACTACACCTGATAACACTGAGGAGAGAGAGAGAAAGACAGAGAGAGTGACTACACCTGATAACAGAGAGAGAGAGACCACCTGATAACACTGAGGGGAGAGAGAGAGAGAGTGACTACACCTGATGACACTGAGGAGAGGGAGAAAGAGAGAGAGACTACAACTGATAGGAGACTATGAGCTGCTCCTGGGATGATCACTCCTCTGGGATTGAGGGGTAAGATTGAAGTGGATGTAACTCCTGATGCTTTGGGGTCATCCCGATGAATGGCCTCTGTGTGTGTAAAGCCTCCAGGGGTGCTCAGAGCATGGAGCACAGAGCACAGAGCACAGAGCTGACCTAGAGACCTGATAACACTCCTCTATGACGGCTCACCGCAGCAGGGTCACATCGGGGGTGCTGCTATGGCTGCTTCTCACCCAGCAAGGAGCCCAAGATCTGAGAAGTCGTATTTGTATCATCTGTATGTCCCTTTGATTTACAACACACACACATTGAATAGTGTATCAGCTGCCCAGTAACTGTATGAGACTTGGGGAGGGGTCAGTCAGTCCAGAATTCCAGTGTTGCAGTAAAGCATGTAATGGGTGATTTGGCTCACGCTCTCATCCTCTCCTCCACTCTCTCCTGCCCTTTCTCCTCTCCCTTCGTCTCTGTGTGCTTTTTCTCTGGAATCATCGTCTGTGCAGGGAGGCATAAGCCTCTCTTATTCTCCCTCTGCTTCGGAGACTGTTATGGGGTAGTCTATACTTTTGCTGTGTAACCTAGTCACATCTGACCTTTTAAAGGTGCTGTAAAGCAGAACTAAAAGAGTTTTCACAGTTCATCACACCACAGAAGAATGTGTTGTTAACTACCCATCGAAATTAGAATTAGAATTAGAAAAACACAGACAAGTAAGTTAAATTAGGATTTGAAATCGTGAAAAAATCAGCCGTCTTCTCTACTTGATACTGGGGGGGGGGCGTGTCGCCTGAAGGAGCTGAAGCTCCGCCCCCTCAAATGTATTGAATTTAGCAACAACTAGCGAAATCAATTGCAGATATCAATACAGACCTACCTGCAGAGTGTTTTATGTGTTAATTACTTTGTCCCTGCATCGTACCAGCTGAGTAACAGAATGCAGGTTATATAAACCGTATGTGATCTCTGACGTAGATAGGTTGGGTTTTTCCCCCGCCTCTTTAACTTCTGGTTGGGTGACGACCGTGACGTGACACACTTTGGAGCTCTCTCACCAGGTCTGTACCACTTGTAGAGCTGAGAGAGGCCGAGAGGGAGATGGAGGGGGGGGCGGCGTGACTGCATGAAAAGCAAAGTGGTTCTGTCCCCTTGACATTGGGCTCTATGTAGATAAGACACACCACACATTTGCCTTTCCCTTCCAGGCATGGCCTTATATAAACATACCTGTCAGACATGACCCACACACGCACGCACACTCTAGGCACTGACATAGGAACACCTCGACACCTTTTAGTGCATTTGGTGTGTCTGTAGTCAGTCATCCTTTCAGCCTCTTTGATCTTCTCCCTGACCTTCTCACTGTCCTCAGGTCTCATACCCGTCAGTTTCTGTAGGAACCACAGACACTAGTGTTAGATACTTCACTCCCCTCCTCCTGAGGAGAGTGCTCTGTGGTCGACTTTAGGAAGGACCACAATGCATCACGGCGACACAGGATATCATTCTGGCACGTATTGGACATGAACAGGACTGAACAGGAAGCAGGATGTGTGTGTTTGTGGTTTGATGGAGAGGCCTGGGAGGGGGAGGTGTTCCACCAGGGAGCACGATAGAGGGACTCCTTCTCTTCAGCAACACATCTAGTTCCTGGTGGAGAGCAGTGACCTCCAGCTGGAGCAGAGGCCTCTGGATCATGCTGCTGAGCCAGCTGTGGTTCAGCTTTGTTCCCCGTTTGGGCCTTCTCTGTACCTGATTACACTCCAGCCCTCTGGCCTCTTACAACACGGCATGTCTAGGAATGTGTCCCGGTAGGAGTGCCTCCCGTTAGGAATGTGCCTGTCGTAGAGAGGTGTCAGTATACTTTCCTGAAGAGACAGTGGAAGGTAGCGGCCTCTTCCTATTAGAGTGACATCTGACCTGTTGGCTGTCTGTGGCTTCCTGTCGTGTGCTGTCTGCTCCCTCTACAACATGACCTCACAGCTTGGAAATCAACCCTGTGAAATGTATCTGTAATGCCTGTTCCAGACAACATTTCCGTTGTGGTCACTTTTGAATGTCTGACTTGCTTGTTGCATGCGTCAGGGGGACAACTTTATCTTGGCGCTAGTCCCTTTGCAATACATCAATTGGCATTCTAGAGACAAATGAGTTTGTCTGGTAATTTCAGGAGGGCGTGTCTGTGTTTGTGCTAGGCTGGGCAGGGTGTGTCACCCTGATAAAATACCTCTGAATATGGAGCCTTTCACTGCTCCATGCAAGAGTGAAAGGAGGGGGTTGTTCCTGCCTGTCCCACCCCAGCTCCGCTGCCCCATGGCTGGCCACGTTGGTCTGAATAGGAGGCCTGTGTCTGGAGAGCCTGTGTCATGACTTCCTGTGGGGGGAGTTGTTTCAGCTGGTGGTTAGTTAGCCTGTTGCTGCTGTTCCTGTTTGTGCGCGTGGGAGAGCTGGAGAGAGACTCTTTGTTGTATCCAGGATCCAGTTCACCCTGCTGTGGCCTGCTTACAGAGGGGTGGGAGAGTGTTTTTGTAGGAGAGGGGAAGGAGAGAGGGAGAGTGTTTGCTCTCCTCTGAAGGGCTCTGTCTGACCTCAGCGCTGTCCTCTGTGATGTTCCACTGAGCCAGAGGTATTTCATATCAGAGAACATGTTCATCACGCTGTGTCAA
Organism: Mallotus villosus; assembly: GCA_903064625.1. Taxonomy (NCBI): domain Eukaryota; kingdom Metazoa; phylum Chordata; class Actinopteri; order Osmeriformes; family Salangidae; genus Mallotus; species Mallotus villosus. The sequence goes on along the minus strand of CAEFZP010000217.1, from coordinate 784,957 downwards.
CAAAGGAAGGACGTATTGTAGGAAGTGTGACTCACCATAGTGTTTACCGGACCCATTTGTAAATACAGTAGAAATGCAGGACTGTTTAGGTTGTTGGTTATCTGTGTGGCTACCCTCTCCCCCGCCTGTCTGTATGATAGCTAGTCACCTCAGCATGGTTTCTCAGTGGCCCAGGACTAAAACATGCTCACAGTAAGAATGTGGCTCCTTGTCTGACCTCAGGGAATTAAAATGTCGTTCTGAAGGAATGCTAAGAACTCAGAAGATGGGAGGAGAAGAGTGAACTAGGACCCATGTTTAGGTGTTGAGGTTTTTATTTTGTGTGACTAAATACATGATTATGTTCTATGCGATCTTGGTAGGAAGTTAAGGATAAACAGAGTCACAAACATGCAGACTCAACTTGATGCGTCAGAACAAATGAGTCAATTTGCAGGTAGACGTGGTAGACGTGAGTGAACCAACGCAGAGGCATCTGAACTTCTGTCAACCCTCTGCTTGTTTCCCTCTCTACTGTTGCCCTTAGTTACTGGGGTGTAGCATTTTCTAGAACTGTGCATTTTTGGTTCTGCTGCTACCACTCATGTAAATGTTCTATTCACATGCTGCTTCACCAGTGAGTAAATATATATTTGTCGGGTTACAGAGTGTGTGTGTGTGTGTGTGTGTGTGTGAGAGTGTGTTCTTATGACCATGTATGTGGTTGTGTCACAGCGCGCGTTTGTGGTGGCGTCACAGTGTGTGTGTGTGTGTGTGTGTATGTGCTCATTCTTTTGACCTGTTTCTCCCAGGTTGTTGTGGGTCTTGAATGTCTGTGTGTGTGTGTGTGTGTGTGTGTGTGTGTCTGTGTCTGTCTGTGTGCGTGTGTCTGTGTGTGTGTGTGTGTGTGTGTGCTCTCAGCTGTGTTGTAACGTGTCAGTCGTGCCTCCTCTCAGGTGGATGGAGGCGTGTCTGGACGAGGAGCTCCCCCCCACCACAGAGCTGGAGGAGGGGCTCAGGAATGGCGTCTACCTGGCCAAACTGGGGAACTTCTTCGCCCCTCGCACCGTGTCCATCAAGAAGATCTATGACCGCGAGCAGACACGCTACAAGGTGAAGGCCTCACCCTGACCCTTTACCACGCCCCCTGACCCCGCATCCCAATCCACGCCCTGACCCTTTACCACGCCCCCTGACCCCTGACCCCGATCCACACCCTGACCCCGTAGCTAACACTGATGAGGGGGCATCTCCAGTCAAACACTTCAAAAATAAGATGTCTCCATGATTGAGTCAGACTTTGTAAAGAGTGAATGACGTCTGTGTGTATATAAGTGTATCCGTTTGTGTTTACTGTGTGTGTGTGTGTTTCTTTTCTACAGGCCACAGGGCTGCATTTCAGACACACAGACAATGTCATCCAGTGGCTGAATGCCATGACAGAGAAGGGTCTTCCAAAGGTGGGTGAACACACACTCACACACTCACCCATGACAACAACGGATCTCTCTCAAGCCTCTTTCACTCTCTGAATGACAATACCAGGAGACAAGGTTTCTTTGTTGTACAATCCTTCATGTTGCCATCCAAGCCTCCTCCTGTGGTGCATGCGAGGACTTGTCTGGAACCCCTCCCTGCCTTCTCCTTGTAACCAACCTGATCCATGTGACCCCTCCCTGCCTTCTCCTTGTAACCAACCTGATCATGTGACCCCTCCCTGCCTTCTCCTTGTAACCAACCTGATCATGTGACCCCTTCAGATCTTCTACCCGGAGACCACAGATATCTACGACAGGAAAAACATGCCACGATGCATCTACTGCATACACGCTCTGAGGTAGGACACACCCACAAACTGACACACAAACACATGCCCAAAACAACGTTGTGAAGGCGGCAGGCGTGTGTTGCTAAGGCGGCTGCCTTAACTGCAAAGTGCTGCGGGAAACCCTGCATACACACGTTCATATATCTGCCCTCCCACACACTGGAACACACTGGACGGTACAGTACCACAACCCGTGGTGTCTCGTTATCCTCCGTTCCGTAGTGCTGAAGTCAGTCACATGCTCCCAATACTGCCCCTTTTATGTCAGCTCCACAAAAAACATGGAAACATGAGCTACTGAAGGCTCAGGTCACAACAACACACTTCCTATTTCACCAGTGCTTAAATTCCCCCATCAGCCTGTGAGGTTTTCTGTTGATGACTTGGGTATGTGAATCTGAAAATGCAGCTTCGCTTACACTTGTCTTCTGAATATCTTGAGTTCACTCGAGAGGCATTCTGCACCAAGCGGCAGTGAAGAACTCCCATGACAGCTTAGCAGTCATGGAGTCTGTTCTAATATAATGTTCCAGTCAAAAGTAAAATGGATGCGAGACCCAGAGGCTGTAAATCAGACCTCTGGAGCCAGGAAGTCAACCAACAAAACAGAGCAGGGTCTGGGTAATGGCCAAGGGGGGCAGGAGGTAGAAGGGAGGGAGAGGGGTGTGTGTGTCGATGTATGTGTGCTCTCTGGACTACATGACTGGCTTGTTGTTGACTTTAAGAGACCTGCCCCGTCTCCTGCCCAATGTGGCACACAGATGCCAGAAAACTGTTCCAGCAGACTGGCAATAGAAAAGCAGGATTGTAATTGTGTTTCTACCTTTACTGTCATGCACACCCAGCCTGTAATGACCTGCCTGGTCTACGCTGGAAATGGCTTCTGTCCTGGCCTTGTTCTTGTATAACTCCCATTTCACCTGTCTCTACCTAGCCTGTTCCTGTATAACTCCCATTTCACCTGTCTCTACCTAGCCTGTTCCTGTATAACTCCCATTTCACCTGTCTCTACCTAGCCTGTTCCTGTATAACTCCCATTTCACCTGTCTCTACCTAGCCTGTACCTGTATAACTCCCATTTCACCTGTCTCTACCTAGCCTGTTCCTGTATAACTCCCATTTCACCTGTCTCTACCTAGCCTGTACCTGTATAACTCCCATTTCACCTGTCTCTACCTAGCCTGTTCCTGTATAACTCCCATTTCACCTGTCTCTACCTAGCCTGTTCCTGTATAACTCCCATTTCACCTGTCTCTACCTAGCCTGTACCTGTATAACTCCCATTTCACCTGTCTCTACCTAGCCTGTACCTGTATAACTCCCATTTCACCTGTCTCTACCTAGCCTGTACCTGTATAACTCCCATTTCACCTGTCTCTACCTAGCCTGTTCCTGTATAACTCCCATTTCACCTGTCTCTACCTAGCCTGTACCTGTATAACTCCCATTTCACCTGTCTCTACCTAGCCTGTACCTGTATAACTCCCATTTCACCTGTCTCTACCTAGCCTGTTCCTGTATAACTCCCATTTCACCTGTCTCTACCTAGCCTGTTCCTGTATAACTCCCATTTCACCTGTCTCTACCTAGCCTGTTCCTGTATAACTCCCATTTCACCTGTCTCTACCTAGCCTGTTCCTGTATAACTCCCATTTCACCTGTCTCTACCTAGCCTGTACCTGTATAACTCCCATTTCACCTGTCTCTACCTAGCCTGTACCTGTATAACTCCCATTTCACCTGTCTCTACCTAGCCTGTACCTGTATAACTCCCATTTCACCTGTCTCTACCTAGCCTGTACCTGTATAACTCCCATTTCACCTGTCTCTACCTAGCCTGTACCTGTATAACTCCCATTTCACCTGTCTCTACCTAGCCTGTTCCTGTATGACTCCCATTTCACCTGTCTCTACCTAGCCTGTTCCTGTATGACTCCCATTTCACCTGTCTCTACCTAGCCTGTACCTGTATAACTCCCATTTCACCTGTCTCTACCTAGCCTGTTCCTGTATAACTCCCATTTCACCTGTCTCTACCTAGCCTGTACCTGTATAACTCCCATTTCACCTGTCTCTACCTAGCCTGTACCTGTATAACTCCCATTTCACCTGTCTCTACCTAGCCTGTTCCTGTATAACTCCCATTTCACCTGTCTCTACCTAGCCTGTTCCTGTATAACTCCCATTTCACCTGTCTCTACCTAGCCTGTACCTGTATAACTCCCATTTCACCTGTCTCTACCTAGCCTGTACCTGTATAACTCCCATTTCACCTGTCTCTACCTAGCCTGTACCTGTATAACTCCCATTTCACCTGTCTCTACCTAGCCTGTACCTGTATAACTCCCATTTCACCTGTCTCTACCTAGCCTGTACCTGTATAACTCCCATTTCACCTGTCTCTACCTAGCCTGTACCTGTATAACTCCCATTTCACCTGTCTCTACCTAGCCTGTACCTGTATAACTCCCATTTCACCTGTCTCTACCTAGCCTGTTCCTGTATAACTCCCATTTCACCTGTCTCTACCTAGCCTGTTCCTGTATAACTCCCATTTCACCTGTCTCTACCTAGCCTGTTCCTGTATAACTCCCATTTCACCTGTCTCTACCTAGCCTGTTCCTGTATAACTCCCATTTCACCTGTCTCTACCTAGCCTGTACCTGTATAACTCCCATTTCACCTGTCTCTACCTAGCCTGTACCTGTATAACTCCCATTTCACCTGTCTCTACCTAGCCTGTTCCTGTATAACTCCCATTTCACCCGTCTCTACCTAGCCTGTACCTGTATAACTCCCATTTCACCTGTCTCTACCTAGCCTGTACCTGTATAACTCCCATTTCACCTGTCTCTACCTAGCCTGTACCTGTATAACTCCCATTTCACCTGTCTCTACCTAGCCTGTACCTGTATAACTCCCATTTCACCTGTCTCTACCTAGCCTGTACCTGTATAACTCCCATTTCACCTGTCTCTACCTAGCCTGTACCTGTATAACTCCCATTTCACCTGTCTCTACCTAGCCTGTACCTGTATAACTCCCATTTCACCTGTCTCTACCTAGCCTGTACCTGTATAACTCCCATTTCACCTGTCTCTACCTAGCCTGTACCTGTATAACTCCCATTTCACCTGTCTCTACCTAGCCTGTACCTGTATAACTCCCATTTCACCTGTCTCTACCTAGCCTGTACCTGTATAACTCCCATTTCACCTGTCTCTACCTAGCCTGTACCTGTTCAAGCTGGGCCTCGCCCCTCAGATCCAGGACTTGTACGGAAAGGTGGATTTTACTGGTGAGCGTCTTTTTGTTTCTATCCATAACCCTTCAGTCACACACCACTTCAGATATTTTAGACAACCAACATAACCCCTCGCAGGACTGTATCTTAAACATGGTAAATGCTGGATGCTAAAGGCAGCACAGTGACTCGTGGTATTTCCAGAGTGTAAAGGCACACAGGCCTCAGTGAAGACGAGTGAACAGCGTGGTGTTGTGTTTCCCCTCTAATGCTTCAGTAGCAGCAGTACTGACAGGGATGTTTCCCTAGGCAACAGGCTGCAGGGCAATGTGAAACTCATTAGTGACTCTTGAGTTTCCTGTCGTCTGAGTTCCCGCTCTGTTCACTCCTGAGCCAGTGATCTGACGATCCCAGCCTGGCCTGGCCCAGACTCATCCTTCTCTCTCATCCTTCTCTCTCATCTCCCCCCTCTGTGGATTTCCCCCCCCTCTCTTTCCCTCTCTCAGAGGAGGAGATCGACAACATGAAGAGTGAGCTGGAGAAGTATGGAATCCAGATGCCCGCTTTCAGCAAGATTGGCGGGATCCTGGCCAATGAGCTCTCAGTGGACGAGGCAGCATGTGAGCACAGCTCCGACATCAGGGGGGCGGGGCTAAGACTTTGAGCTTCAGGGGGGAGGGCTACGGGGTCAAGCTATCGGGGGGCGTGGTTAAGGATGGGTTGAACATTAGGGGGCGGGTCTAAGGGTTTGAGCATCAGGGGCATCCTACAAATGTTTACATGATGACGTCAGCTCACATGAAACAGCACTCGCATTGCATAATGATTAAATGATTACATTACTTCTACAAAAGAAACACTTGTTTCTTCTGTGTGTGGAAGAGTACAGCCCAGTCAGTAGCCACAAGCACACATTCTACCCGAGTCCAGTTGATGAGCATCCTCCCCTCTCCCCTAGTACACGCTGCTGTCATCGCCATTAACGATGCCATCGACCATGGGGTTCCGGAGGGCACCATAGCGGCCATGCAGAACCCCAACGCCATGCTGGTCCAGCTGGATCAGGGCTCTGCCCAGCACTACCAGGACATGCTCTACCAAGCCAAGGGAGAGAAGGTGGCCAACTCACGCAAGCGGGTAGGACATCTCACCCCCTCTGAATGTACATGTAGCAGACAGTGAATGATACCTGGGAGCCGAGTTGTGTGTTGTGTGTGTGTGTGTGTGTGTGTGTGTATGTGGTGATGTTGATGTTGTCCTTGCTGCCGGTGTAGCTGGGGGAGAATGCTGACGCAGAGAGGGACGTCTACGAGGAGTTGCTGACACAGGCTGAGATCCAGGGCAATGTCAACAAGGTCAACTGTAAGTGTCACACACACACACACACACAAAACACTGAAGCACATACACCAAAGCACAGTCCTCACAACCTATCTTCCTCCCATCAGTGTCCAGTGCCCTGAGTTTGGCAGAACAGGCCCTGCTGAGTGGCGATGAGGACAGGCTGTATGACGCACTCCGGACCCAGGCTTTGGGCCTACACGGCCTCCAGTCCCAGAACAAGGGCTGGTACCTGAAGCAGCTGATGGCTGACCGTGAGAACAAAGACCAGGTAGGAAGAGCTGAGTCACTGACCACAGACACAGTCAAGGAGCTGAGTCACAGCTCTGACCACAGACACTGTCAAGTCAAGGGTCATGTCTCTTTTAAACCCGCTAACTTTTCTTTCTCAGACCGCTCCAGGAGACGCCTTAACCAAAGATGAGTTACAGAGCGGAGTCGTCGTCGCTAATGACTTTGCTGAAGGCTACCAGAAGAGTAAGCCGTCACCTTTCAACAACATCCCCAGCAGCTATGAGGGATTGAGTGAAGAGACGTGTGGGATCTGACGTCTGTGTTTTCCGTGCGTCTGGTGTGCTTCTCACCGTCTGTGCTGTGTGTTCAGTGTTGCTAGCCGTGGAGAGGATCAACGCCGCCATCACGGCGGGCGTGCCAGAGCAGACGGTAGCAGAGCTCATGAACCCTGACGCCCAGCTGCCCGAGGTCTACCCCAGTGCTGCCGACCTCTACCAGAGAGAGCTGGCCAGCCTGCAGCAGCAGAGCCCGGAGGTACACACACACACGTACATGCACACACACTCTCACACACACACACACACACACACACCTCTACCAGAGAGAGCTGGCCAGCCTGCAGCAGCAGAGCCCGGAGGTACACACACACACGTACATGCACACACACTCTCACACACACACACACACCTCAGAGCTGGCCAGCCTGCAGCAGGTACGCACACACGCACACGCACACACAGGTACATGCACACACACGCACCGACATACACAGGTACATGCACACACACACGCGCACACACGCACACAGGTACATGCACACACACTCACACACACACGCGTGCGCACACACAGGTACATGCACAAACACGCATTCACAATTACACACATAAGCCCCCCCACACACACACACACACTCTGTATGATCTGTATTATTGCCTGTTAGCGAGTGTGTTCCTGAGCTGATTAGCACGACATGTCTTCACTGCGTTTCCCAGGGATCCCTGTCTCACCCAGAGCTGCTGGTTGCCGTGGAGATGCTGTCGTCGGTGGTCCTGATGAACACAGCGCTTGACGTGGGTGACAGGGCGGCCCTGTGGAGACAGCTGGCCAGTTCTGTTACAGGACTCAGTAACGTGGAGGACGAATACGCACAGAGGTATGTATGCACACTATGCACACGCTCACTGACACGGGGAGAGAGAGAGTCTGTCTCTGGTCTGCTGGTCCTGAGGGATGACGTTGCCCTCACCCCTGTATGACGTTGCCCTCACCCCTGTATGACGTTGCCCTCACCCCTGTATGACGTTGCCCTCACCCCTGCATCACATGGCCCTCACCCCTGTATGACGTTGCCCTCACCCCTGCATCACATGGCCCTCACCCCTGTATGACGTGGCCCTCACCACTGCCCACCAGGTACATGGACGAGCTGATGCGTCTAAAGGCAGCAGCCAGGGAGCAGGGATGTGACTATCTCACCTGGAACGACATCCAAGCCTGCATAGACCAGGTCAATCTGACTATACAGGAGGAGCATGAACGTGAGTGATACGCACACACACACACACACACAACCATACACATGCACACACATATACACACACACAACCATAGCACACACATGCACACATACACACACAACCATACACATGCACAACATACACATGCACATACATACACACACACAAACCATACACATGCACACACACACAACCATACACATGCACACACGCACACACATACACAACCATACACACAACCATACACATGCACACACATACACACACATGCACACACACAACCATACACATGCACACACATACACACAAGACTTCTCTCTTTTTGAAATGTTATTGTTACCCTATATCCTGTGTTCTTATCAACTAAAGCACTGAACTTTAGCTGGATCAAATCTTCCATGTTACTCAGAGTAAGCAGTCAGTGAGTCAGAAACATAGTCCCATAGTCACAACCCCTTGACCATTCTCTTTTCAGAGTGTTAAAGAATCTCTTTAGCCTTTGAATGCTTTGTATGTCAGCCACCATGCCTAGGCCTTGGGTTTGTGTGTGCAGGTATTGCAGCCATCGGTCAGATCAACGAGGCTCTGGATGAAGGGGCCTCTTCGAAGACCCTGGAGGCCCTCCAGGACCCCTCGGCCAAGCTGACGGACGTGGACCCCTCTGTGGCCCAGCACTATTATGACAAACTGCTGGAGGCTCGAAGAGAGAAGGCACATGTAAGGACAAATGCACACACACACACACACGCACGCTCAGACTGCACACACATATGCACATATACACAGAGAAACAGGCACAGACGGTCACACACACTTATATACAGTAAGCGTTTCAGGGGATTCCCAAAGTCTTAGTGTCCTTATTGTGGATAAAATGAGTTGGCTGAGGACTGGACCTTTCAGCTCCCACCTGGTGGTGAGATGCTATCAGAGCTCATTGTTTATCAGTGAATAGAGAGACCGTTTATCATCACAGGGGCTTGTTTAGTCAGAGATGAGCCTTCAGTGTCTGGATACCCGCTGGAGTTTAGCGGAGGTCAGAATGACGCTTGAGCAGTAGGCAAACATGTGGTTTATCATGCAAACACAGCTTGACTACAGTTACCTCACTGCGATGAAGGACAAGGTATCAGCATGGTATTGAATTCATGGCAGCGCACTATTGCCATTGGCCTATTGTACACGGCAAATGGCTATTGATGTTCAATGGGGGTAGGTACTTCCATTGTTAAGAGAATATACAGGTTATGCAACCTAATTTACATTTCTTTTCAAACAGTCCACATGTAGACATTCAAATTAAACAACTTACCTCTGCTTAAGCAATATCATTAGGTTGTGAGCCAAGGGTTTTTTTCCCTCTAGGAACTTCCCCAGAAACCCAGAGACACACTCCATGTGATTCAGCTCTGTCATCCCCACATGACACCTCCCCCTCTCTCCCCCCGCCCTTAATGATGTCATAGTGGGCTCACCCCCTCTCCCCCCGCCCTTAATGATGTCATAGAGGGATCATGCTCTCTCTGTCTCTGTCTGCTCTCACTCACTTCCTCTATCTCCCCCACGTCTCTCTAGCTTATCTTTATCCCCTCCCGCCCTCTTTCTCCTTCTTTCTCTTCCTCCCTTCATCCCCCTGTTCTGGTCTCTAGCCCAATGTTCTGTGTCGTAGGCTCGTAGCCAAGTCTGTCAGCAAAACAACAAAGCAAAGACTGAAATAGCGCGGGCCCCTTTTTTTGCACTGTGTTATTCAGACTGTGTCTCTGTTTAAAGCCCAGACAATTAGCTGTTCTCAGTGTTCACAGTGACTCCTTGTTGCTGGGGAGTTTGATTAGATACACACCCATGCAGGCTCGCTCTGTGTGTTCATCCTGTGTTATCTTGCCATGGTGAGGTGATGAACGCCACTCTTGTACCTGCATGTCTCTCTAGTGGTTCCAAGTATGATGTCACTGTTGGAGCGCCTTATTTGGAGTGTTTCCTGCAGATGATGGAAGTGACATGGTTGGGCTGCTGCTGAGGTCAGAGGTCAGGTGAAGGTTATGGTTTACCACAGATGGTTCCGCACAGCAGCAGCTCCACTGAGGTGAGGGCTGGATAGAAGCAAATGCATCTGCACAGGAAGCCATGAGAGCTTGTAGTGGGCCTACGCTTCGGCTGAGGTATCAGTTCCACTGTGAGTTTGTCTTTTATTGCAGAATTACACTGTAGGTATAAAATATTTAAAAGGTTGGAGACCAGTAATGGAATAAATCTTGCAGTAGGTTTTTCTTCTTCTGGATTCCTGTCTTATTAGTGTCTGTGGTAGTATAGATGGTAAATGACGCTTACTTCAATGTCCTATTTCTGTGTGTAATCCATTCTGGTGTTTTCAGCCAGGTTGGCTGGAGTGCTTTACTCGCCATGATCCATCGGTCAGACGTGGAGTTCTCCTGTCCTGAAATGAGAACATGATGCTTGTTTGTTGCCAAGCCTCATTTCCCTGGTCAGAGAGAGAGAGGGGGGAGGGGTGGGGGGCGATAGGGGCGATGGGGGCGGGGGGGGAGGGGGGAAAGAAAGCTAGTTATTTTCCTGCTCTTTTTTCACAGCTATAGGAAATAACAAGGCTGGGCTACCAGTTTGCTTCCTTAAAAGGGAAGAAAGCTGACCATTACCTCAGGCAGGCTCCTCAATGGGAACCATACTGTTGTTCGACTTGTTAGGCAATGTGCTATAGGCTGTCCCTAGACATCCCTCCCCCACCCACCCATCCAACCACACACACACACACCCACACACACCCACACTCACCCATTCATCACTGATGTGTCACTGGTAGGTTGGAAATACTGTATTGGCCAGCAGTTCATAGACAGATGAGTAGAAGTAGGTATAGAGATATAGATAAATACAACAATAAAGGGAAGTGGTTAAATTAGGAAGTTTCTGCTGGATTTCAAAGGCTTGCTGTCATGTGTTTCACATCTGATGTGCAGGGGGGGGGATAGTTCTCTCCAAGCGTCTGCAGGTCATGGGGTAGGGGGTAGTTCTCTCCAAGCGTGTGCAGGTCATTGGTAGTTCTCTCCAAGCGTCTGCAGGTCATGGGGTGGGGTTAGAAGCGTCTGCAGGTCATGGAGCATCACTGACTTATCTGGACTTTATTATTTGTGTTGGGATTGTCTTCTTCATGGGCTTGTGTTGCATGTGTAGCTGGCCAGCTAGTCTGTTAGACACGCCCCCCGCTAGTCAGTCATAGGACAAACCATAGGAGGTCCAGTCTGACTAAGTAACTGGCTCATTGAGCAACGGTCTTACTTGACCCTGACCCTGACACTGTCATTAGTGAGACATGCACTTCTGGGTGAGGACTGTGTTTGTTTTTAGATTTTTCATAATTCAACACTAATATGTCATGACAAGTTGACTGATCACACCTGAAGCATTTAACCACTGAGATACAGTACTGTGAACGAAGGATTAGCCAGCGTCAGCTTTTACTTCCTATATTCTAATCAGCGGTAGTTTGTTATACTCTGTTGTTGGGCAGTGAAACGCCCTGAAGCTCCCCTGCCCACATGGGCACCACACCCCTCGCTGTGCCACCTGCCCTTAGCGGCTGTTGAATCACTGCTGGGGCAAAGAAATAGCAATTAGCTCTAATAACGCATACCAGTTATCTCCCAAGTCTGTGTTCAATGCAAATATAGATCTGAGGGGGGTTTAGTAGCTAGTGTTTGCTAGGACATGCTATACCTGCTTTTCAAGAGGAGTCCCACCTTTTAGTTTGGGTAAACCCTCCCCTGCCCCCCCTCACCTTTACTGAAGAGACAAGAGGGGGTGGGGAAAGCAGGCGTGAGGCACAAAGAGGGGCCTGTCCTGTCGGGCCAATTAATTGCCTAGTCTCCTCCTCACTCCGGAAACCAGCCTCAGCAGACAATGGGGAGGAGGGAGGGGCGCCATCTGGTGGTTGTCATTGACTACATTAGCTGTCTACCATGACTTCAGGAATGGGGGAATGTTCTTGACTTGGTTAGGTCATACTTTTACTTAGCAAATCATCCTTAAGTAGTCAAGTAAAATTTGGTGATGACCGGAAAACAGTTACTTGTATTCAATGATATACCTTGTTGTTTTTGTAAGCCTCGCTGCCTGGGTATTTGCTGACTCTGCCAGTGCATATCTTCTACTGTGTCCATCAGTATCTTTTTACTCCTGAGGTTGCTGTGAGACAAACGGAGGGACACCTGTGTGACACTTCTGCGTAGGCATGTCTGGGGTTTCCTGGTGGTATGGTTGTGGCTTAGCAAACCCAGGCTCCTTCAGAAGAAACGCAGTGCCCTCAAGTGGCCATTCAGTGGAACAACACTCAGTTGGAGCAGAAGGCTGTGTGCTCCTCCACAGCTTGCTTCAGGCCGTTATGTGTGTATGTACTTCATTGTCTTCACGCTGATATTTATAGTGTGTGTATTTTCTTCCTCCCTCCAGGAGACCCAGGATCCTTCTGCTGTGCTGTGGCTTGATGAGATCCAGAATGCCATACTTATGGCCAATAAAGATACCCAGGATGCACTGCAATGTAAGAATGATGCACATAAAACCTCCTCTGTTGTAGGCCCCTTCTTTAATGGAGGAGTGTGTATGATGCCCCTGTCTCTCCTCCCTCAGTCTCGCAGGCCATCCAGGGGATCAACAAGGCGGTGGACAGCGGCGATGCGTCTCAGACCCTGTCCGCCCTGCGCGCTCCTGGGGTCGGACTCTACGGCGTCACACAGGAGTGTAGCCAGAACTACCAGGATGACCTGGCCAAGATCAAGGAGGACAAGAAGAAAGAGGGTAGGGAGACCATGGCGGATGGATGGATGGAGGGGAGGGAGGGAGGGATAGATGGATGGATTGAGGGACGGGGTGGCAGAGTTAACCTGTGGAGGTGTCTGTGTCTCTCCTCAGGGGATAATGGAAGTGAGTGGATGAAGCACTGGGTGAAGGGAGGACACAACTACTACTACAACATGAGCACCGGAGAGGGCACCTGGGTGGAGCCAGAGGGCTTTGTCCAGAACAACACCCATCTGGACAAGGACAACATCCAGGTAGGCCAGCCCTCAGATCAGCACCAGACTGCTCTCTGATGAGACAGTGTAGCGATGGACAGTACTGTAGGGATTATGTACAAACCCACAGCCTTCAGTAGCTATCAGCTCTACTAGTAAGCAATGAAGCAGCTCTTACGCTCTCCCTCTCTTTGTTATCCAACAGTCTGTGGTTTCCGGGGTAACCACCGCTTATAACCGAGAGCAGCTGTGGCTGGCCAATGAGAGTCTGATCGCTAAGCTGCAGGCTCGTTGCCGTGGCTACCTGGTGAGGAATGGCCGGAAGGAGCGGCTTGACTTCCTGAAGTCCCAGGAATCATCCGTCAACTGCATTCAGGTGAGACAAACCTCACGGTCATGAGGCCACACCCTTTACTGCAAGATTACATCATATACACCCAGGAGTCTGGATCTGTGTAACTGTATAACATACAGTACTAGCATAAGAGTGGATCTGTATAACATACAATACTAGCATAAGTGTGGATCTGTATAACTGTATAACATACAGTACTAGCATAAGAGTGGATCTGTATAACATACAGTACTAGCATATGTGTGGATCTGTATAACATACAGTACTAGCATAAGTGTGGATCTGTGTAACTGTATAACATACAGTACTGGCATACGTGTTTGTTAGATCGTTATTTATCCAAGACAAGAGCAGCAGAAAAAGAACACAAGGGGGCATATCAATGACAAAGGCAAATAAAAAGCCAGCATGGACCCTAAATACTTTTATATGTACTCAATCCTAAATATGAGAAAAGCTCCAACGCTCTGACCTGTTTATCTGGTGAACTCTCCCAGGCTCACTGGAGGGGCTTCAAGCAGAGGAAGAACTTCAAAGACAGGAAGCAGTACCTGAAGAACCACAATGACGACGCCATCAAGGTTAGTCAGGTTGGCCCACACAAAGTTGCCTGGGTGTTCCCTTTGTAGATTCGACCGAAAGCTCGAGGCTCTCGATATCTTGATGACAAAGAACAGTGTTTGTGATCATTTATTTATACAGTTAGCAGTAACATCAATGCAGTCAACACAAAGCTACTGAACTGTACACTAATTAGTAGAAGTACATGAGTATTCAGCTTGAAACTGAGTATTGATGTTTGTTTCAGATTCAGGCAATCGTTCGGATGCATCAAGCTCGCAAGAAATACAAAGACCGTCTGAAGTACTTCAAAGACCATGTGAGTAGCTTTGTACAATGTACAATGAAGATGAGCTTAACGTGGAGGATTAACATGTAGAGTAAACAGTGAGGAAGTCATACATTCATGGAGCCCTCGACGTGGAGCCCTCTTCTGACGTATCCACTGACATTTGCTCTTGGACTATTTTCGGTTTTTATGAGTCTAGATTATCATGAAGCTGTGTAAATGTCTTGGGTCATCCACCCCCTGCAACATAGAAGATGTCTGAGGCCTTCCATCTGGTATTGATCTAACAAGTGAACACTGTTTACTCTTCTGCAGATCAATCAGGTGGTGAAGATCCAAGCCTTCATCCGAGCCAACAAGGCCAGGGATGATTACAAGACTCTCAGTGAGTAGAGGACGTGTTCATAGTAGACTTCCAAAGAAGTCCTCTTGATATCATTTGTGCTTCAAACTGGGGTCACCATGACCTGGACTGACACAAACAATGAATGACAGTATTGAAATGGTCAGCTCAGTCAGCTTGAAACTCATGTGAAATGTGTGCTTCCAGTCAACGCGGACGACCCTCCCATGGCAGTGGTGCGTAAGTTTGTGCACCTGCTGGACCAGAGTGACCAGGACTTCCAGGAGGAGCTGGACCTGATGAGACTGCGAGAGGAAGTGGTCACCAACATCCGCTCCAATCAACAGCTGGAGAACGACCTGAACTTGATGGACATCAAGATTGGCCTTCTGGTGAAGAATAAGATCACCCTGCAGGAGGTGGTGTCCCACAGCAAGAAGCTTAGCAAGAAGAACAAGAGCCAACTGTCTGACATGATGAACAAGCAGAAGGGAGGCCTTAAGGCCCTGAGTAAGGAGAAGAGGATTAAGCTCGAGGCCTATCAGTATCTCTTCTACCTACTACAGGTATGGTGAATGACAGCGGGACCCTAGTGAAGGCTGTTAAATAGTGTCATTTGTGTTGCTAGGGGTAACCAGAAGAGATATTATACCGATTTTTCAACAACTTCAGATACAGTGAAGTTGTAACTTGTTGTGACCGTATCTCCTATAATCTGTGACGCGTCTCTGCTCTGTTTTATTCTCAGACAAATCCCACCT
Organism: Mallotus villosus; assembly: GCA_903064625.1. NCBI lineage: Eukaryota > Metazoa > Chordata > Actinopteri > Osmeriformes > Salangidae > Mallotus > Mallotus villosus. The sequence goes on along the minus strand of CAEFZP010000217.1, from coordinate 769,475 downwards.
ACCTGGCCAAGCTGATCTTCCAGATGCCCCAGAATAAATCCACCAAGTTCATGGACACGGTCATCTTCACCCTGTACAACTACGCCTCCAACCAGAGGGAGGAGTACCTTCTGCTCAAGCTCTTCAAGACGGCACTGCAAGAGGAGATCAAGTGAGAAGACAATTGATACACTTATTGACATTTGACAATTGATACACTTACAACAATTCCAGAAGACACCATTGTTTCTTTTGACTTTTGTGTTGCTTTATAACATTGCCCATGACTTCTCACTCACATTTATTGTGTGTGTCCTCAGATCCAAAGTGGACCAGCTCCAGGAGATCGTCACTGGCAACCCGACCGTCATCAAGATGGTGGTTAGCTTTAACCGTGGGGCTCGCGGCCAGAACGCTCTGCGGCAGATCCTAGCGCCTGTTGTCAAGGAGATCATAGAGGACAAAACGCTGAACATCAAGACTGACCCAGTGGACATCTACAAGAACTGGGTGAACCAGATGGAGACACAGACAGGAGAGGCCAGGTACAAGACGACGCTTGGTCCATGACACTGGCTTTATTTTCTACCATGGTTAAAGCTGCTGTTAGTTTAGCCTGTTTACTGATGACCTCTGACCCCCTCTCCCTCACAGTAAGCTTCCTTACGAAGTGACGCCGGAACAAGCCATGAGTCATGAGGAGGTGAGGACACGCTTGGAAGCCTCCATCAAGAACATGAGGAACGTGACAGACAAGTTCCTGTCCGCCATCATTTCCTCTGTAGATAAAATCCCGTAAGTACTGAACTCTTGTGTTTTTTTGGTATACTTTGTGGAGTCCTACCAGAGTCCTACTCCCATTGGACTGAAGAGGCTGGGAGTAAAGCTAAGCTTGTGTTCTGTATGGCAGATATGGGATGCGTTACATCTCCAAGGTGCTGAAGGACACCCTCAACGAGAAGTTTCCCGATGCCACAGAAGATGAGCTGGTCAAGGTCTGTTTCCTTTACCCTGAAGTTCTCATACTGCTTAAACACAGCCTTTAGCTTTCCTCTGTTCTACTGCCTGGTATTCTGGTGGGCTTCACTTTCTCTTGCTTTCTCTTTACTGAAAGTTGTTTCTCTCTCTTCTGCTTTCCTCTATTTTACGCAATATTTCTCTCGATTGTATTTAGTTCTCCTTTCGTTTCTGGCTTCCCCACCTCTTGCATCCTGTACTCCCTTTTGATGTTTCCTCACTTCCTGACCCTGGCCTGCTCCAGCCATCTATCCTCTCTGGGGGGTGAGTCTCTTCTCTGGTGAGCCACACCTATCTTAGCTCTCCTCTCACCTGCTTACAAAACACTCCCTACATTGCATGTCTATGGATGTCATACATCTGAACACTGTGTTGTGTTTCTGTGTTCTAGATCGTGGGGAACCTGTTGTACTATCGCTACATGAACCCAGCCATCGTGGCTCCTGATGCTTTCGACATCATCGACTTGTCGGCTGGAGGTCAGCTGACCACGGACCAGAGGCGCAACCTGGGGTCCATCGCTAAGATGCTGCAGCATGCGGCATCCAATAAAATGTTCCTGGGAGACAACGCCCACCTGAACCCCATCAATGAGTACCTCAGCAGCTCCTACCAGAAGTTCAGGTGGGGCTGAGGCACCTTTGACTGACCTTCCTCCGTGGTCCATCTTCGTCTTCTGTAGTTTGTTTTACTCTTGGTTGTTTATGTTCCTGTCTGCGCTCCATTCTTCTTCTTCACTGTAGACGATTCTTTTTGTCGGCATGCGACGTCCCATCATTGGAAGACAAGTTCAACGTGGATGAGTACTCTGACTTGGTCACTCTAAACAAACCTGTTATCTACATCTCCATTGGAGAAGTCATCAACACACACACGGTCAGTTGGTCTCTCTTCTATCCGCACCAATCTCTCTCTCTCTATCTCTCTACTCTTCCATCTCGCCCTCCTCTTATGTTCATTCTTCATCTTTGTGTGTCCATGTCTCTGATATCCTCCTCTCTGCAGCTCTTGCTGGAGCACCAGGATGCCATAGCTCCAGACCATATCGACCCGATCCACGAGCTGCTGGAGGACCTGGGAGAGGTGCCCTCCGTCGAGTCCCTCATCGGTGAGCATTGTTTTCCCTGGTGATGGTCTACTCTGGTGATGGTCTCTCCTGCTCTTAATCACTCCTACCAAGGTCCAGCTCTCTTTCTATTGTGTGAAGGACCCTAACCCCCCTCCCCTCTGCAGGTGAGAGCCCTCTCCCCCCTGGTGACCCCAACCAGGAGATGATGGGGAAGGCTGAGGTGTCCCTCACCCTCACCAACAAATTTGACCTGCCCGGAGAGGCCAACGCAGAAATGGATGCCAAGACCCTTCTGATCAAGTAGGAATCTCTCCTTGTCATTCAGAGATGAACGTAGCTTCTTCTGCGGATCTGATCCTCTAGCCCCATTCTAACACCTCGGATCTCTACCCTCTCTCCTCAGCACCAAGAGGCTGATCGTGGACGTCATCCGCTTCCAGCCGGGAGAGACTCTGACTGAGATCTTGGAGTCTTCAGCCAGCCCAGAACAGGTCAGTGGGATGGAAAGAGGGGTGGTGGTTTTTCTTTACTTACCACCCTAAAAGATCATCTTTGACCTTTTGAGTTGCACCGTGCCACATGAACACAGTAATTTCTCTGCCTGACAGGAAGTGGAGTACCAGCGTGCGATGCAGAGGAGGGCGATTCGAGATGCCAAAACCCCTGAGAAGATGAAACGGGCCAAGCCGGTGGTGGACGACAGCCTGACACTGCAGGGAAAGAAGGACAAGATCAGGAGCAACTTGGAGAGGCTGGCGGAGCTGGGCAAGGTGCACCCTGAGAACCGTTACCAGGACCTCATCAACGACATTGCCAAGGTAGAGCTCTCTTACTGTAGTGCTATATTGTGTATGTTGTGTGGTGTGTGTGTAAAGTGTTGTTTATATAATAATTTCGTTTGAGATTGATGTTTATTCTGGCGTAATATGTGTTTGCTGCTTCATTCCAGGACATCAGAAATCAGCGAAGGTATCGCCAGCGAAGGAAGGCGGAACTAGTGAAGCTACAGCAGACAAACACTGCCCTCAACTCCAAAACCGCCTTCTTCAATGTGCAAATTGACTACTACAACCAGTACATCAAAACCTGCATGGACAACCTGGCCAGCAAGGGCAAGTAAGTATTGGCATCAACTCCCATTATCGCATCTCATACTGGAGTCTTCTCCATTAGTAGCTGTGATTTCAGAGTCTACATTCAACATGCAATGTTAGAACTCAACATGCCCCGTCAGATCCTCCTGATATGGAGTAGATACCTGTGTGCTTATTCCTGTTCTGGGTCTGTGTTATAGGGTGGGTGGAAGCAAATAAACATCGTCTGTACAAACCGATCTCTTCTTCTCTCCTCAGACTATCTAAGAAACCCGGTGACGCCAAGGCCAAGAAGAGTAAACAAGTGTCTCAGAAATACACCGCCGCTCGCCTGCATGAAAAGGGCGTGCTCATTGAGATAGAGGACCTGCAGACCAACCAGTAAGATCAATCAGACAATCAATAACTAAACTCATCCTGTAGTGCAAATAGATGTATCGTATGCTCAAAAGGTATTCTCCTTGTTTTCTCTGCCCTTTCCTCAGGTTTAAGAATGTCATCTTCGAGATCTCGCCATCTGAAGCTGTTGGAGTGTTCGATGTGAAGGCCAAGTTAATGGGAGTACACCTGGAGACGTTGATGTTAGAATACCAGGTATGACATGTTGACAGGGGCGAGCAGGATCATGGCACTGTCTTTGTAGCAACATTTTGATTGACGAGATTACAACGGTATGTCTGTTTCTTTCTCTCAGGATCTTCTCCAGCTGCAATATGAAGGTGTTGCAGTGATGAAGCTTTTTGATAGGGCTACTATCAACGTCAATCTCCTCATCTTCTTGCTCAATAAGAAGTTTTACGGAAAATAAAGGGAGGTATCGGAGCAAAAGCAAGGGAGAGGAACATGCTATGGACACTGGAAAATACAGCATCCCACTTAAAGAGACACAAGCTAAAAGCCTTTTCCTCAGCACACGTTTCTGTCTTCATTGTGTTCTCTGCGCTACCACACTCGTGCCTTAGCGTCGTCATGTGCCTTAGCATCGTCATGTGCCTTAGCATCGTCATGTGCCTTATTCTCCAATGACAAGTGTGCCAGCACGTGATGAACGGCTGGTGGTTGGTGGTTTGTGTAGCTTAGTTTAAGAATAGTTCCTTATCATTATCACTTTGCTTGGAATATTTGCAAACTACTTGTGCATGAATGCTTGTAGAATAATGTTCTGTGTAAAAGGGTTATTCTATTTCTTTGTTTTTTCAATGTGTTGGTAAAAACAGGAACTGTGTCTAGGATGCCCAGCTAAGGATGTGCATTACTTATGGGTAGGCTCTTGCAGGCCTGGTATCCACCTGGTATCCACCTGGTATCCACCTGGTACCAAAGCACTCTGACCCAGGGAATGAGTCTCCTGTCTGGCCCACACCAAATCTCGTGGCCAGCTAACTCTGCCCCTCCCTGCCTTTGCTCTATACTATATCACAAAGCACCATGCATGGGTAAGAGGAGATACTTGACACAAATATTCTTATCTCTCAAGATATTGGGTAAACATGTTCCTTAACAGTCTGGTCACCCTTACTTTGTCCTTGCTATGAAATGCTGCACAGTCACTGTAAGCCGTAAGAAATTATCTGGAAGAGTAGCTTAAGCTGACAATTCAAAATACTTTTGATTTATCATGCTTTTTGTTGAATAAATTCATAAACAAAAGCTTTCCCTATTTATATTTTAAGTGTTGTTAGTCCTCAGTATAACTAACCTATGTTGAAACAAAGACAAATAGTTGTTTTTACTATATTCAGACATACGTTTCCAGTTGATATTACACTGCAAAGTGTTTCAAATGAGTGCAGTATTTTAGAATAATGTGTACAGACATTGCTGTGTTCTAGTAGATTTCTCATGATTTTTGAACTGAAACACTTAGAATTAATTGTATTACAATAAGACTTATTTTGAGAAACAGCTTTTTATACTGCCCATATTATATATCCACTGTCTCCTTATTTGTAGTTTGTAGCCATGTTCTTAAGTTTAGTTACAGTGGCTCATACAACAATGTCAGAACATATTCTTCTTTGCTGTCTGTCTGATTCTCATTACAGTCCAATGAATGTTTTACTTGTTTAAAATAAAGCTTCAATAATTCATTTGTTTTTGTATTAATTTCCCTCTAATAGACTGAAATCATTGGGATGCACATACTGTATGTCAATTTGACTCATTAACAGTATAGTAACAGCAGAACTGAATTCAGAGATGGCAACCATGGCAGCATATTCTCAGTCAGATGTTTTGAAGTTAAATGTTTGAATATGACAGTGAATATGACATAACTGCAATCATTTGAATAGACCTTCAGGTAGACTAAATGCAAATTATGTCTGCCAGGTACTATTTAACTGGAGCAGTGTGTTACTGGTATTAGTGGTATATTATTTTTGCAACGTGGAATCGGAAACAGTAATGATGCTATTTATTAGTGTGTAATATTCAGGATACATGAATGTACACACAATGTATACACACGATTCATGACGGCGTATAAAAGCCAATGTTTTTTTTTATATACATACAATGGCCTTAATATACCGAGGTGAAGTTATAGCTTCATATTCGACATTCCTCTCACTTTCAAAAGACACTACTTTGCAGCGTCGCGTTAGGAAACAGGTAAAAACTACCCATTCAATTTTTAAAAATAATTACTTTTATATCTATTTAAATATAGAAACTCAAACGGACACCAGATTCTAACAACGTTTGGTATACTTCCACAGCCTTTACTTTTTCAATTAAGTTTCAAACAAAATGATAGAACATCACTAATATCTGAAAATAGCTTAATCCTCGCAAATCATTTTTTTTTCAAAGTTATGTCAATAAATCTCAAATATACACCAGATTATTCTAATGTAAGGCTGGGTGTCAAACCTGCCCCCACCTATCATATGCTAAAGTCTGGAGTTTCTGGAGGTCTCAACTTGATGGCCCTCACACCCCATTCAAGATGTGGTCTGATTGGTTGTTCTTGTGTATAAAGGGAATTGTAATGCATTGTTCTTTGGATTCTTCACCTCCTGAGACCTTCTCTCAGTTCTGCTTTGTCCTACTGTCCTACTCTTTGCTCACTCTTGCTTTCTCTCTGATTTACAATGATCATGATAGAGTAAGTAAGATTTAAAGCCTTCTATCATTAACTATCATTTATATTTGTATTGGCATTATTTGGTTCATGCTAATACACACTTCAGTTTCCCATCTTCCTTTAAACCATAGGGGAATTCGTTTTGGTTCCTTCGGACATATTTTAACCCCCTACACTAATAATGTCTGGCCTACTTCCACAACTTTTACTTTTTCAATTAAGTTTTCAGAAAAATGATATATGAATGAATATCATAGCCTGGCTCTGCCCTCCTACGTACTTCCGCTCAATTTTAATTTTGCTTCTGTACTAGGTCTGGGATTTCAGTGTATTAGTCGGTTTTCAGAAAAAAAAGATGTGTAGGTCCAATCAGCGATCAGAGTGAGTGGCTGAGAACGATGACATTGATGTTGTGCACTAGTTTGAGTTGTAGTTCAGTAATGGTGGCGGAGAAAGCTGTTCTGCGGCTGTGAAAAGGTAAAAGAGTGTGGAAGTAGGCCAGACATTATTAGAATTATCTGTTGTCAATTTGATATTTTTTATCACAATTTTGAAAGATACGAGTTTCATGCTATTAAGATTAGCGATGATTTCATGCTATTTTCAGAGATTAGCAATTTATCTGAATTTTGTTTGAAATTTTATTGAAATATATAAATCTTTTTGAAGTAGGCCAGACTTTATTAGAATAATCAGGTGTATATTTGAGATTTTTCAGTACAATTCTGAAAAAATTATTAAGATTAACGAGGATTTCATGCTTTTTTCAGAGATTCTTGATTTCTTATCATTTGTTTGAAACGTAATTGAAAAAGTAAAGAGTGTGGAAGTAGTCCAGACTTTATTAGAATAATCTTGTGTATATTTGAGATTTCTTGAGACAAATTTGAAAAGGTTATTAAGATTATAAGGATTTCATACTATTTTTAGAGATTAGCAATTTATCAGAATTTTGTTAAAAACTGTTTTGAAAAGGTAAAGCGTGTGAAAGTAGGTCAGACTTTATTAGAATAACATGGTCTATATTTGATTTTTTGACACAATTTTGAAAATGTTATTAAGATTAGCATGAATTTCATGACATTTTCAGAGATTAGTGATTTTTATTTTTTTTAACTATTGAAAATTGAAAGGTTGTAGAAGTAAGATAGACTTTATTAGAATAATCTAGTGTATATTTGAGATTCGTTCACACAAAAAGTTATTAAAATTTGCGAGGATTAAACTATTTTCATAGATTATCGATTTTCTATAATTTTGTTTGAAACATAATTGAAAAAGTAAAGGCTGTGGAACATACATTGTTAGAATACTCTGGTGTCCGTTTGAGGTTTTATATTCATAAAAATATCATAAAGTTCATCATTTTTCTAAATGGTATGGGTAGTTTAAACACGGTCCCTAACGCGACGCTGCAAACTAGCGTTTCCCGAATGTGAGACAAATGTTGAATGTCGAATATGAAACTAAATTCACCTCGCTCCTTAATACGCCGTCATAGTAAACATGAATTGTACAGTAGAAAATATTCACTTGATTTATGACAATTACTAAAGAACGGATACAATGTATTACATTAAATTAGTACACGACTAATTTCGGTAAAGGGAGAGAATGAAACGTGAATGTAATAAATATCAGCCTACACAGGCACTCTGGCACGCACGCTGTAAAACAAATTCAACATACTGTATTTCTTCACTTCAAGTTAACATATAGCCTAGTATTACACAATCATCTAAAATGTTTAACAGTAATTCACTGCCTTCTTGTGGACCATATTGGTACTTATGTTGTTCTAACCAGCTGGTGTTTATCATGCAGCAGCACAGACAGGATCGCAGACAAGAATGTTCTGAGACTGAGTAACTACAACTAAGGCTACGGGAATACTTTTTTTTTGACCGGGGAATGTTATGTGGTGCGTATAACTAAACAACAGAGAGCAGCGAGATTTAAAAAATATGATTCAAGTCTGATAGTTCGTTTTAGATAAATCAACAGAGCGCGGCATGTATTTACTATGGATGTTGCTGATGGAGTTGTAGCTGTGTGTGACACGATCTGTCGATAACATTTATCTGGAGTTAGGATTTGGAAACTGCTTTAGAATTTGTTGAGACGATGGATAACGATTTTCACTTTTAACAGAAGGCTGTGTTTTTCTATTTATATATATCGCTATTTGGTAACATCAGTACGAAATCCGCGGACACTTGTTGAAATACCAAAAACGTCTGCAAAGAAGTTGTAGCTTGCTAGAAGCTTTCAAGCTAACTCGCGCGTCGCAGCTGCGTATCACAGTATTATCAATTATCTATTTTCCCCATTTCTAAAACCAGCGAACAATAGGAAAAGAACATTAGTGCTTGTCCACTTATAACTGTAGATACTTTCGCAATTTGGCAAACAAATTTACGTTTTCTGAAGCCTTTTAAGCTCTAGCAAGCTAGGAAACGGAGCAACACTGTCACTGACAGCAGCTTGGCCAGGCAGCAAGCTAAAGCTAGTTTGGTAGCGTTACGTTAGCGAGCAGATTGAGATTCAAATAATTTTTTGTTCACTGAGAATAGCTCGGTTAGCTAGCCTAGCTAGCTATTGAAATCAAACAGGTAGCTTAGTTAGCTTTGCAGTATATATAATGCGATTAACCCAGTGGACTAACTTTGATCGATTATACCACTAGATATCTAGCTAAGTTTTATGCCTGTCGTGTAGCGTTAAAAGCGACAATTTAAATTGTTTGTTTACTTAGTTAGCTGACTAGCTAGTCTGGACACAAACTTGTGACAGCTGAGTGACAGCTACTGTATCCAGCGTCGTTATGTGGCCATCGAATCTGACGACTTTCACTACGTTTTTGTAATATCAGTGATGGATAACAAAGAAATGGACCAATACATCGCCAACAATAACTGATTGGTTTTTGGTGTGCTGTGCTTCAAAGATTCGCCTCAAGTTCAAAGTAAAGTTTTGAAACTGCGGCCCACACAATGTCCGGATCACCGGGCTCGGGTGGTTCGAACCCGAGGAAGTTCAGTGAAAAGATTGCCCTACACAACCAGAAACAAGCGGAAGAGACGCGGGCCTTCGATCAGCTTATGACAGATCTCACTGTCTCAAGGGTAAGCAAATCCATCCTAATCAAACGCACGGAAAAAAAGTTATGTCTAGGTCCAATGGTTTGTTGTTGAAACTGCTACACCTAGCTAATCCTAATTCATGTGTATAGTTATCTCAAGTACTGTGAACTTTTTATTATCCAGCGTGAGAGGAAATACTTTTGCAACTATTGTCACTCACACTGTTAGGCTAATTCTTGATTATTTGGGGTGTAGTTTGTTTGACTAGGAATGCTTTTTTATAAACAATCACCCTTTACCCAATCTGCTTTCACTTTCCTGTTTTGCTTCACTCACAATTCTACAAAACACATCAATCCATTCTACTCAAAATGGTTATAGGCTTCAACTCTCAAACAGCTTTTCACTGGACCACACACTGGTTCTCTATGGTATGCATCGAGGTCACTACATATTTTTCTCTCTCTCCGAAGGAAAATTATCGGTATTATTGGATTGAGGTTTGATGGCTCATGTAATTCTGCTCTGTGTAGTGGGCTGCAGGTCTGTTGTAAAGATGGCATGGGCATCTTTGCATTGATACAGAAGCTTGAGCTGAGTCTTAGGTTGTTGCACCAGCCCTATTCCCCAGCCCTATTCCACGTTTTGACTAGCTCACTAATTTCACCATGTAGTATTAATAGGTTTATAGGTGTGGAGGAGGACAATTAGTGAGTCATTTTATCATGCTATTCCAAGTGCACATTAAACAAATCATTTTTTCACATGTTATCTGCCTGTGTTGACAAGAACTGATATGGTTTTTCACAGCCACAAATAGGCTACAACTCATCTGGAATGCTTTTGATTCACAACACAGTATTCAGTAGATTTCCTGAATGGGTAGTAAGCCAGTTTCTACCTCATCACTGATATGTAGAAAATATGCGTGTAGGTTCGGTCCTCACCTTCATAAAAAATGAATGCTTACTGTACAAACATTGTGAAATGAAAACAGTCTCTCCAGGGAAAATAGAGGGGCTCTATTCAAGTTACTTTCATGCCTTTGGTTCACAATAGTCTTCTTTTATGAAAGTGAGAGAGAATTTGAAAATGTGCAGTGAAAGAGGATGTGGTCTTGGGGCTACACCAAATGAAGCTGTCCATAAGGTATGACTTGTCAGTGACCCTGGGGAGACAGAGTAGCCCAGTGAGGGGGTTCTGTCTCCAGGGCTGAGCCAGGGGACAGAGCCACACTGCCAGCAAACAGACAGAATTAGAAATAGCTGCTTCAACATTCGCAACGGTGACTGGAGGATTGAGTTGAAAATACTTGAGTGGCATTGAATTAAGGTTTGTTGTACTTGAATGTAAACTGATACCTACTGTGTACCACCGTGGCAGGCAGGTTGTTTCCACAGAGGGATCACTGAGAGACCTGCAGTCCTTCACTAATATTCCAATATTGTTGTATTTCCCCTTATGGCTGATATAAACATATTATTGCTTTGCTATCAGAATCTTGAGTTTCTGATTCTACCTTGTTAAATGAGACTCCAACTATCTGTGACACTTTTGTTCTCTCTGAGAGATGGTCTTTCCAGTCTGTGTAAATTCATTGATAACATCAAATGAGGTCAGTCTTTGAGATTCAAATTTTGTCCTTTCGCTAGTGTGAGGAAGAATCCCCCACTGATTTGCCTATTCCTGATCAGAATTGATAATTGCCTGTGTTTACCTTACCTTGGCAGAACAAGCCCTGTGGTTCCTCTGTGGGTCCTTCTAGCCTGAACAGTGGTGCTGTGGCAGTGCTTTAGAGAACACCATAAGTTCATTTCTAAGAATTGAGTGTGCTTCACAGTTCCATTTTCAGTCTGGAGAAGTATTGTACCTTCTCTTCATTCTCACCTGTTCCTCTCTCTCTCTCTGAGGTCTGTGTGTGCCATGTTTGCTAACAGACTTCTGTAGTGTACCCAGATCATAATGGCCATGGTGTGTTGGTGTTTTGACAGGTGCAGTTTCAGAAGATCCAGCAGCTTCGTTTGATTCAGACAAGGGCCCAGTACTACGGAGGCTCCCTGCCCAACGTCAACCAGATAGGCAATGCCAGTACCGACTTCCAGGTGAGACTCAGATCTTAACCGGGGGACGGGGGGACGGGACACACTACAGGTCACTGCACCCCCCCACCCCCCCCCACCACTGTAAGGTCCCTACTCACAGCCCATATTCACAGCTGGGGGACAATCACCATCTGTACTTATATGCACATTTGTGGCAGAAAACGTGCCTCTCCTGGTCAGTTTCTCCGCATCAAGAGGCGTTTACTGTAAAAGGACAGTAATACTGTCAGTATAGTATGACTGTTTCTGGAAACAGACTCACTTTTAATAACGGTCTTTACCAGAAACGGGGTTTGTTCAAAGGCTAAAGTTTCTTAAGACCAGAGAAGCTAAACCACATGACGCTCTGATTACGCCTGATGTTCTTCCCTCTCCAAGGCGCAGCACATATCCGTGCTGGAGTTTCGGAAATGCAAAGCTGCCTTGGGGGATGCTAAATAATTCAGATATTCTTTTAACTCAGACCGGCTACACAGAGCATGTGTGCTGTTTAGATCTTCTGGCTGGAGTGGGCTCTGGTCCCATCAGGACAGCCTGGGGTGAATGTGATCCAAGCAGTGTTTCTGAGCAGCTCCAGGCCCGTATCTGTGTCAGTCCTCTAAGGAGAGCCCAGGATACAGTAGTCGCTCCAGGTGAAAGTGCCCTTGTTGCTTGGAAGAAAGGCTCTTTTAGCAGTGGAGCAGTGATCCCTGGACTGAGACTGGCTGCAGAAACCAAAGCCAGGCCAGTGAAAGCCCTCCTCAGAGTGGAGTCCATTCAGCCCCCCCAGGGATGTTCTCAAGGCTCAATGGGAACTACTTCATTTTATTCATTTGTTAATGCTTACTTTTTAAAGATAGGATGGCATTTACTGTTTGAGTGGTTTGCCGAAGGATGCCAAAGGATATACTTTGTGTTGTGCATGAATTTGCTGCAGCAAAATGTATGTTTTTATGTTGTCAGTTCATAACGGTTAATTATTTAACCTCTAGTTGTCACTCTGTTTTCCGATTGCCTCTCTTTCGCCCACTGTTTAGGGAGTAGTTTTTTCTATCTACCCATCTTGTTAACTTCTCTCTGTGTCTGTCTCTCTCTGTCTCTCTGTCTCTCTGTCTCTCTTTCTGTCTCTGTCTCTTCCTCTCTCAGGGAGGTTTCCAAGCAGGCCTGGACTCAGTGCGTGGGACGCGTCACCATGGTCTGGTGGAGAGGGTCCACAGAGAACGCTCCCGCATCAACTCGCCCCACCGGCGACCCGTCGACAAACACGGACGGCAGATATCCTTCCCTGAAACAGAACTTAGCTTAGCCTTCCTAAACCAGTGCTTTTTAAATGTTCCCCTGTCAGCCCCCTTTGAAAAGCACACCTGACACATCTCACAGGCTGTACTCAAAGGAAGCCTACATGCTCTTAACATCTACACACTAGAAACTGCGTTCTCTTGTTAGCTAGCAGGTTATTCACGCAGTGGGTGATTTGGCTGTGTGTGGTGTGAATGTATCTCTGTGTTCATTGACCTTCGCTAGTGTGGGTAGATGCTGAGGCCCTTAGGCTCAGAGTTAGTCATTATGATAACATGGACCCGGTGTGTTTGCAGCCTACCAAGGCTTAGACATTGACAGTGGGATAGATTTTGGAGGGATGTGTGTGTGTGTTCGTGCATGTGTAGTATTGGGTTTGTGGTTATGTACTGCGTGTGATTTAGACTTTTAAGAACTGGGCCAGAGGACTGTGTGAAGAAGAGGGTTGGAGTGTGGTGGTGAGAGTGGTCTGAAGTGCTGGAGGGCAGTTATCCTCAGAGAGTGGACAGTATATGTCGAGTCTTAATGCTCGTATCGACAATCAGCTTCTTCGAAAAAGGTTGCTTGTTTTTCCCGGGGGGGTTTGCTCTATAAAGGACCGTGAGACAGGTCCCAGGATGATGATGAGACAGGTAGAAGAAGACAGATTGTTAATCCCTGTGTGAACATGAGAGATGGAGGGTTCAAAAGGTTTGATATTGGAGTGAGTGTGTCTGAACCCAAGGGAAATGGTGATTGAGTGTGTTTAAAGAGACCCTCGGACTGTCTGATCTTATGGAAGCCCTCCAGCGCCCGACATTACACTCCTTTGGAATATCCATCCCTGTATTGGGGTTCTCTTTAGGACCCAGCAGCTTCCTTTCACTGCAGAACACACTCAACCCTCTCTTTTTATTTATTCAACCAATAGTTCTTCATAGAGGTTCTGCTGACGAAGTGAGTTCCGATCGAGCTGCTAATTTATGCTGAGTTTACAGAGTTGATGATGAAAATGAATTACTCACTTTGAGTTGAGACACGCTCGTATGTATGAACACAAATCCCCATTCCCTCTCTTCTTCCTACAACTCTGTCGGTGCTGGAAGAGAAGAGTCTACATTTCTCAAGGGGGGAAGAAGTGTGTGTGCACGTGTGTGCTACTGAGACAGCACTGTGCAGCATATGATCTTCACACTGGGGGAGGGAAGAGGCTGGGCAGAGGACTGTCTGCTTCACACTGGGGGAGGGAAGAGGCTGGGCAAAGGACTGTCTGCTGGCCAACTTACATTTTCACTCCAAGGTTTTTGAGCTTGTTCTTTTTCTTCTTCTTTTGCAGGCGCCAGATGTCCCACACAGTGGAAGCTTGTTTTTCACAAATGAGGCGAACTGTATCTGCCAAGACTAGACAGGCGGTGAAGGAGAGCTTTTGCCAGACGCTTCACGTTTGAGCTCTTCTCCTTTTCATGCGTACGCTGCCGCTTTTTGATTGCGTCGGTTCATGTGAAATGATTCCTGCGTTCAGGCCTGGGCCCCTGATGCCTCTGCAGTGTGGGCTTGTTCTGTGCCCGTCCTCATGTTCACTCTCCTCCCTGGGCCCGGGACCACCACCAGCCTGGTGATGTCACACACACTCAGGGGGTGGAAGTGACCAGACACGACTCTCTCTCTCTCTCGCCCTTCCTTTGTCTCTCTGTCCCCATCCTCCCCCCCTCTCTTATTTACTCTCTCTCGGCAACCCACAGTTAATTGGCATAAAGGGATCTTCACTGTAGTCCTCCCATGCCTTCCGGCTTGAGGAACAAGACCATGTGTGTTACTGCCGAATGACTCCTGGTGCTGGCCCGTGTTCCTCCAGAGCTCCTGGCTCCATCTGTTTGCATTCAGACACTGAGATGTCAGCCGTAGAGCCAGATGATCGCCACCGCGTCTCTCCGGGCGCAGAGAGAGAGAGAGCGCCAGATCACCACCGCGTCTCTCCGAGAGACAGAGAGAGACGGAGAGATCCTCTGTTGGCGGTATGCGCCCAGATGACCCAAGGTGGGGATCTGTCAGACAACTTTGGTGAGGTGCGAGATCCACCCTGGTACTGGAGCAGGTGGCGTTTCTGTCCGTGTGCCTGTGAGTCATGCAGTCATTCCTGCACACGCCCGTCAGAGAGAGCACACCCTGCTGTCGGGGGTTTGTTGCCACACGATCCTCCGGTAACCTGTTGGACAGGATCCTGACATCTGCTGTCTCACTGGACCGTCCACACAGGCCGTCCCCTCCGCTCCTACTGGCGTGCGCTTGTTTGTTTTCAAAGCGAGGGAGCTTTGCTCTTGATTGCTCTGGCTGTGGAGTGAGTGATCAGTGATGGGGCTTGGCAGGGGCAGAGGGAGTCCTACGGTCAGCTGATGTGACTTTGTTTAGCCAGGCCGTGCTGATGTTAAGGGGACTGAAGTCCAGTCTGAAGGCCTGAGATTGGCAAAAGAGTTTAAATGACAACATGCTAAAGAAAGCCCCACTGTTGGTTAAACCCTCTGATTTTACCTCATCTGTACTGCGCAGAGACAAAGACAGGAACTGGGCCCAGGCAGTTCATACCAGGGCTATAATGCTCACATTGTTTCTCAGACTCCTTGAACAAGACGGCCGTATTGTCCACTCTAAATTGTCGCCCACTTGAACGTTTTTGTGTGTGTGTGTGTGTGTGTGTGTTCGCATGTTCACAAGAACTCACGTTGTAAACGGTCCTTCCAGTAGTCTCGACATGTCTTCCTGCTCTCCCGTATAGGCTACCATGCATCATGCCCTGTTCATACACTGCATCATATTACTGTAGAGGTTCAAGTTACTGTTTGGTGTCTGCACTGTTTGTTGTAGTGGTAATGCTTGTTTCAGAGTGAAGTGTTTGATTCCCTTGACTCCGCCCACATGGAGAGCTCTCCCTATGGAAACGTGTACCTGTCCCCTCCACCCGACAACAACTGGAGAAGGTGAGTGCTTCCTGCCTTCGCTCAGCCACTACTACAAACAACTTCCTGTATTCTCTCCTGTCAGCAGTGATTCAGGCGTGTGTGCCAGGAGTTGCTGAGTCATACCTTTTGTAAGGTTGAGTCAATCAGAAGGAAAGTGAATGGCGTAACCTCTGTGATGTTTGCAGATGTAAAGGGGATGTTTGTATTTGCATCGTCTCTGCTTCGGAGATGCTTGTGAGTGTAGGAACTGATCACAGCTGATTGGGACAGGCAACGCTAGCCTCAGGAAGGCTGAATCTACAAAGATGCTTTTGACAGATAGCCCTTTGGTTTAAAGGTCAGATGCAACAGCATCCTGCTGGCCCTCAGGTTCCACACTGTCACAGGGTGAAGCCAGTCCACAGCACCGGGCTGCCCTGCTCTGTCTGTCTCCTACACAACCACAAATAACATCTGTCAGATGCTCACTGATAGGCTGGCTTGTTTTTAAGGTGCCTGTGCAGCCAACATCCTTGTTTTCAGTTAAACTGCCTGGTTCTACCTACCCAGAGCTGGTGGTGTAATTACTGGACGTTTTTTCTCCTGTGTTTACAAGGGAGTGAATTACAGCCCTGCAATAAAAGGCTTTGCCATGCCCCTCTTCTCTCTCTCTCTCTCTCTCTCTCTCTCTCTCTCTCTTCCTCTCTGTGTCCGTCTCTCTTTCTGTGATCTCGCTCTTACTCTCCTTCCTCTTTACCGCTCTCTCTTTCTCTGCTCTCCCTTTCTCCTTCCTCTTTCTCTCTGCCTCCTCTCTCCACAGTTGTGTTTTGAATGTGGGCTTGGCGAGCGGCCAGCAGCCCTCCCCCCGCCGCCCTTCCTCCGCCCCCCGCCTCCCTCCTCCTCCCTTGCACTGCAGCAGCTGAGCCACAGCCCAGAGCCTGCCGCTGGCCTCCATGTTGACTGTACAGTACCGACTTGTGCAGCTGAATGGGGTCCACGCCCTCATGTCACTGTTGACAGCAGAGAACAGGTTGGCTGCGGAGCCTCCTGACTGGGCGAACAGACTCTGCCGTGACCTTGTGTTCTCAGAGCGGAGGCAGAGCGCTGGGTGGGCAGTGTGCCACTCCGGGTCAGAGCGCTGGGTGGGCAGTGTGCCACTCCGGGTCAGAGCGCTGGGTGGGCAGTGTGCCACTCCGGGTCAGAGCGCTGGGTGGGCAGTGTGCCACTCCGGGTCAGAGCACTGGGTGGGTAGTGTGCCACTCCGGGTCAGAGAGCTGGGTGGGCAGTGTGCCACTCCGGGTCAGAGCGCTGGGTGGGCAGCGTGCCACTCCGGGTCAGAGCGCTGGGTGGGCAGTGTGCCACTCCGGGTCAGAGCAGTGATAGCCTGATAACTTGATTCTCCTAGAAGGGATCTCTACTGGGAAACGAATGCATTTGAGTCCGACGTGGATCCTTACGAAAGACGGCATGTGTTTAATCCTAACTTATGAGTCATTTCGAATCCATTACGGTTAAGACAAAAATGTTCATGCCTGAACTGTGTGTCTGTTTTCATATCTTTGGACGTGAGAATGATTTTTGTGTGTAATTATCTCTGCTTTAACCCCTTTCATTAGGGCTTAGGTGACATGGTTCTAGTGCTAGCAGGCAAATGCCAGTGACTCCACCTCTAACTTCACCAGAACTGGTAGAACATGTTGGCTTGGTAACCGCTTGTGTTTCCATTATAAAAAAGTACATTGGCAAGCGCTGTTTCTCTGAGCCTTCAGAAGGTGTTATGTCTGCTTCAGTGACATCACACCAACATGTGTCATGAGTGTAACAGTCAGGTTCTCTAGATACGCATGGCCATGAGAAAGGAAAGTCTCGCAGGCAGTCTGCTGCTTTCACAAGAGATTATTGTATTAAAAAGGTAACTTGGTTGGAATACTGTGTGTAATAGTCCTTCTGTTGCCTTTCAAACCAGGCACTCTGAGGCGGTATCTCCATCCTCTGGGAATCGAGCTCTCTCCTGTTCCCATGAGACTGGCCCCAGCTCTCCCTCCCTCTCTCTCCTGGCCCCATGAGACTGGCCCCAGCTCTCCCTCCCTCTCTCCTGGCCCCATGAGACTGGCCCCAGCTCTCCCTCTCTCTCCTGTTCCCATGAGACTGGCCCCAGCTCTCCCTCCCTCTCTCCTGGCCCCATGAGACTGGCCCCAGCTCTCCCTCTCTCTCCTGGCCCCATGAGACTGGCCCCAGCTCTCCCTCTCTCTCCTGGCCCCATGAGACTGGCCCCAGCTCTCCCTCTCTCTCCTGGCCCCATGAGACTGGCCTCATCAACTAGACACAGCAGCATGGAACTACCATCTGCCTTCACCTTCTGTGCACCTGGATCCACATGTCCACCCTGCAACAGGGGCTTTCTCTGTGCACTTAAGAGGTCAGAGGTCAGGAACCTGGGAAAGGTGCCTTGTCCATCTGCTTCGGTTCTGTAGTGGTGTGTGTTCATAGCCCTGGTCTGACTCATTCATTTCATGAGCGTAAGTGGCTATACTCTGGACCAGGCTGGTGCCTGACAAGGGAACGTGCTCTGCTCTGTTTAGTTTATCCGTGTTGAGGATTGCTCGTAGTTTTGTTGTGGTCAGCTCTCATCCCAGATGAACAGTCTGTTCATCGTCTTTAGGAAAACTAAGCTTTGCATCGTGAAAGTGATTTGGGTTGGTCTTGGTCCCGTAGCTTAAATCTTTGATGGTGTGTGTTGTTGCAGCTCTTGTTCAGAGATCAGAGGAAGGCTGAATCCCTCTCCAACACTACCCCATCTGCCAGACCTGAGTCACTGAGCTGGATTTAGGTTATTTGTAGTGGTGGATTTATGATATTTCATGCAGCAGTAAAGCAAATAGAGCTGACTACAAGATCAGGACAGACCAGGGCCAGGACAGACCAGGGCCAGGACAGACCAGGGCCAGGACAGACCAGGACAGACCAGGGCCAGGACAGACCAGGACAGACCAGGGCCAGGACAGACCAGGGCCAGGACAGACCAGGGCCAGGACAGACCAGGGACCAGGACAGACCAGGACCAGGACAGACCAGGGACCAGGACAGACCAGGGACCAGGACAGACCGGGACCAGGACAGACCGGGGCCAGGACAGACCGGGGCCAGGACAGACCGGGGCCAGGACAGACCGGGGCCAGGACAGACCGGGGCCAGGACAGACCGGGGCCAGGACAGACCGGGGCCAGGACAGACCGGGGCCAGGACAGACCAGGACAGACCAGGGCCAGGACAGACCAGGGCCAGAGTAGAGTAAACGAATCATTGGAAGGAGATGAGGATTCTGGGAGCCTCTGAGGTTACATTCCAGCTATGCGTGATCTGACGTGGAGAATATAGCTCCCACCATAAAACACCTCCAGACATGTCTAACATCCCAGTTTGACTGCGGGGATGTGCGAGTCGTGCAGGCTTATGAATGAGTTGGAACCTCTCATCTGAGACGACAGTAGCATCGCTCCGCATCCCCCGACCAGCTGCTCCGAGCAATCCCCCCCGCTGCCCCCGTGTGTGTCCAGTTGACTTGACCCCGCACCCAGTTGAAGCAGACCCTTGTTCTGGATTTGACCTTGAGGGTCACACACCTAGGTGTCCCCCCCCTCAGTGAGAGGGCTGTGTTGTGAGTGAGTGAGGGGTTGCAGATAGACTGGTGTTTGTGACGAGACTCGTGGAGACGAGTCCTGCATGGCCGTGCTTGGAGCCAGATGCTCCGCTGGTGTCTCTCCGGGGAGAGAGAGCGGAGGGGGAAGTGTTTACAGAGCCGGCCACATCTGCATTGCATTACCGCCGGGGCGCACAAATCCCTCTTAACCCCTTCAGCGCCGCCCTCGGCCGCGTACCACGGGCTTGCGCCTGCCCGTCCGCATGGCGGCGGCCTGTCAGGGGGCAGCGTTTATGAGTGCGGGAGATGGATGGCAGATCCTGTATATAGATAGCAGGAGCGCGTGTCTGAGCGATGCGATGCATGGAGTGTTTGCTTTGCAGGGGTGTTCGAGGGTACGTGATAAAAGCGCTGGGCCGGTGCGACACACTGTCCCGGGCTCTCCTGTGAGTGGCTGGGGGTCAGTGCTGTGGGACCCACAGGCTCTCCTGTGATTGGCTGGGGGTCAGTGCTGTGGGACCCGCAGGCTCTCCTGTGATTGGCTGGGGGTCAGTGCTGTGGGACCCGCAGGCTCTCCTGTGATTGGCTGGGGGTCAGTGCTGTGGGACCCACAGGCATGGCAGAAATGCGAGGGAAAGTTTCACAAAGCCTCTCACTGTCCTGGCCGACAGATTATAAAACCAGATTGGTGATAAAGATTGATGCCCTTGTATTTTTAGCTTGTCATCTCATTTGGTCAAAATACAAAAACGAATAAATAGAATTCCTGTTCCCTGCTGTAGAACTATATAAGGCTGTTTGACCCTGTCATTTCCATGTTAAGGAGTTCATGGTTGGGTTGTGTGTATTTGGAGCAGACCTCCAGAACACATCTCTCCAGGGATCTGTCGTTTCACTGGTGCCTGGCCAGAGGCTGTTGTCTGGTCCCCGGTTCCTGGGTCCTGAGGCTTGAGCACAGGCATGGATGAGTCCCCACAGAACACAGCTGGCCTGGGTCATTAGCTGGGGTCACTGCCTCTGTTCCAGTCCCACGCCCTCCTCCACCCCCACCCACCCATCACTGGCCAGCTCTTCCGACACTGGCTTCTCTGGGGACGGCATCCAGAACACACCGTCCAGAGGATGGGATCACACTGCCATGCGCTCCTTTAGATGCAGCTGGGTGGGATGCTGAGTCTTCAATGGGCCTGGGGGGATTCTCATTGTAGAATGGAGCTGGAATGGGATTGTGATTCTAGATTCTAGAATTCTAAGAATGGAGTTAGGTGGGATTGTGATTCTAGAATGGAGTTAGGTGGGATTGTGATTCTAGAATGGAGTTAGGTGGGATTGTGATTCTAGAATGGAGTTAGGTGGGATTGTGATGGTCTCAGATCAGATCCCAGGATGAGTGCCACAGCAGCAGCCTGCCCCACCATGCTCCAGCTAAATAAAGACTACAACAGAGGCTCTCAGATGGAGGGAACCACATGCCTCCACTCCGGAGTGATATTTGGCTGCTTGAGTGGAGTGTAAATCTGTGTGTGTGTGTGTGTGCGTGTGTGTGTGTGTGTGTGTGTGCGTGTGTGTGTGTGTGTTGATTCTGTGTTTATCCCCACGCTGCACCATTTGACCTCTAATCGTCTGGTGGCTATGTTCATAAAGCTGTCTTTACCATTTGCAGCTATATTTATATGTTTTCCTGTAATAAGAGTCCCGTTTGGTAATAGTGGGAATACCCAGAAAGTGGGATGAGAGGGAGAAATGTGTAGGATAGAGAGAGGGAGGTAAGTAGGCTCTGGGATGAAACGAGAGTGAAGAGGGAGGGAGGGCTGGTCCCCCATATGGCCTGTGCTGCTAAGCCCTGGTACAGTACAGCGCAGGGGGAGGGACAAACGGCTTAACTTGGAAATGTGCAACGAAGCTGCTGTTATCTTGGGGGGGGGGAGAGCAGGAACGTCCACACAGCTCTGTCTGTCTGGTGCCCTGCTGGACTGGTGCTGGACTCTCCTGCCCTGCTGTATCCCCACTGCCTGTGCGTGTGTTTGCGGTCGTGATTACATCCAATCTGCGTCCGGCCATTAAGCATGCATGCCACGGAACAAGAGGCTTAGTCCATCAGTAGCCGTCTATAGCCCTGAGCTGCACAGTCTGCCCAGGTCCCCTGTCCTGACGAGCCGTCTATAGCCCTGAGCTGCACAGTCTGCCCAGGTCCCCTGTCCTGACGAGCCGTCTATAGCCCTGAGCTGCACAGTCTGCCCAGGTCCCCTGTCCTGACGAGCCGTCTATAGCCCTGAGCTGCACAGTCTGCCCAGGTCCCCTGTCCTGACGAGCCGTCTCTAGCACCTTCAGCCCAAGTGTGATCCCCAGGTATCACCAGAGGTATCACCCAGAGGTATCCCCAAGGTATCACCAGAGGTATCACCAGAGGTATCACCAGAGGGAGGTGTTGGAGGTGATGTAACGCCTGCCGTGCAGGCAGGTCGATAAGTGAGCCCAGCCTGGTGACATGACAGGTGTAGAGGTGTGGTCCTCCTTTTATTACCCTGCTTCTCTCCCCTGACCGATTAGGAAGAGTCAAAGTGCAGGGATGGTCCTCCCAGGGCGGGGAGAGCGTCCCCTGTAGGAGAGCGTCCCCTGTAGGAGAGCGTCCCCTGTAGGAGAGCGTCCCCTGTAGGAGAGCGTCCCCTGTAGGAGAGCGTCCCCTGTAGGAGAGCGTCCCCTGTAGGAGAGCGTCCCCTGTAGGAGAGCGTCCCCTGTAGGAGAGCGTCCCCTGTAGGAGAGTGTCCCCTGTAGGCAGGCGAGGGCTCTGGTACTGGTGGTACTGTGGGATCACCACAGTGGACAGCTTTCTAACTGGGAGAGAATCTGGGTTTCATGGTTCACTGAGTCCAGCTGTCTTTACAAACACACTGTACAGCAGTGTGTGTGTGTTCAAGGTTAGAACCATCTGTACTTCAATACTAAGTGACTGTTATAGAGCTCCGTTGTCTTGGTTTGAAGGAAATTCATTTCAGTTTTGTATCATGCAATATGCATGCCGGTGTTACAAAGGGAAAACATGGCACCGACAACAGTCTGAGTTTTGAAGGTTCATTCATGTGGAATCAAGATGGTGTTTGTGTGTTTCATTTTGATTTCAGTACTTGGACACATTCTGGCAGAATTCCATTGAAGATCATTTGTTGTGGGCTGAAGAAAGACTGCACTTGATCTCATGTTTACTTTTGTATTGTTCCTGTTGCCAGACAAACCTATCTTTCCAGGGGGTTGTGATCAGATGGGAGCGGCTTCTGATTTATTGTGCAATCTACTGCAGTGGTACCATATAATTCGATCCTCTTTTTAATAAAGGATTATCTTATCTTCTTTAGCGGTGTGCATCTCTCATCTCCTGTGGCCCCCAGTTAGAGAGGCACTTCTCTAAAGTACTGCTCTACAGTACTGCTCTACAGCGCCTCATCTACTGTACCTGGTTTTCTCTTCACTCTGTCAGGGGGCGAGTTTATCTGGATCATTTGTGTGTATGTATGATTTATTCTCTCTCTTACTCTCTTGTACTGAATCCAGTACAGAGGGAGTAACCAACAAGCGTCTTGGGATGTCCTCCTCTAAATGTCTGTCATGTGTGTGTGTCTCTCTCTGTCTCTCTCTCTCTCTCTCTCTCTCTCTCTCTCTGGTTTCTCTGTATCTCTCTCTCTGGTCTTTCTCGCTCTCTCTTTCTCTCTGGTCTCTCTCTCTCTTTCTCTCTGGTTTCTCTGTGTCTCTCTCTCTGGTCTCTCTCTCTCTCTTTCTCTCTGGTTTCTCTGTATCTCTCTCTGGTATCTCTCTCTCTCTGGTCTCTCTTTGTCTCTGAAGGGAGCAGCAGCTGTGGACTGAGGAGAAACGCCCTGGGTTTAGATTAATATCACAGCTCAACAGGTGACCTTTGACCTCTCCAGTCGTTCCTCTCCTCTCTGTCACGTAGACCGACCTCTCCGGACCACTTTATCACTCTGCTCTCTTCTAACTGTCTCTGTCCTCTGTGATGCTCTGCCAGGACCCTCCTCATCCAGACCATCTCTTGATCCCCCCCCGCTTATTTATCCTGTCAGATGAGGCTCTCATACACGGGGGTCGCAAAGTCTCTACTGTGGTCTGAGTAGTTCTCTCCCTGTGTCTCTCTCTCTGCATCTCTCCGTTTCTGTCTCTCACTCACTCTTTTTAATGCAACACTAATCAATAGTTTTTCCTCACTAACCCTTGAAGCTTTAGGACACCACAGTGCCCCCCGTGCTGCCACTAACACCACGGGCCTGAATCCACAGCTGATTCACGCCTTCCTTTAACCAGTTCTCTCTTCCTCCTGAAGCCACCAAACACAGACACAGGGGCCTCTGCCAATCGCCAGGGTTCGTGAAATGGGTCAATGTCAAATGAGAAGACAGTGTCAGCTTCTGTCTCCAGGTCAGGGCTGCCTGAGGGCAACAGGGAGGGGTGACTGAGCCCCCGCTAGAAGAGGGAGAGGGAGAGGGAGAGGGACATAAGCACAGCCACCGGAGCTTAATGGAGAGCACTCCAGAAAGCCCTCAGTTGTAGCTAGCGAAATGGAGGCACGTGAGTGCGAAGGTGTACGCACGACCGCATGTCGCAGCCGCTTCATGAATGAGTGAATGAATGAGTGCTCACGTGCACAAGGTCCTCATCGAGCGAGTGTGTGTGTGTGCGTGTTCTTATCACCGGGGCCTGAAGGAGAGTGAGGGTTCACAGGAGTGTGTAGGCAGAGCAGAACTCTGAGCAGGATGACTCAGTCACTCCCTCAGTGCAGCAGGCAGCCTTGTGTCCGTGTCCAGCGTGTCACAGCACTAACGTGCTCCTCCTCCGCCCCGTCTCTCTCCTCCTACACAGAACCAACTCCGACTCTGCGCTGCACACGAGCGCCATGAACCCCAACCCCCAGGATCCGTTTGGAATGAACCAGCAGATGGGCAGAGGGCCACCCCAGCGCAACGGTGAGAGCACACACACACACACACGGAACCATGCAGTGTAGTATGGCACATGCTCAGATGAGAATAAGCCACACCTTAGCCAAACGGGAAGATTTTGGACTGGGGCTCTTCACTCACCTCGCTCACTCCCCTCCCTTCCTCACTCACTGCCTGGCTCATTCACACACACACACACACACACACACACACGCTTGGTCCCGTACATGCCGTGCTGCAGCGCCGCGCTCCTGTCAGGGTCATCACGGTGGTGTTTGTGTTCCTCTCTGTAAGTCACTCATTAACAGAGAACACAGTCCATCTCTCCGGCTCTGCTCACTTTGCAAACACAAGATGGCGGCTGGAGAGAGATGCCTGTCCACGGCTGGTGCTGAGCTTCGTCTCTGACCAGAGGAACGTCCGTCTGGTGCTTCAGTTGCACTATTACATCATTTTGTTGTGGGAGCACAAATCTTCCTCAGACGTTGAACTTAACTGTAGATAGATAAAGATGACTGTGTCTGCACACACAGGCTGTCAAGAGGTAAATAATGATGGAAGAAATATCCTGAGGCGACCGAGACTTGTAGAGCGTGCTCCCTCCACGGCTCTTTTCAATTATCTTCTTTCTCTCTCTTTCTTAGCTCCCCTCGTCTTTTCTCTATTGCCCCCCCACTGCCCCTTGTTGGGCTGGAGTGACGGGGCGTGTTTCCCCCGTGTGAAGCTGAGGTGATTTTGACATCTTTATGGCGTGTAAAGCTGACAGGGCGTGGGCTCTGTGTGAGGCCCTGTGGTGGATTACTACTACCTTTGTTTAGCCAACAAGTTTAAACAGGATATTGGCCAAAGATCCGGTCCAAGCGTGAGTTTCAAATACAAACAGAATCTCTCCACGCCGATGAGGCGGAGGGGGTTTGGTTTCTGCCTGCCTGCACCGATCATCCGGGCCTTCTGTCAGGTGTGTGCAACTGCTCACTTCTCGATGAAGGTTTTTTGGGGGCTTTTCAGCTTTATTAATAATAGTGAGACAGGAAAGTAGAGAGAGAGAGAGACTTGCAGCAAAGGTCGAGGGGCGGAATGCAACCCGGGCTGCTGTGGTAGGCCTCAGCCATGTTACGCCCCCAGCAGCCACTCCCTTCTGATGTGGGTGTATGTGAGACACCAGGATGAATGACAGTAGGATTATGACCTTGTTATTACTTGGCCGGCGGCATTCACACCTGTATGGTGTATGAACACACAGCCCTGAGCTGCCTCACATGAAGTGGAAACCACCACAAGTAGAGACAGGCTGCTGCTCTAGACCAGACACCTTCCCTGCTCTACACCAGACACCTTCCCTGCTCTACACCAGACACCTTCCCTGCTCTAGACTAGAGACCTGAGTATAGTATTGGGCCAGGAACACAGTGTAGATTGGACCAGGAACACAGTCAGTTGAGACGGTAACACCAAACATTTTCCGACTCACTCTTCTGGTTTCCGTCAGTGGCATCTGTGAGCGGAGGTGGAGTCACCTGGACATCGCTCTGCTGGTGTCGTCTCTGTGCTCTAGCAAGCTGAGAGCTGACTGTGCTAACAAACAGGCCGCTGAGGAAGAGAGGGAGACGATATGGGCTTTGTAAGGGAGGAGTGAAGAGGGTCCATACAAGAGCACACAGAGGAAAGGCTTGAAGAAGAAAGAAGGATAAAGATGTGCAGAGAGATATTTAGTGTGACGCTGGAGAGAGGAAAGGGACTGAGAGGGAGATGGAATGAGACATGGCACAAGAGGGAAGGAGGAGTGCTGGTCTGGCGCCCAGCCTGCTGTGGGTAAGAGAGGAGGGGGAGGAGGAGAAAGAGCTTCTGTCCTATTTCGGATCATAGAGACCCAGGAAAACAATGGTCCTCTTTCTATTCTCACTGAGCCTTTGGTCACTCAGCCTAGCCCTGTGCTCTGCCCTGTGGTCTGCCCTGCCCCCCACTCCAGTCCTCTCTCTCTCTCTGTTTTTCTCTCCTCACACACTCCTCTCGCTCCCTCTCTTTCTGCTCCCTCCATCACTTCCTCTTGCCTTTGCAATGTCTAGCAGCCTTTAAGGACTGAGTGTGATTTGAGCCTGTGAGTGTGACACCGCTAATATACTAACAACCCAGACCGTGCTCTCTAGTCAGAGGAAGTGACGCCCTACATACACACACACACACACATACCCACACACATACATACACACACACACACACACACACACACATACATACACGGGGCACCTGGGGAAGGGTTAAGATTTGATTTATGGGTCTTGGCTTTTAAAAATCCGTTTGTCTCTCCTTCTGTCTCTCTCTCCTTCTGTCTCTCTCTCCTTCTGTCTCGTCTCTCCCTCGGTCTCTCGATGTAACGGTGCCTGGAGAGCAGCCAGTGTCAACGAGGCTGAGGTGGATGGCTCTGGTGATGGTGAGTTGGTCTGACCCTGCTTCCTCTCTCTTCACACACACACTCACACACACACACACACCCGCCTGTGTCCCAGCCTGTCCCCCCCCCAGACGAGCGATATATTGATCCAGTGTGACCATCGCCAGGCCCGTGTGTTCCTGTGTCCACAGTGTTCTCCTTCCCCTCCCTGTCGAACGAGGATCAGCTCCTGGGGGTCAGCAAGCCCCTGCCCAAGCAGCTGTGGGAGGCCAAGAAGGTAAGCCCCCCGCATGACCATGCCTAGCCGCGACCGTCACTGCAGCAGCCTGACACACAGGCCAGCCCCAGGGGACTCTGGGTAATCACGCTGCTCATTACCTGTTCCAGGTCCAGTCTCTCTCCTCACGACCCAAATCCTGTGAAGTGCCTGGAATCAAGTAAGTCATTAAGATCGTAATGAAACACCATGAACATATTTAACCGTGAGCAATGAAGGTTAGGGTGGTTTGATGCACTTTCTCATAGCTGCAGTTAGTCCCTGCTGTTGTGTTGTCTGAGAGGCCACTGGGGGAGCAGTGAATCAGGATGTGCCCAGGCCTCGTGTGCCCAGGCCTCGTCCTGCTGACTCACAGGGAGAAGGACTGGCGTGTGAGGCTGCTATTGTTGCTGTTTGTTTGGATGCAGGACTAGGCCTGGCAGAGGGGCGGCCATATGAGGCACAATATTGTTGTGGGGTGTTTGTGGTCAGTGCTGACAGCAGTCTAGTCAGTACAGTGAGTCAGGACGGCTCCACAGCATGCCATCCTGTTTCCTCCGAGCCGCCTCGCTGCCTCACAGCCTCGCCGCGCCACAGCCCAGTCCCCTAGCTGACTCTAACTCCTCTCTCTCCTTCCTGTCTCAGTATTTTCCCGTCCCCGGAGCAGAACGCTGGCCTGTCCCACTACCAGGGCTCCCTGAACACGGGGGGCTCTCTCCCGGACCTCAGCAACCTGCACTTCCCCTCCCCGCTGCCCACCCCCCTGGACCCCGAGGACGGGGGCGCCTACCCCAACCTGAGCGGGGGCAGCAGCACCGGCAACCTGCCCGCCGCCATGATGCACCTGGGTATAGGAAACCAGGGTGGGTTCTGGGGGCGGGGGGGAGGCTTATGTTCAGATGAAGGTGTTATATATATATATGTGTGTGTGTGTGTGTGTGTGTTTTGTGTTTTGTTATGGGTGTGTGTGTTTTGTGTTTAGTTGAAGGTGTTATGGGTGTGGGTGTGTGTGTCTGGTGTTTAGATGTAGGTTTTGAAGTCTGTTTAGGTGTGTGGGTGTGTGTGTGTGTAGTGATCCCATGCGGCTCCCCTTGATGGTTTGTTCTCTCAGGTTGTGAGCTGTTGAGGCCTGTGTTGAGGCTGTGTGTCGTGGAGCAGCTCTCTGAAGCACATGAACCTAGAGAGACGTCTCTGTCTCCCCGGCCTCCTCCCTCTCCACTTTATCTGATCACAGCTATGTCCGCTCTCTCTCTGGCTTTCCTGCTTTGTGTGTGTGTGTGCGCGTACATGTGTGTGTGTTATATACAGTCTTTCATGCATCCTTTCAGCCTGGCTGAAGAGCCAAGACTCAGATGAACTTTGGCCCTATTCTGAATTCAAACAAACAGCTCATTTCTTTGCTCTCTGTTTTCTTGCTCTGTTCCCCCCGCCTTTATTTTCTGTCCTCCCTTGTCCTCTCTCTCTCTCTTCATCTCTCTCTCTCTGTCCTCCCTTCTCCTCTCTCTATCTCTTCATCTCTCTCTCTCTGTCCTCCCTTCTCTCTATCTCTTCATCTCTCTCTCTGTCCTCCCTTCTCCTCTCTCTCTCTCTCTCTCTCTCTCTCTCTCTCTCTCTCTCTCTCTCTCTCTCTGTCCTTCCTTCTCCTCTCTCTGTCCTCCCTTCTCCTCTCTCTATCTCTTCATCTCTCTCTCTCTGTCCTCCTTCTCTCTATCTCTTCATCTCTCTCTCTGTCCTCCCTTCTCCTCTCTCTCTCTTCTCTCTCTCTCTCTCTCTCTCTCTCTGTCCTTCCTTCATCTCTCTCTGTCCTCCCTTCTCCTCTCTATCTCTTAATTTCTCTCTCTTTGTCCTCCCTTCACCTCTCTCTCTCTCTCTCTCTTCATCTCTCTCTCTCTGTCCTCACTTCTCCTCTCTCTGTCTCTTCATCTCTCTCTCTCTGTCCTCCCTTCTCCTCTCTCTCTCTCTGTCCTCCCTTCTCCTCTCTATCTCTTCATCTCTCTGTCCTCCCTTCTCCTCTCTCTCTCTTCATCTCTCTCTCTGTCCTCCCTTCTCCTCTCTCTCTTCATCTCTCTCTCTCTGTCCTCCCTTCTCCTCTCTATCTCTTCATCTCTCTGTCTGTCCTCCCTTCTCCTCTCTCTCTCTCTCCTCATCTCTCTCTGTCCTCCCTTTGTCTCACTGAAGTTGGGGAGTGAATCATTCAGTCCCAGTGTTTTGGGTGTGGATTAGACAAAGGGCTAGAAAACACAACACAACACATATCCTGTCTGTATTGCTGTGTCCCAGGCCTGTGTCTGAACACAGGCCCTGGGACGCCTTCAGGAGGGGGGGGGACTGATCCTTTACTGGCATCAGTACTGTGCGGCTCACACCGTCTCTGGTTCTCTCTCCTCCTCCAGGCCTGTCCTCTTCTCTGAGCAACCCTTCCATCCAGGCCTCGCTCAGCAACTCCCAGCTGCACTCGTCCCTCAGCAACCCCTCCATCCACTCGTCGCTGCGCCTGGCGTCTCTCTCCAGCCCTCCCCCGGGGGCCATGAGCAGCTCGCCGCGGCGCCGCCCCGCCCCCATCAGCCCCCTCACCCTCTCGCCCGGGGCAGAGCAACGCAGGGGCCTGGCCAAGCAGATGTCCCCCACCATGTCGCCCTCGCTGTCGCCCATCACACAGGTACACACACACACACAGGTACACACACACAGGTGCACACATACACACAGGAATACACACACTCACACACAACACACAGGTACACACACACACACAGGTTTCTCCTGGTACAGAAGGCTCATCATCAGCGCTACATACTGAGCTTTGTGATGTCCTGTCTCCTGCCCAGGGTGTAGCCCTGGACACCAGCAGCATGCCCATGGAGCCCCCCCCTCCCTATCCTCTCTACCAGCAGACCCAGCACACAGTGGGGCAGGGGGGGGCAGCAGTGTCAACAACAACAACAACATCTCCAACAACAACAACAACACCATCACCAACAACACCATCACCAGCAGCAGCAGCAGCCCCTTTCCCCTCTCCAGAACTTTCCCCTGGACTTCAACTCCAGCCCTGTGAGTGGCAGTGCAGTCTGTCTGTGTCTCCGTCCTAATGTCCACTCACCTCCTCCTATCCCACCACCCAAACTCTGTTTCTGTGGGTTTAGTGTGTCGCATGTTTGCTTCTGCACACGACATGCTCCTAACTGTCCTGTGTCGTGACATGCTCCTAACTGTCCTGTGTCGTGACATGCTCCTAACTGTCCTGTGTCGTGACATGCTCCTAACTGACCTGTGTCGTGACATGCTCCTAACTGTCCTGTGTCGTGACATGCTACTAACTGTCCTGTGTCGTGACATGCTCCTAACTGTCC
Organism: Mallotus villosus; assembly: GCA_903064625.1. Classification (NCBI taxonomy): domain Eukaryota; kingdom Metazoa; phylum Chordata; class Actinopteri; order Osmeriformes; family Salangidae; genus Mallotus; species Mallotus villosus. Next base: position 739,263 of record CAEFZP010000217.1, on the reverse strand, counting down.
TGTGTCGTGACATGCTACTAACTGTCCTGTGTCGTGACATGCTCCTAACTGTCCTTTGTCGTCTCCTCGGTCTCTCCCAGCAAAACAACATGGCAGCGTTCTTCAACGACCCCTTCATGGACACCCAGTTCTCCAGTCGCCAGGCCAAGACCCTGTCCTACCAGGTAAGCCAGGGGGCCGGTTGTGCTCGCATGTCAGTAGAGATCAGGCAGGTCACGTGGTCCATAGGCACTTGTTTGGTCTTTGGATCAAAGCATCAGTCGACAAGTATATGAATGCTATTTGTGATAGACAGAGAGGTGTAGGTCTTCCTGGTGTGCAGAGGGTCATGGTGCCTTTGCTCTCCCCAGTTGGACCAGTATAACATGCTGGAGAACGCCATGAGCTCCATGGCAGGGGGCTCCTGTTTCGACCCCTCCTCCCTCTACTGCTCGCAGGCCGCCCTCATGGGACTGGGCGGTTCCCACGGCAACCTGCAGGACCTGCAGATGAGGCCCAACATGATGTATTCCAACTGTAGTGGAGGGGTGCCCAATATCATCCTCACAGGTAGGTGAGGGGGGTGGGGGCTGGGAGGGCCTGAGGTGGAGTGGAGGGGGGAATGTTTAAATGACTGGACTGTCGTATGTGCGTCAAGGCAACTTCTAAATGCTGTTCTGCTGAATTAAATACAAGTCAAATCCAATCAAAATGGATGAAAGGGTTTAGGTCTAGTGGAAGGTCACCATGCGCTGACCACGATCCGTGTCCCTCCAGACGACTCCAACCCCAGCCTGTCTAAGGACATCAGCAGCTTCCTCTCGGCCGTCCCAGAGTGCTTCGACTCCGAAGGCTTCCCATTGGAGGACGAGCTTCGCATCGAACCCCTCAGCCTGGACGGACTGAGCATGCTCAGTGACCCTGACATGGTCTTGCCTGACCCGTCTGTGGAGGACAGCTTCCGCAGTGATAGACTGTGAAAACAATCACACACACACACACACACACACACATCAACAGCTAAGACCACACACACACACACACACACGTGTACAAGTATAAGTACATGCATGCAGACAATCTGATCTTGGAGCCATTGCCGTGCTCGCCACCACTGCCACTGAGATGAGACTAATGTGAATACGTAGACACGCACGCGCACACTTGCTTGCACACTCGCGCCATGACAGAGGAACAGACATGTGAACAGACCCTGTTTACAAATAACATTGTGAACCTTTTCACACACCTGGTGTAATCATTCACTGTAAGAGATGTCTGCAGCACACATCCTGTACATCTGCTTACTCCACACACACACACACACACACACATCCCTTTCCTCCATGTGCAGCCTTTCCTCTGAGGCCTGCCTGGGAGCCTGGAACCTGCAGCAGTGCTGGTGCTGGAGCTCGACAGCCCAGAGGGAGAGAGGCACACGTTCACACTGTGTCCATCTCCCTCCGCCACGGTCAAGCAGCTCTCCCTCTGACGTCTGGGAGGGACGTCTGGGCTGTCCCGCTCAGAGAGAGGGGCTGTCCCGCCCAGAGAGAGGGGCTCTCCCGCCCAGAGAGGGGGGCTCTCCCGCCCAGAGAGGGGGGCTCTCCCGCCCAGAGAGAGGGGCTGTCCCGCCCAGAGAGAGGGGCTGTCCCGCCCAGAGAGAGGGGCTGTCCCGCCCAGAGAGAGGGGCTGTCCCGCCCAGAGAGAGGGGCTGTCCCGCCCAGAGAAAGGGCTGCTCGGCCCTGGAGCTCTCTGTGTGGTTGTCTCTCTGTCAGAGGTTAGCAGCAGGATCCCGGGACCCTGTAGGGGGAGGGATGGGTGCTGTGAACCCCAGAGAGGCTGCCTGTCCTCCTGCCGGTCTCTAGCGCTCTCTTTCTATATATCTCTTTCTCTATCTCTCTCTGTCTCTCTCACGCGCGCACACACACACACATGAAGACACACACCATGCTGTGTGTTCACAGCCACGTGCAGGCATGGCAAGCCCGGTCACCACGGCAACCGGCGACTATGGCAACACCGTTGCCGTGGTTACGGCCCACGGCAACCCCATCGCCATGCAGAGCGGCGTCTCGGGGGGAGTGTGTGTTGGCAGCACCCCCACCATCCCTCCTCCCCCGAGGACACAGAACCGTCACCAGCATGGGGCCTGCACTGTTCTGATGCCATACTGTACTAGCAGGGCTGTGCCAGGCCAACCCGCCTGCCTTGTCCCCAATACTGATCCATGGTCAGGCCACAGCCAGGCCTGCCAAGGCCACTGATGACCCACCAGGCCACTGATGACCCACCAGGCATGGGAGACATGAGGACTGGGACGATCCAGCAGTCTGGACAAAGCATTGTTTTAATGTCTTTCCTTGCATACACAGGCCTAGTATATTTTTTTTACAAAGTTGTTTGCCACAGATATATATATATATATATATATACTAAATAAGTAAATATATATATATATACACAGTATAAAAAAATGCCTCATTAATTGCAGTCTGACTAGAATGTATTTTTCCAACGAGACTAAAAGGGCAAACTGTTTACAAAGAAAAGTTTTAATATGACAACGATACTTAATATTAGAGTACAAGTTTAAAAGCTTTTTGTTACAATACTAAAAGATATTGTTGCGACCAGATCGATTTTCTTGTCACAACATGAATAGATACAGTTGCCCCTGTCTACAGACACCAGTAGACTGACCTCCAGAGACTGTCTGGGGCACCAGTAGACTGACCTCCAGAGACTGTCTGGGGCACCAGTAGACTGACCTCCAGAGACTGTCTGGGGCACCAGTAGACTGACCTCCAGAGACTGTCTGGGGCACCAGTAGACTGACCTCCAGAGACTGTCTGGGGCACCAGTAGACTGACCTCCAGAGACTGTCTGGGGCACCAGTAGACTGACCTCCAGAGACTGTCTGGGGCACCAGTAGACTGACCTCCAGAGACTGTCTGGGGCACCAGTAGACTGACCTCCAGAGACTGTCTGGGGCACCAGTAGACTGACCTCCAGAGACTGTCTGGGGTACCTCTGGCTGTTATGAGGACCTCTTCCCTTTTAACACAGGGGAGTGGGAGTGGGTGTCTGGAAGTGCTGTGACAGCCTAAACCATGGAAAGGAAAGGTTTCTTTTGAACTTGTTTATATTTACGTGTATATCCATTATATAAGAAACTGTGTATTTCACCTTTTTTGTACTGACTTGTAATGCGCTCTTTCTATGTGTATAGTCTTGTTGGTTTTTAATGAGGGAACACTTGGCAATTGTGGATAGATGATTTTGGCAGTGGACTGACTCACTACCCCCTCTTCCTCTCTCCATGCTGTCGTGAAGATCCCACAAATGGGTGAATCGAGACCTCAAAGAATTGCTTTTATTTTGAACACTTAAGAGTAGTTACTGTGGACATCCGGTATAATATTGGCTTGTATGATATTTTTGCACTGAGCACATCCCATTCTGTAGATTTAATATGAATTTGATCATATATATATAGGTATATATTACAGTATAAATAAATCTATTAAATAAACCAGATTCTATTACAGATTATATTTCACCCTAAAACCCAAAGATGACTTTTTGAGAATGAATCAAGCCATAGTCAGGACAGACAGGCCGAGGTGAGGCTTTACATGGTCGTCTTAGTCTGTGTACATCATGATCATATAGCTGAACATACACATACTTTAGGGAATATGGTTAATTAACCCAAAGGCCTCAATGTTGGTTTTTCCATAATCACATCGTTCAGGCAGGGCTCTGCTGTTTAGCGCCCCCTAAGGGTCAACTGATGCATTTTTACTTTAGGATGCTATGAGATTTTAAATGGATTGAAACTTTAAGTGCTTTCTAGAGTAAATATATATAAATAAATGAGATGGGGAGCAATATCTCCTCCCAGGGAAAGTAACATCCTTGCTTGTTTGGCTATGCACTTTTTAAATATGTGAATCAGAGAGTCAGCCTATTGAACAGGCTAACATTATGCAATGATCCTTTTTATTATCTAGATTGGAATTCCCTTTCTTGAGATTTTTGTACGATATATTTCTAGAACTGAATTGATAAAACAAGACCAATATGTGTGCGATGTCCACAGTGAAGAGGCTGGAGATGAAGAGCAGTCATGTCTGAGTCCACTATAGTGTCCTCACACACACTGGTTCAGTCTTACTGCAGTGGAGACGTCCTCTACGTTAGCATAGCTGTACTGCTGCATTGGGTGTTATCTTTGTTCCGTCTCACCCTTGTCAGGTGTCAGCTACGTCATCAGAGTTGTGAACCTGGCGTGCTTGCAGTGGGAAGTGTGCATGACACGTATTTTTCTCTGGTGCTTGGGAAACGTAAAATTCGCTCTGGTTCCAGCACTTTCTGTTCACACAAAAAACACGTCTGAAGCCTTGGACCAGCTCTGAGACAGGTTCACTTTGAGGTTTTTTTTATTTAAAAACGTTTTGTAATTAATTTCAACTACAGTACTTATCAGTACATATCAGCTTTTTGACCTTGTATAGAGGTAGGTAGCTTATGTACTGTGTGTGCAGTGAGGAGAGACTGAGTAAAGCATGTCTATGTCTAGGTCATTCCAGTCTCCTGTTCTGGCCAGATTGTTTTCCAGACCCATAAACCTTTGATCACTGCCTGAATGCATTTGATAATGTATCTGTTGTTCTGAACCCTGCCTCCCTGCTTGTCTCCCAGCCTCTGGATGGGCTGACCTCTGCTTGTCTCCCAGCCTCTGGATGGGCTGACCTCTGCTGCCTTACTTCTAAGAATGTCCCTCTGTGACCTCTGACCCCTTGTGACACGCTACTTATACTGTGAGTTTTTCTTCCCTGTTTGATCTTTCTCTGCTTTCGTTTTTACTTTTCTCTCTTGCTTGTTTTCAGGCTTGTAGGTTGGCCTTTTCCCCTCCAGATTTTAATACCAATGTTAGAGCTAATGTTATTGATGTTTATTGTTGTTGAAGGATTTCAGAGTTTCTTTCTCTCTTTTTTTGGCTTTGTTCTGTGTGTGTTACCTTTTAAAGAAAATGTACAGTTCTATTATTTAAATAATGTTTCTTGTCCACTAGTGTTACTACTTTTTTTGTAATATGTCATTTTAAATCTTTTCATTTTTTTCAAATATAAAATTGACTACACCACAAGGCTTTTTGGTTTGTGACGTATATGTTATAGTGCTTACCTTTCGATTTAATATAAACAATAAAACCCTATACTGTGTATCGAGCTTCAGTTCACTGTTTTACTTCTCACTCATTGTGCTGTTGTAGGACCAGTTACTTGTTATAGACTAAAAGGTTTTACAGTCAGCGGATATCTGGGTTCATATGAACTGGAAAGATAAATGGGTGTGCTCCCTAAAATCACCAATAGGTGGAGGTAGTGGAGAATAAACAGGTCAAGATTAGGTACAGGATGGACTGGAGAACTGCAGGTGCTGTCAATCATGATGGCTTTGTCCTCGAAAAGATACAAATACAGTACTGCTCTACTTCAGATGGCTCTTAAGTCTGGACTCTGGGAAGTGGTTCTCTCAACAGGACAAACCCCATCCGGTGTACACCTTGATTTCAGGTAGAACCAGAACACATTTGGCCTGTTATTACCTGTTGGAGATCTAGCACTCTGTATAATGGATGTGAAAACAAGCCACCCTGTTATTATAGTTAGATGGTTGTGAGACATGATGGAGAAAGAGGGAGAGCACAGTACACTCATTCATACGTACAGCACATGGAATTTATCATGCTTGAACTAAGTCAGAATGCCAAAGCTGTCATTTCTTGGAGCTTGTCATTTTCACTCACTTTTCTTGTTCTCCAAATAGCATCATATTACCCTTCTGTACACTTTAATTTGTGGCTTGTTAGGCACTAAATATATAAGTACAGCTTTCTGCTTGTATTGTGTAAGACACTGCTGATTGGTACCGAAGCAGAAATCTCTGTGTAGTTGTCAGTCACATTTCAGAGTTGCATGAATTATTCCATTATCTCCAAAAGTGTTCTTGCCTGTTTTCCAGTCCTAACTCTATCACAACATGTAGCTTCTTTTTATGAAAGAAGCATGATAAAAAAGATAGATTGTTTATTTGTTAAGCTGCAAATTCGAGTCAGATGGTGCTAATCAACCCTTGAGGGTTTAGGTTGGTTGAGGGGCAGCTCTATGGGCGTATGTGAAGCCCTCTGTGACATGCTTGCGTGTAAAAAGGGCTATACAAATACATTTTGATTTGATTTGATAATCACAGCCTCTTCTGTATAGCCCGAACAGAGACGGCTGCACCTGGAGTGTGCTGAGGGGCCTTCCACACCCTCCAGTTGCAGCACCATCCACGTGAGACGAAGGACCTCAAACAATCTCCTTCTTTGGTTATCATGGCCTTATCTCCTTGATGTTCTCTGTTTCTGTTTAATGCTGTCTTCCTCCCTACACTCCTCCTCCCTCTTCTCTCTCTCTCACTCTCTCCCCCTCTCTTTGTCTGTCTCTCTCCCCCTCTCTCTCTCTCTTTCTCTCTCTCTCTCTGTCAGGCCATAAAAGCTGTTATCGTTAGGAGGTTTGACAGCTCTGTCCTGTTGGAGCACTGCAGGATTCAAGTCTCCAGTTTGGCCTCACTGTAAATCCTGCCTTCCGTGTGTGTGGATGGAGCCATGGCTACTCTCCATGGATGCCCTGGGTCCTCGGATGGTGGTCAGGACACACAGCCTTCTCTCGCCACGTAGGTCCAGCCACCCATGACTACACCTTTATGGGCTATGGGACAGGTCTTCACTGGAGTGTGTGTAGCAGGGCTCGATACACTGTTGACACACACCCGCAGGACAGGGAGTACGAGCAGACAGATGGATTGTGAAGCCTACTGGGCTACAGCCAAGTCCTAAATCAGAACTCACACAGTGGTAGGGCAGCTTTCTGCTGCTTGCACAAACACACACACACACACACAGTGATGAGAGGATGAGCAGCCTTACGACCCACAGAGTGAAGTCTGGTGTGGGCCTGGGGTAGGAAAGAAGTCAGCTCAGCATTCCTCTGTGGATGACGTTACTCAGTAAACTGTCTCCAGGGGTCAGATGGTGGGAAACTTTGAACAGTGTTTAATTGTTTTGTTAAAGTAATTAATGGTCCCCAGTAAGTCCAGGGGCTACATGCCTGCCGGTAGCAGTAAACCACCTCCAGACCTCCTGCACCACAGCCAGTTCACCAGGAGCTACATGCCTGCCGGTAGCAGTAAACCACCTCCAGCACCACAGCCAGTTCACCAGGGGCTACATGCCTGCTGGTAGCAGTAAACCACCTCCAGACCTCCTGCACCACAGCCAGTTCACGGACGTGGCTGGGGCAGTCAACAGAAGACTGGGGAAAGCTCCTGGTTGTGTCATTTCAGGTGTGGAACAAAAAGCATCCATCTTTATTAACAGTCTGACTTCAGTCTAGGTTCTGGAACATATACACATTTATCATTCAGCTGAGTAGAGAGAGAGAGCAATATCAGACAAGAAACAGGACTCCGGAGTGATGAAAAGATCAAAGGCATGGTAACAGTGTGCTGCACAGTCTCTGAGGCACGGAGGTCCTTTTCATAGTGAACACAGAGAACAGACTGGGGAACAGAAAAGCAGCTAACCCTAACCCACAGGACATGTCGAACACACACACACATTAGATAACAATGGATATTACGAAATAAGGCACTGGTAGCTTACTACTTGATCTACTGATTAGGATAAATATATGTGAAGAGAGGGAGATGTGGGAGAAATTCCTCTAAATAAATGACATAACTTATTTAGAGCAATGTTCTGCAGTATGCAAAATAATACAATTATATTTTGTAGAAATGTTAAATGTAAATGTTAAATGTAAATGTTATATGTAAATGTTAAATGTAAATGTTAAATCTAAATGTTAAATGTTTAATTCACACATTTAGCTAGCCCACGCCCCTATTGTTTTCTGGATTTTTATGACCTACACCAAGCACATCTTCAACAACCACCACATAATTGCCATTGGTAAGTACTGAAATTATGCTTTTTATAAAATGGAGAGGTCTTACAGTTAGTTAACAGTTAACAGGTGACAGTTAGAGGTTAGCTCTAACTGTAAGACCCCTCCATTTTATAAAACGCATCATTTCAGTACTTACCGATGGCAATGATGTGGTGGTTGTTGAAGATGTGCTTGGTGTAGGTCGGTCAAGAAGAGGGGTCCGAACACCAGCTGCAACAGCTCTTTCAATGATCCCCGCTAAATCTTCAGGATTTGCCATTTTGAAAGACCTCCATGTGAAAAATCACAGAAAACTATAGGGGCGTGGCTAGCTAAATGTGTGAATTAAACATTTAACATTTAGATTTAACATTTAGATTTAGATTTAACATTTTAGATTTAGATTTAACATTTAGATTTAACATTTAGATTTAACAGTTCTATAAAATATAATTGTATTATTTTGCATACTGCAGAATATTGCTCTAAATAAGTTATGTCATTTATTTAGAGGAATTTCTCTCTAAATGTTTAAAAACGTGACCGTTGAAAATTCTGATGAATTTATTTGTGCTAAATGTGTGAAAACTGAGCAGGACTAACGGACGTGCAACCTTTTACAAACGGCGCCCCATACAGGATGACTGGTTTGAAAGCAGAACCTGGGTGTCCTCATTATAAGTTCCTTCCCATCCTCCCTCTCTCGCACGGTTTCTCATTTGATCTCTTTGATCTCCTTTTATTCTATTTATTTCTCTCTCTGTTCATCTCGTTCCAGTGGACCACCCAACACTGTAAATAAAGGTGAGATCAAAATGAACAGTCCTCCCTTCCTCCCTTTCTTCTTCTTTATCCCTCTCTCTTGCCCTCCCTTCCTTCTTACCTCTGTGATCCCACCTCTGTTTCCGCTTGCTGCCCTGACCGCTCTGGGCTCGTTCACTCCCCCTGGGCCGTGCTGGGGAGCCAGGGTGGGCTCGTTCACTCCCCTGGGCCTCTGGGCAGTGCTGGGGAGCCAGGGTGGGCTCGTTCACTCCCCCTGGGCCTCTGGGCCGTGCTGGGGAGCCAGGGTGGGCTCGTTCACTCCCCCTGGGCCGTGCTGGGGAGCCAGGGTGGGCTCGTTCACTTCCCCTGGGCCGCTGGGCCGTGCTGGGGAGCCAGGGTGGGCTCGTTCACTCCCCCTGGGCCTCTGGGCCGTGCTGGGGAGCCAGGGTGGGCTCGTTCACTCCCCCTGGGCCTCTGGGCCGTGCTGGGGAGCCAGGGTGGGCTTGTTCACTCCCCCTGGGCCTCTGGGCCGTGCTGGGGAGCCAGGGTGGGCTCGTTCACTCCCCCTGGGCCGTGCTGGGGAGCCAGGGTGGGCTCGTTCACTCTCCGGGCCTGGGCCGTGCTGGGGAGCCAGGGTGGGCTCGTTCAACAACAGTCTCCAGGGAACTTCCCAGGCCTTGAACTGCTGTTGCCTCTGTTTCTCCATGTCACCGGATGGGGGGCCAAAAAACAATTTTGAATTCCTCACTAACCAAGTACCAACACATTTCTTTTATAATCTACGTAGTATACTTAGTGATGACACACTCAATGCATTTTGTTTTTGCTCTCTGGTCCTCTCATCGGTGAACTTGGTTGTTTGTTGACAGCTTCTCTGTCTCTCTGAGATGCCTCTGACGGTTTGTGTCCATGTTTTGCTGGTGTTTATGTGCCACAGTATATCCTGGTCTTCCTGTGCTGTATGTCATCCTACTTTGGGATGACATTGAGCAACAAACACACAAACACACACACACCAGCAGCAGCACCACACATAGCCAGGAGCAAGGCTGATGTCTGGACCAAGCTTCTCTGTCTATTTCCAAAGCTGAAATGATTAAAATGTCATCGGTACTAGAGAACTGCAGATGTGCAGAGCAGATTACTTTTCCATCTATCACTGCATTTAAGGTTGACAGTGTCGTACTGCAGTACATTTCTTATCTGCAAAAGGATTTGACCCTCAGGGACTCCTACTGTATGCACCAGAGAGGGTGAGTGTGGTTCGGGATGTCCTGACCTGGAATGAGACTCCAAACCTTCACTCCCTAGTCCACGTGTGCTGCTTGGTATGCTGCATAGCACAAAAAACAAACTCTCACAGCAAAATGTTTGTCTTTCAGAATGTGTATTTCACATGTATTGAAATGTACTGTTCCTCAATATGGTTCATTTTCAACTTTTTTACCGTGATTATCTCCGATTTGATATCATATTTTCCTCCATGAGCTGCCAAGTTACTAATTGTTCCACTTATTTTCTTTTTGCTCTTGTTTAGGGTTTGTTCACCCCCCTATATCCAGTATCATTAACAACCAAAAACCTGTCCTTGCTTGCAACCTGATTTAGCATGCTGGGATTGACGTCACAATACAACACAACTATGTTGTGGTGACAGAAATAGCCATATCCCTCCACAACAGATCAAAATACGTTCTATTCCAGATCTGAAGGACTATCAACTTCTCATGTTTCCTGTTCTAGATATAAAATGTTGTGAATGAAAGGTTGGATTTCACTTTAATGTCTTGGTGGTATTCTATAATCTATTATTGTTTTCAGGAGCTGATAAACTCTTGCCACAATTTTACAACAGTCACATCTGCTGACCAAAATTAGAAACACTTGTTTACTCTCGTTATTTTCCATTGCTCTCCAAAAAACATCCACACACATAACACCCAGTGGCCGGTGATGACATTCAGAGGCATGCTCTGGAGTTGACTCACCTTGCAGCTGTGTTTACTGGTCTTTTGGGTTTGTGTTCAGATGTCCAGAGAAGGCCTCTAGCCTCCAAGCACACTACTTTCACATAAATCTCTCTCTTCCTCTCTTTGTCTTTCTCCCTCTTTCTCTTTTCTTTCTTTGTGTCTCTTCATCTCTTTCCATCGCCATTTCTCTGCGTCTCTTTCCTTCTCTCCCTGTTTCTTTCTCTCACCCTCTTTGTTTCTCCTTCTCTCCCTTTATATGTGTCTCTCTCTTCCTCTCTCTGTCCCTCTCTCTTTCTCTCTTTTCCTCTCTCTATCTCTCTCTCTCCTTCTGTACTGTCTCTTAGACTACTGTTCCACTCATGTAAACACTGGTCCTCAGCAGCATCTGTGCTGCATCAGTGTGTGATTATTTAACTTCCAGTAATATCCCTAAATCTCCAAGCTCCAATCCTAGGTGATGTGAGAGGGCCCAGGGAAGGAGGTGTAGCTTGTCTGACCTCCTGGTCAAACCAAACCCTCTAAAGCAGTGTTCCGCATCACCCAGAACAGACACAGACGGAGGTTTCTCTCATGTATCCTGTCCTCTGCTCAGTCACAGAACACAGGGCTTTAGAAAGGAATACTTCCAAGGTTCAAACTTTTGGGTACTGGCACTAGCAATCCCCTTGTCTCACGTCACAAGCAGCAAAAATCCCTCATGGCCAAACGTTTTCCTGCCTGGAACTGCTGCTTCACAAGATCCATTACTTTGCCTGACCTTGCTTCATAGACGACTCATAAGTGCTGATTGTTGCAGTGAGATCCCAGAGATGTGGTGGATACCTTCTAACCGTGAGGAGAACCATCTGTCCTCTTCCTCTGCAGCTGGTACAGATCCCACGGTGGTCACATTAATAAATAACCCCAAAGGAGATGTGGAGACTGTGTAACCAACCGTCACGGCGTGTTCATATTTTACCCAACAAACTATTCAGAACACAGAATGCTGAAACTCCGGGAAAACATCTTTGTTGTGAGCTTTTTAGACCTTCCTGACAGCAGTAAATCAAAGTCGCTGTTCCCTTTTTCTTGAGCTTCTTTATTTTACAAACCATATGCATGCCATCCATCAGGGGTTCACAGCTTGTGAAGGGCATGTATACAGAGTGTCTGTCTCTCAGCCCTTCCCAGCATTCACAGAGAGACCAATCAATCACACCTGTTGCCGAGGCAACAGAGGTCATCGTCAAAGGAGATCAGGAAAAGCCCGAGGGTTCTTATTGAACACTGCCATGTTGATAGAATGGTAGGCCTGTAGTGTCTTTTGTAGGGGGTCAGATGGCTGAGTGGTTAGGGAATCGGGTTATTGCAGAAGGTTGCCGGTTCGATTCCCGGCTGTGCTAATGACGTTGTGTCCTTCACTTCACCCTACTTGCCTCGGGGAGAATGTCTCTGTAATTACTCTGGATAAGAGCGTCTGCTAAATGACCAACTGTAATGTCTTAGATTGGATGGAAACCATCACTTTTGTCTATTACTGTAACTCTGGGTGCAACGCCAAACCACTCTACAATTAGCTGGAATGGTGCTAGTCGCCCAAAGCCCCCTGGAGCCCCAAACACATGTGTCCTGATGTCCTGATGACATCTTGATGACAAGATTTTTGAAACGTTTTTTTCTCCCAGTCCACAACACATGTGCTATTGGAGGTTTAGAAAGGTAATTCTACAAGGTTCTGGTGAACTCCATCTACTGCTCAGTGCATGATCAGCAGATATAGTGGTTCATTAGAGAAATCCGTTTCCAGCCCGTCTCTGTTGAGGCTCTTTATAATCCGGTGATATATGCCTTCTTGCACTGAGACTAAAGATCTCTCATCAACCCCATTCTGCTTATTAAGTGTTACTATCCACCTTGGCAGATAGCCAAGCCTAGGAAAGAGCTTCTGATAGCATGTGTGTGTGTGTGTGTGTGTGTGTGTGTGTGTGTGGTGGTGTGTGGGTGGGGTGTGTGGGTGTGTGGCCCTTTGATGCGTACTCGTGTGGGTTCTGTATCTGCTGAGCTATGAAAGAACATCACACAAACACACACTGTTGGTAGACAGGTGACCTTCTCAGTCTCAAGGTAATGATTACTGTACTTTTAACATCAACTGTCAGCGCTCTTTAAACACATTGAAGACCAAAAGCTGTAAAGAGAATAATGGAGGATTAGTAATGCAGTGGATCATCTCTCTACAAGTGAAGACAAGTTGATAGAGGCAGTGGGCTACTTTACTCATCAGCACAGAGACAGGACTCTGAGGACAGGCTGCGGGGGAGAGGCCTGTGCATATTATTAGAGGCTGGAGCCCCCTGTTGTAATCGTTGGTTCTTCTTCTTGTTCTTCTTCCCCACAGAGAGTCTATCGGGCCCTATCAACATAAGTAGGGAAATTATGCAATGTGGCACACTCATAGATGTGACCATGAATATTATCTGGACCAACTATAGGGTCTCTAGGACCAACTCTAGTGCCACTGCGAGTTACAATGTTTGAAGACTTTGTCTCAAAGAAAATACATTTAGTTCATCAGATTACCCTGCTCCTGCTGATCGCGGCTCATATCTTACATGAAGGCTCCACCCATTACAATAGTCACCATTTTGAAATGGACACTGAAATGTCTCGCTACTCCTACTCCAAATATTGTCCAATCTGGTTAAAAATCGTCTCAGATGATGTTTGGACAGAGAAAATGTCATCCTTCTGGACACTGCTCATCCATTTGCTATTACATCTGGACAAAATGTCAGCCTTCTCGACACTGCCCATTCATTTTACACAGCATATGGACAAAATGTCAGCCTTCTGGACAGTGAAATATACATTTATATTGACATAAAATGATAGCCCTATCAAAGAACTGAAGCATTCTCAATCACTCACTGTTCAACCAGAGTGACAACACTCCACCTCTAATCACTCCAGACAACGAGTGCCTGGATAGAGGCAGCAGTAAGCTACAGTACTTACGTTTCACTATTGATACCTTTCTCTATGATACAAATATGATGATGCTTTGATGCATTTCCAATGTCAGGTGTAAGACTACTGTCACAGCCTCTAAGTAATTCAAGGTTAAATCCCATAATTCAAGGTCATGTGCTGGATTGGCAGTGCTGCCCACTCTGCCTGCCTTGTGACATGGGGTTAAAGATAGTTGCCTTTAGCTGAGTTCACAGTAAGGCCATGTTGTTTCTTCATAATGTCTCCGTCATGGAGACTTTCCATGCGTAATCCTGGAAAGGACAAACACTGTGAAAGCACTGTAGGAAATTGAAGATTATCTGCCTTTAATGCCAAGTCCGGTGAACGGGCACATTGTTTCCTGACTTATATACCCTAACCCTCGTCACGTTATCCTTCCTATCTCCAGTGAGACAACGTTCATGTTACAATCCTTTGTCTGACATACCATGAAGAGATGTAGCCTGAAGAGGGTTAAACACCCATTCATAGGCAGGAGATGCCGGGGGGAGAAAGATACACCCCTTAAAAGGGGAACCTGGTGATTTCCCTAAAAAGCAGTGAATAAGTGTAGGCATAAAGGGAATTACAGAGATGTCCAGACTTGCAAGTAGAGATGATGTTAATGTTTCTGAGGAATAGCCTACTGTCAGCCAGTACATGACTGCTGCAGGAGGAGCAGGAGGGGTGTGTGCCATAAGGCCCTAGAGACAAACATACCAGCACACCTATCGCCAGAGATCTTATTTCACTCTTGGTGTTCTTTACTCATCTCACTTTCTACTGAGGAATGTGCCCCGAATAAGTTATTATTTGGGCTGTACTTTAATTGGAATACTGTTGTGAGCTCAGAAAAGTATGCTGTTGGCTTAACTGTGTTGATCATATCTGACACAATCGAACATTGAACTCTATAGGCATATTTGTTTAATTAATGTCCCCCAAATGTCAATGGTTCTACAGTCGAGAGCGATAGAACTCTCGATTGGACGCGCTTAATTTAAAGGGGGGCGTGTTCACAACGAATGATCGGAATGCAGCATAAACTGGTAAACTCAGGTGTAGCGTGTTCTGTGCGAAGGTAGGGATACATATGATCACTGTAAACACCTCTTAGTTGTCGTTATATTAGGCGGCCTGTTAAAGTTCACGATTGATGAGCGATACTCTTCTCTTCTTCTTTTTTTACACGTTTTTTCTGGAAATTATTTTGCCTTCATTTAACGCTTGGGACTGTTGTGACATGAGGAATGGGAGAACACAGTCATCGCAGCTGCCAACTGCTTCTCTTGCTAAAGAAAACACAATTATCAGGGATTTAAGATAATTTAGTGTACATTGTTGTTTTTTCCTAAGTTTTTCCGCGGCTTTGAACCTGAGCCTCCTCACAGCTGACCGTTTGGATTTAGCTCAAGTAATGCATGATGGCTTGCAAGATGTTTTCATCTGTGATGTATCTATAAGGCAAATGTTCTCAGATATAGAACCCACCTGCGCCTCTCGTCACCCATCCATATGAACCTGATTTGTCAAGGTTTCATTTTTAAATGGAAAGTTATTGATGAAAGTCGGCTATAACGCAGCTGTTTAAGATTGGACAGTGGAGCACACTGCTGAAGAAAACCTGCATGCCTGGAAAATAAGGATTTTTTTCTCTCCTTGGGAAGTTTTCAACAAGAGATGTCCAATGAAAAGTGTGTAGAGGGTCTGCACTTTGCTTGGATGCAGACCAGGGAGTAGAAGAGCATCTACTGTTTGGGACTATTTGGAGTAGCTAATGCGCAGATGTTCTGCGAATGTTCGGAAGGGATAGTAACCCCGAAGGTTCGATATTATGGATGTTTTTGAATTAGAATCTTTAGTTATCGAGCACACCGATTCTATAATGTGCATTGGATTAGAGTTCACACTTTTCAGACCATAAAGAAACAATAATACCGCACCTGACATCGAAGACAATATATTTATCTCGTCTGACAAGGACCCATTATGTCAACTCTCTTTACCAGGTAAACTACAATGTTTATAGCCTACATGTACTTTGACACACTGCTGTGCATAGCATCAGTTATTCAGATACAAAGGTGTCTTACTTTAATCAACGTTATATGTCCCTTAGAGAAGATAAAATGTTCCACGTGTTTTACCTTGATTAAATTGACGTGATATATTGACTTGGCAACTCTCATACAGTGTCATGACCATAGAGCCTTGAGTGACTCTTGGTGTCCTGTACTTAAGAGATATTAGGTCATAAACGCCAGACAGACTGGATTACTGTATGTCACAAATGCTACTACCAGGTCAATCTAGCTCTGAAATAATTATTTAATAAGTTTATTAATATGTAATCTATATATGTTATTCTAACAATGTGAAATGCTTTTGCACGTTCATGTAAAGATTAATTCAAATTATAAGTAGGCTGAAGGGTTTAAGAAATGTATCATCTAATGCTCAGCAGAATCTGTGTGTCATGTCCAGATAATGGGAGGACTGCTGTGATGAACAGTGTGTGTATATGTGAGTGTTCCTGCCAGGGTCTTGGCCAGGTCCTGTGTGGTAGTCAGTGTTATGAGGTCATTCTCCAGCCATACCTCAGGGAGGCAAAGTGTAAACCCTGGCAGAGAATTCCTTACATCCTTCCACACTGCCTTTATCTCCAAATGCCACAGACTATAAATATCCTGCTCATATTTATCTCATCACAGCCCCAGCATGAGCGTGGTTGTGGATGAGGAGGGGGCTGGACGGTGCCTGGGTGACTCCATGTGACGTTACTACATGTGTGCTGAAGGGTGGCAATAGCCAGACCTGCTTTCATCCACATCACGTATAGAGAACACTCTGGAAAAACAAACAAACTCACCAACCAGAAACAGTGTGTCATCTGAAGTTATCTGACTTCGTGGTGCGGCTGCCTTTTGTCTATGGCAATGTTATGGCTGGATGGAATTCGCTGTGGTGTCGCTGTTCAGTTTGTCAGTCTGCTGTCAAATTGGCTGGTCTGGATATGAGAACTAGAGAGAGTCAGACTCCAGGCTGCGTTTCTGTCTCATATCCCTCTAGAGGAAAACTCATTTGGGAATGAGCCATCAAACAGACAGAAAGTTCTTGCTGAAGAGTGAGCATATCCAGTACCTGAAGGAAGCCTCTAATTAAAGTAGCAGCTACAGAATGTCGTCACTGTCCCCGGAGGTGGAATTTCCATCCACAGTGGGCATGTTTATGCATGAGAAGGGCTGATTAATACTTAAATAAAGAAAGACTATGTTTTTGCTGGTCGTGAATAGAGTAAAGAGACTGTTCATGTTACAGACTAGAGTGTGTCAAGGTACACTTAGATAAGAATGAAGAGCTCCGATTCTGGAATGCAGACTGACCTATCTAAAGTGGCTGACCCTTTTGAGCTAGTCAGGTGGGAAACAGTGTCATGGTTGTTTTGAAATGTTTCTTAGTGACCCTGAAAGGGACATTGAAGCTGGTGACCGTCCCAGCCTGTTCAGGGGTGAGTGCAGGCCATCTCCCCAAGAGTGAGTATGACCGTAGATGGCTAGACTGGCGGAGGAGCTGTCTCCGTCAAAATGGTTGCTAAAAGATAATCTTATAATCCCTGAGGTATGACACGGTACTAGGTCTGTACTGGTAGTCCTAGATGAGGGGATGTTATGGCTCGGTCAGGAGGTCCAGAGACAAGGAGACAAACCCCAACAAACAAAAAAACGAACAAACAAGAAACACAGGAACCTCCTCCTGTTGATCCCTCACCAGGACCAGTGAGTTTCTGATCACTGCTGTCTCACCCAGGACCAGTGAGTTTCTGATCACTGCTGTCTCACCAGGACCAGTGAGTTTCTGATCACTGCTGTCTCACCAGGACCAGTGAGTTTCTGATCACTGCTGTCTCACCAGGACCAGTGAGTTTCTGATCACTGCTGTCTCACCAGGACCAGTGAGTTTCTGATCACTGCTGTCTCACTGGTGGCCAGCAGAGTTTGGGTTCAAAGGTAGTCACTAACATCTGTTAAAGCTTGAGTCCACTCATTCTTTCTGATCTATATGCACCAGACCCCAGACCAGGTCTCTCAGTGGTGGGTCACAGCTAAGTCCTATTGGTCGGATGGCTAAGGAATGGGCCCTGGGTAGAAGCATTAGTTGTGCTCACTTGAAGGGTGAGAGGTCAATTGAGCAGGATTTGAGATGCTCATAGCTCCGGAACAGTAACTGCTGGCCCAGACAATGCAATGCCTCACCAACCAGAGACTCCACTGCTCTCCAAAGGTTGGCAGTCAGGTCACGGCGTGAAGGGGCTATGCTACGTCCCCTCCTATGACATGTCACACGACATCAATGTCCTTAAGTCACAGTCTCACCTGAAATACACATCAGCAATAAAGCTGCCACTGGAAGCTTGGAGGGTGTTTAGCTCATGTTTGTTTGTAGGGACTAGAGAGCAGCAGGGGGCGAGGAGAGCTTCAAAGCTTTGAGAAGTCAACCAGATAATGCCATTATGAGACATACGATGGGGTGAATGGAAGCATTTCTGCCTTTGGCCTTTAAACGGAGTTCATGACCCTATAGTTTAACTCCTGTGATCCTGGCAGACAGGTTGAAGGAAAGGTTTCACCCAGGAGGGTTTAGACCCAGCATTGACTGGGTCTGGATCTGCCGTAACATTGTTTACTCTCTTATTGTTGTATTCACAGTGTGTAATATTGTAGTAGCTATGGCTACCAGTCAGTGCCAGGCTGAAACACACAAACAGGCGTCCTTCCTGACGGAATGTGCCTTTGGGACCATATGTTTTGAATGATGCTTGGAGGATAAAGGGCGGTTTAATCTTGATAAGTGAAATTCTGATGAATGTCCCTCTGTACACAACGTCAGTGTTAGTGAGATGGAGCGGGTGGTAAGAAGGGGGGGGTGTTTTTTCTGCACTCCAGGGCTAAAGTCAATTAAAATAAATAACTAGTCTCTTATTGATTAAAGCCATTTCCTTCTCCCTCCCTGCCCTTTGGCCAGTGTCTAATGTGCTGCCATAGTCTTAATGAGAGCTGTGTGTGTGTGTATGTGTGTGTGTGTGTGTGTGTGTGTGTGTGTGTATGTTGGGGGGGGACAGGGACGACCCCCATAACCCCCCGGCCTGTGATCAACATGGCCCTTTCAGATCTTTCACGTTAAGATCAATGGTTGAAAACAGACTGCCTATTCATCTTATTTAAATGAACTAAAAAGTACTCGACAGTGATGAAGAATGTGTTTTGTCCATCTCATTAGCTGAGTTCTGGGTTTTATAAGTATTAGCAATCTACAGATTGGAGAGAGAGTTGAACATTCAAACACAGCGGTGCTAGCACAGTTCAGACACAGCGGTGCTAGCACAGTTCAGACACAGCGGTGCTAGCACAGTTCAGACACAGCGGTGCTAGCACAGTTCAGACACAGCGGTGCTAGCACAGTTCAGACACAGCGGTGCTAGCACAGTCTCTCAGAGGCATGTAGGTCAGAGGACAGTGTTTTTAGTGAATAGAGAAAAACAAAGATAAGATACAGCCAATTGGTGTTTGTTATAATAGGCAGGATATTACATCATAGAACTGTGACTGTCATCAGGACACAGCAGGTTACAGTGGGAACACATATATATGAATGGATAAGGAGACAGAATATATGACCAGATGATAAGGTAATAGCTGATCTATTGATTGTGATTAACATAAGCACATAGGAACCTTTTAGTCCACAATAGTGAAACCTCTTTAATGCTGTTTTGAATCGTGGCAAGTTCCCCACATTGTGTGACCCACTATATCCAGTTAAAGGGTTTATTTAGGTGTATTTGTGATCAGGGCCCAGTGCTGTTCCCAGGGCAGGTGGAGAGCTCCAGAGGGAGTGCCAGCCTAGGTGAGTGTGAGGGAGGTGTGTGTCGTTTAACTGACTACTGAACTGGGACTGAGCCAAACAGACCCCAGCAGCTAGATGTTTAGGGGATCCTTTGTCATCAACATATCAGCCTTCTGACAGAGAGCATGTCGTGTGTCTGATACACAAGCAGTGCCAGGAAGCATTTAGTGGGCTTTCCAAGAACTGAAGGTATTTCGGAGAAAACACACTCAAGTCTTTGGTGAGTCAATCGCTGTGTATGCGGACGTGCGTATATGAGAGAGAGAGAGAGAGAGAGAGAGAGAGGGAGAGAGAGAGAGAGAGAGAGAGAGAGAGCAATAATTCAGGTGTTTGTGCATGTTGTGTGCATGTGTGTGGTCTCCGTGTATGCTGCTTGTCCTCACAGAGAAGACGGGCTGAGGTGACTCAGGACAGGAAGCTGAGCTGGTTCCAGAAAAACACTTGTGGTGACACTCATAAATGTGAAACACTGTTTGTTCACTGACACTCCCAGTCAACCGGTGACTGTGTGTTGCTGCGTAACTGTTGTAACATGTAGGCCTGGTGGTGAAAGGTCACAGCTACATACTGAGCTGGATACTCACCTATTGTGTGTCTGGAAGAGGGGGACGGGGTGAACCCTGTCAAGCAGCGCGTCTCACTGGGAGTGTGGGAGTTAATAATGATTGTGAGGGTGTGGAAGTCTTAATGACTCTGGGGGGGGACGGGGCATTCCTGACCACAGGGGCTCCAGGAGCACGGCTGCTTATTTGTTGTTATTATCAGTGACCCTGCAACCTCAGAGCCACGGCTTGCTTTTAAGTGGGGCCCAAAAGGCCCCTCTCTCTCTCTCTTGCTCTCTCTCTCTCTCTCTCTTCCTCTCTCTCTCTCTCTTGTTCCTCTCTCTCTCTCTCTGCCAGTTTATTTGTCTCTTTCTGTACCTCTCTCTCTCTTTTTCTTTTTCTTTATCTTTGTTTGAGATTCCATCTAGGAGTGGCAGAAGAGGGAGGGTGTGGAGGTATAATTGGCTGACTGTTTATTTTCTTTTTGTCTCCAGGAGGCTATCTGTGTGCCAGACGCTGACCTTCATCTCCCTGCTGGTCTCTTCCGTCCGCCTGTCCACCCAACAGAGTGTAGGTCTCTCTCTCCGCAACTCCCCCCTGTCACACAACATTCACACTAACACATGGAGTACAGCTATGGAGTGTAATACAGGCCACCCAGCCCTTATCCAACATATTAGCCCTCACCCATCCATCCAGCCCTCACCCAGCCATCCAGCCCCTCACCCAGCCATCCAGCCCCTCATCCAGCCCTGCAGCTCTCATACAGACATCCTGACCCACACAACCATCCAACCCTCATCCAGCCATGAGTCTGACATCCTGCTCGACAACGTTTTTTTCCCACAGTAAAAAAAATAAAAAATAACTTTGACAGAGAACCTGATTAGCTTAATCCGTGCTGAGAAAATCCCTGCTCTCCAGTTTCACTGGGGAAAATCCACCTCATTTAGATGCTATACAAATCAAAGCACCCTGACCAGCATCAGATGTGAGCAGGCCCGCTGGCCACGGAGACCTGGAAGTGTGCTGATTAGATTGTTTTTGTAGCGTGTTAGCGTGCTAATGTGATGTTGGCACAGTAAAGGTAGCTATGGTGCTACAGGCAGGTATCAGTTCTCCATCTCTGAACACTCTGATTGCAGCCCTCCTTCCTCCTCTGAGCGCGGCGGCCATCTTTCATCGCTGTTTGTGTGGTTGTCAGAGAGAGCGCCTCAGGGGAAACCACCCGTTCCCCACGCTTACACACACAGACTAAAATAGCCTGCTGTCCACAGTCAGTGACAGGAGAACCGGAGATACCTGCAGCACACCCCCTTCCTCACCTTCCTCAAACAAAGCCAGGTTTCTACCATTAACGTGACTTTCCCTTTGAGTCTAACCCTC
Source organism: Mallotus villosus (assembly GCA_903064625.1). Taxonomy (NCBI): domain Eukaryota; kingdom Metazoa; phylum Chordata; class Actinopteri; order Osmeriformes; family Salangidae; genus Mallotus; species Mallotus villosus. The sequence goes on along the minus strand of CAEFZP010000217.1, from coordinate 717,732 downwards.
CCCCTCCCACCCCCCCACCCACACCCCCAGTCTCAAGTTACCCTGCCTAGCGGACGGCTCAGACTGGTTCTAAAGCAACACTAGGCTCCTCAAAGTGACCTCGATCAGAACCTCAGGTGAATTCACTAGCTTGTTCACACCATCTGTTGGCTGGGTCTCTTTCTCTCTACCTCAGACAGCCTTGCCAGTACCGCCAGGCACCTGGGGCTGCCAGATACCTCCAAGCCCAGCCATGTCCATCAACCAGCAGGCATCACTGTCATTCCTCAGACAGGGCTGGAGAGGGAGGGAAGGAGACAGGCAGCCGTGTACAGGAATGATCAAACGGAGCTCTCTCAGAGATTTGTTCATCAACTTCGTAGATTATCCTTTCTGGCAGCCAAGCCAAGCAGATTACCCATAAGCCTCTGTAAAAACTGGTGAGGAACATTTCCCCCCCCCTTAAAGTATTTTGGGGGGGTTCAGGGGAACTCGAGGGGTGGAGCGTGGGCGTTTTAAAGGTTAGAGGTCGTTTTCGTTAATCTAGCAGGCCAGGCCTTCTCATCTCCAACTGTTATTGAGTCTAATTTGACTGGGGGTAGCGGTAATGAGGGCAGCCCCAGGTCACCATGTCATGGAAAATGATGGAAAGCAGTCCTGCAGTTGTGTGTGTGTGTACATGTGATCCTGTGTGTGTGCGCGTGTGTACATTTGATCCTGTGTGTGTGTGTGTGTGTACATGTGATCCTATGTGTGTGCGTGTGTACATGTGATCCTGTGTGTGTGTGTGTGTGTGTGTGTGTACATGTGATCTTGTGTGTGTGTGTACATGTGATCCTATGTGTGTGCGTGTGTACATGTGATCCTGTGTGTGTGTGTGCGTGTGTACATGTGATCCTGTGTGTGTGTGTGTACATGTGATCCTGTGTGTGTGTGTGTACATGTGATCCTGTGTGTGTGTGTGTGTGTGTGTACATGTGATCCTGTGTGTGTGTGTGTGTACATGTGATCCTGTGTGTGTGTGTGTGTGTACATGTGATCCTGTGTGTGTGTGTGTGTGTACATGTGATCCTGTGTGTGTGTGTGTGTTCATGTGATCCTGTGTGTGTGTGTGTGTTTGTGTGTGTAGATACAGTGTACACAGGCCCAGTGTGTTATACTCCTGACCCCTCACAGTGAGATGCCAGTGCTGTCAGTCAGAAAGGCAGGATTCCTGAACTGAGCAGTATGGAATCAGCCTCACTGTAGTGTTACAGCAGGAAAGTGTCAGGAATAATGACTAACGGTCTGATCGGAACACTTTATTTAGAAGGTGAGTGCAAAGAATGCATGGACTGTCTTCCTGCACCTCTGGTGTGGATGTTAAGGGTTAAAAGCTGGACTGTCTTCCTGCACCTCTGGTGTGGATGTTAAGGGTTAGAAGCTGTGCTCCTGTATGAACACTAAGTGGGAGCTCTGCCAGGTCAATCCACCTCAAGGCATGTGGAATACTTTGGAATGTTTTTGAAAACCATTTTCTAAAATAATTTGTGTCATGTGTGGCCATGTTAACAGTTGTCACACAAGGTGCAGTCTCACAGACACACATACTCTTGAAATAGATTCACGTGATGGATCAGATTTCATCTCATACTGACAGACAAAGCACTGTGTGTTTTCAATGTGTAGCTTACACATGCACCTAACCCTAACAGGCACACACACACACACACCCTAACCGTCACACAGGCACACATACACACACACCAAACCCTAACCTCACACAGCACCCATCCCAGCCAATTCAAACTAACACACACATACACCCCCTCCCCATTCCTCAGACTGACTCAACACACACAAACACACACACCTTCCCTGAGTACTCTCTCCTCTACGGGGGGCTGTGGTGTGTTGACAGCAGCTGCTCAACAGGCCTGATCCTCCAGCACATTGAGGCTTCAGACTGAAGCTGCAGCGTGGTGGGAGAGTGATGTTATCCACGCTGTAATCACAGTTAGACATGGGCACTGCCTCTTAGACATTTATCATTTGATACTTGGAATTGATCTACTGGGGGTTTTTGTGTTCATAAAAAATCTAAACATTCTTGAGAAGATGTATGCCTCCGGATGGTTCCATAAACGTTTGTTCCCCCGTGTCTCAGTCTTCTTGGTTGACCGAGTGGGGTCCTTCCGGGGGTCCTCCGGCGGGGCGTCCGCTGCGTGCCCGTCGACAGCTGAGCTACAGGAACGAGTGGGCCTCCTGGACGGGCTGGTCTGTGTGCTCCCGCAGCTGTGGGGGCGGGGCCTCAGTACGCACACGCACCTGCATCACCAGGTACTGACCAGGACCAGTCCAAACGCACATCACAATATTTCAGTTATTGTTATTTTGTTTGCATACATTGTCTTGCTGTGATTTTCGTATATGCTCTTCATTCTCATTCCTTTATATTCATTTATAAAACATTTCCTGTGTAATAGGTGGTCAATCTCATTTCATTTCCCAGAAACCCAGTGGGAGGCCCATGTCCTGGCGACCCCAGACAGTACAAGATCTGCAACACCAAGGTGATCTCATGTGTTAATCAAGGTGAACGTATGTGTTCCGCATGACTTGAAAGTGAGTTCTAGGTTTATTCCACTGCAGCTGTAGAGGATTACATTGTCCTCATCTGTCATTGCAAATACTTCAGAATGAGAAGTGAAATGTACTTCAGGGCTTAAAAGGTGTGCTCAGGGCAGGAGGGACTGCATAGAGCACGGAGGAGGAATTCTGTCTGGGTGTATCACTGAAACATTAACTGTTTCTCACCTGCTTATGTTCCAGTCAGTCAGTCTAAACCCAGGGTTCTTTTCCTTTGAGGTGTGAACTTTGAGGTCACCTTGCCTCAGACTGGTTAGAGTGTATTTATATATCTGTGTATACATGTGTGGATGTATGTCTGTGTGTGTCTATGCATACGTGTGTGTACACGTGTGTAGGTCTGTGTGTGTTTAAACACGTACACGGACACATGCGCATGCATACTCACACACACACGCACACACACACACACACACACACACACACACACACACACACACACACACACACAGTGAGTCACTACTGGGCATCTTGATCAAGTATAGACCAACTTGGTGGTAAGACTTGTTGAAGCAAGCCTTGTCCCAGAAGATGTTTGTGATGTGGTAGGGCTGATTCCACCTTCTCACCTGTCTGTGTTGCTAACGGTCTGTGCAGGAGTGTGCTGTGGGCTCGGAGGACTTCAGAGAGATGCAGTGTGCTGCCTTCAACGGCAGGCCTCACATGGCTGGAAGCTCCTACACATGGACCCCCTTCCACGGAGGTCTGTGAGACACATGACATGGCATGACCTCTGACCCCTGGCTGGCTCTGATGAGTGAGCGGATGAGTGTGTTGGACTAGGTTTTCCATTAGTGATGTCTGCTTGTTGTTTAGCCACACCTAGGTTAAGAGTTATCTCTATGAACTTTGACTTGTTCTAACCTATAGCCTCTGCACTCACAAACACTCCACACCCTCTGGCCCAGCATGTTTCCTACCCACTAGGGAGTCAGATTGCTGAGTGGTTAGGGAATCAGGCTATTAATCAGAGGGTTGCTGGTTCGATTCCCGGCCATACTATATGACGTTGTGTAGCTTCACCCTACTTGCCTCGGGGGAATGTCCCTGTACTTACTGTGAGTCGCTCTGGATAAGAGCGTCTGCTAAATGACTTCATGTAATGTCCCTCCACCCAGACTCGGCCTCATACTGTATGTCCCTGTACTAATGATCCCCTCGCCCCCCAGGCTCTAACCCCTGTGAGCTGAGCTGCCTGGCTCTGGGACAGAACTTCTACTACAATTTTGGCCGCGTTCTGGACGGCACAGCCTGCGGCAAGGAGCCTGGCGCCGTGTGTGTCAACGGCCGCTGCTTGGTGAGTAACAACACGCAGAGGGCCGTCTGTGGACGTGTGTGTTTGGGAACGCGATGCTACGGTATGACACTGTCTTTCTTCTTCCAACTGTTCTCTTTTTTTTCACTATTTTACCGTCCACCTATTTAATCCCCTCTCCCTCTCTCCCTTACTCTCTCCCTCTCTCTCTCTCCCTCCCCCTCTCCCTCCCTCCCTCTCTCCCTCTCTCTCTCTCTCTCCCTCTCTCCCTCCCTCCCTCGCCCTGTCTCTTGTTAGTGTTGTCGTTGTGTTGACTGCTCTGGCTGGTGTTCTCAGGAGCAGGGCTCGTGCTGTGAGTCAGAGCCAGAGGCCATACACCAGTGTAGACTGGAGCCTTCACATGATATTAAAACACTGGCTGGTTCACAGAGCTCACAGCTCCACTGCTAGCCCTGCGACCCTGGGGGAGTCCCCTGCTCACCCTTCCTTCCCCAGATACACTCACACACGTGCACACACGTACACACAGAGACAACAGCACACCACACTTACACAAACACACCATACACACATGCTTCCCCGACGCCGGGAGGTTAGCTGAAGCACAGTTGCATTTCCAGTTGTTAGGGCTACATTACGGCCCTCCAGACAAACCCAAACGTGTTTACAGTATGTGTATACAGTGTGCACTGTACCTAAAGATGAGCTCATTTGTGTGTGTATGTTTAAGTGACTTAATTCATTGTGTGTGTACAAACTTCAGTGTGTGTGTTTGCGTGTGTATACACCAGTGGATTTATGAGCCGTTAGGACAGCGGTGGCCCTGAGCTGGCTGAGGTCAGAGGTGGGCGGGGCATGACATGGGAAGCAGGTCCTAACTACAGCTGGACTGGAAGGCAGCATGACACAGATGTAGTCCAGACCTCAGCCCATACGGCTGGGTTAACGACAGCTTGTTTGGAACGCGGGGCCTCCCTGGGAGGGGCCACGCGGGTTACTGGGGACTGTATCCTGTTGTGGACACACAGATGTGAGGAGAGAGTGTGTGTGTGTGAGTCCAGGGAAATGATTATAGCTTAGCTAGATTGCCAGGTTCAGCTGAGGAACCTCCCTCTTGATTGGCTTTCTCTGCAGTGAAGGAGGTTGGAGGCAGACGCTGTAATCTGCCTACAGCTGGGGTGGACCTCGCACAGCTCAACACACACACTCCTCACTCTTCAGCTCATCCATAGTCTGTGTGTGTTTGTGTCTGGTATAGTTGTTTACTCTCTAATCCTATCACTCTTCAGCTCTCTCTGTCCTGTCTTTGTTCCTCTGTGGTTTGGTCAAGTAAATACCTGCAGGGATACATTGTGTATGTGTGTGTATGTCTGCGTTTGTGTGCGTACTCACTGACTGCTACACAAGGTGGATAGGGGCCAGTGATGCTGTGCAACATCAGGGTGACATGCTCATAATGGGTGAGGTCAGAGGTCAGAGCTGGCCTGTCCTCTATAGACAGGGAGACTGGGACCACGGCAGTCATCACCCCATTCAGACCCTGTCAGAGGAACATGCCTGGACACACAGAGGGTTAGGAAGAAACCAAGCTGGAAGCTGCTGCAACAAAACCCTCTTTTACTATGTCCCTTTATAGTTACCAAATCTGGTCATATCTAATGAAATGGGGGATTGATGTGCTATTATCGATGTTGACTGTGTTTGAAACACTTCGTGTGTGTGTGCGTGTGTGTGTGTGTTTAGAAGCCGGGCTGTGACCTGATCCTGGGCTCAGAGCAGCAGGAGGATGCCTGTATGGTGTGTGGAGGACAAAACACCACCTGTCTGCATCACAGGAGTGTTTACCAGAACAACGGTCAGGAAGCAGGTAAACACACACACACACATACACATACACACACACACACACACACACACACACACACACACACACACACACACACACACACACACACACACACACATACACATACACATACACATACACATACACATACACATACACATACACATACACATACACATACACATACACATACACATACACATACACATACACATAAACACACACACACACACATACACATACACACACACACACACATACACACGCACACACCTACACATATACACACACATATACACACACACACATGTGTTATAGCAGTTTCAAGCCCATTTAAGAAAAAGCCGGTCTCGTCACACGAGGAGAAATCTTGAACAGGTACTTCAATTTTAGGGTTTGTTCCACATGTGTAAGGCAGTCAATTATTCTGAGGATTATTAGCCTTCGATGAGAGAACATTAAACATTGTGACAGTTTCACTAAATGGCACTGGCAGCCGGCCATAAGAATCCAACTCCGGTACCATAGCTCCATAAATCCAGTGATGATGTGTTCCGTATGAGAGATGATGTGAAGGGGAGGTCAAGGCGGAGCTACACCCATCGTGAGCAGGGGCGAAGCAGAGGCCACCAAGCTCACAGTCTGGCCCTCTGCCACATAGCATTCTCCATCTAAGTGGTTCCTGCAGGATAGTGAAAACCTACACACAACAAGCACACACAGACGCACATGAAAAGAGAGCACCCGGACACCTCTGGCATGGGTCTGCCATTCTGGAACAGTACCCTTGTTCAGATGGCATGGCGTGTGGGCCCTGGCAGAGCGGACAGATGGAGAAGCAACATGAAGACTGAGCCTGATGGAGGAGAGAAGAGGCTGATAATAGCAGCTTTGTTTTGGGTGCGCGGGCAGGCTCGGGTGGTGACTCCCGCTCCTGCAGCTGAGCCTCGCTAACAGGAGCCGGCTGGGGGGCTGGGCCAGCACACAGAGCTGCTCCTCACGGGGTCAGAGGTCAAGGTTCTTGATCTTGACCTCCTCACACTGTCTGGGAGGAGCTCTGGAGCAGCTCTAGAACTCAGGCTTTACTTGAGCTAGAATAAAGCTGAGGTTCATAACTTAACCTGTGGATGAACTTGAGCCGTTCTTCCAGAGACTCAGTGATGGGCCTTGCTGTCTGAGGGAGATAAATGGTGTCAATCTTGGGGTTCTTTTCACACGCTAACAGCAGGGGCACCTCAGAGCTGTCTCTGGGTCCTGGCAAGGCCCCCCAGTGAAATATCACTCCCTCCAAATAAGGGGATTTATGTTGGCTCTGATGAATCAGCCCTCTCCATTCTTAGAAGCTCTGCTTATAACTGCTCACTGCTCATTGATGCACAGTTTGACGTTGTTTATGTAATTTTTTTACTTCATTAAATCAGGAGTTGTAATAGCTTTAAGGGCATGTCCCGAGCAGACAGTATAAGTGTCTGTCCTCCCTGGCCTCAGTGTTGAGAACATAAAGGTTTCTTTTGTCTAGCCGGTCCGTTTGGGTACAACGAAGTGGCCATGATCCCAGCAGGCGCCACTCACATCCGTGTCACTGACAACAGCAAAAACTACCTCGGTAAGAGACGTATCACAAACACACACTCACTCATATGCACAAACACACGCGCATGTACACACTACAGCAACAGCTTTCTGCAGCTGTTTTTCCAGTTAACACCCAAGGGCATCTATTCTCACACTCATTTACAAGACCAAAATAACAGGTCCTGGGCCAGAGCTGCCTGCCTGTGATGCTGAAACAGAACACTCATAAAGGCTTTATCGAGGCGCAGGGGTGGGCGCAGGGGCGGGGCGCAGCGCAGGGGGGGGGCGTGGGCCCAGGCAGCCAGGTGGGCTGACTTTATTCTGATGTGTAAAATATCTCCCATATATACTGGCTTCTCTATAAAGACTGCTTGGGTGTCATTGTAGTCAACCTTTCATTGTGCTATGAGTCAAATCAGTGATATGGTCATCAAACTGACCTGTGAGCAACAATGTAATATTGACATACCTTGATTACAGATGGCAAACCAAGTGCCTTGTGCATGTCTCACTCAGTACACAGACCCACACACAAGTCTAGTACCTCCTGTATTACCCCTGCACCCCCATCCCTCCCCCCTGCACCCCCATCCCTCCCTCCCTGCACCCCCATCCCTCCCTCCCTCCCTGCCTCCCTTCCTTCTTTCATGGCCTCCCACCATCTTTTCTCCTCCCTTCTCCTCCTCTCCCAGCCCTCCAGAACGGACAGTCCCAGTTTGTGATCAACGGGAACTGGAAGATTAGTGTTCCAGGAGAGTACAGCGTGGCAGGGACCAAGCTGCTGTACCGGCGCTCCGCAGACACCTGGGAGAGCTTCGAGGTCCCTGGCCCCACCCTGGAGGACCTGCACGTCATGGTCAGAACCCCGCAGCCCAGCCTGCAGCGCAGCCTGCAGCCCAGCCTGCAGCGCAGCATGCTCCAGATCTGGAGTGTGGTCATACTGCGGTCAGGGTTAGGTGGCAACCTGCTTGTCGGATTATGATGTCAGTTTAATCAGATAGGTTTAAAGGGTGCTCAGTCTGCCACAGATTTACTGCTGCTATTCTAGGATGTTTATACTGTACATTCCCGATCCATTCAAGCTGTTTAGTCTATTCGAATCATTCTGAAGGATTTCCATATGGTTGCTTTGTCTTCAGGTGTTAGCAACAGACAGAAACCCAGGAATAGAGTATGAGTACTGGCTCCCTCCTGAGAGCTACGCCCTCTACCACGGGCGGAGGAGCCCGCTACGCCAGCCCCACCACACGGCCAGCTACATTCCCTGGGCCCCACCCACCACCACCACCACCACCACCACCTCCACCCGGCCTCCTCCCGTCACCACACACCCCTACTGGGGTGAGATATGCTCCTCAATTCTGCTCCTAATTTTCACATTATTTAAATGTATGCAAAGTATCTTTTAGAAAAATATTAGCAAGGGCGCTCTGTGTACATAAAAAAAACTATAGTAGGACAATAAAAACGGTAGAATTTTTAAAGATCACGTTTTTTAGGCTCGAATTTGAGCAACCTGAATTTTATTTTACGTTGAAATATATTCAGATGAGAATTCAGTGTTGTTTGAATTTCAATATTAAGTATTCGATGCCTTTTAAAATTCAAAACATTATGGCACTGATCTGCTTCCATAATTATGGCACTGATTTGCTTCCATATTACTGGACCCTTAGTTCACCCTGGAGGCTGGCCTGTCAAGCCCCATCGAGAGCCTCACCATCAGCCTCACCTCCAGCCTCATCAACAGCCTCACCAACACCCTCACCAACAGCCTCACCAACAACCTCACCTCCAGCCTCACAAACAACCTCACCTCCAGCCTCATCAACAACCTCACCTCCAGCCTCATCAAAAGCCTCACCTCCAGCCTCCCCGCCAGCCCCGACTGGAGAGAGATGAGTCTAGGAGAAACCAGCTGCCTCAGTCCTCTCGTGGGGGTGAGTACTGGACTGAACAGTTCCATCATACCAACTATCCTCTACCTGTCTTCCCAACTCCACAATCCTTACAACCCTTTCTGATATATACTCTTCACCAACCCGGCTTTGCAGTACATATACAATGTCTTCGCTGAATACTTGTATTTCTGTCATCTAGAATTCTCCAATTGTTCTGTTCATCTTGCAGGGCATTGTGGGAAATGTAGGCAAGTACGAGGTCGAGGGGAGCGCCAGAGACAGTATTGCCAGAAAGACTTTGGTAAGTCTGACCTTCATACTATAGGACCAACATGATCCAGAACAATGAACCCCTGACTAAAACTGTGTGTGTCTTCCACCAACATCATCATGCTCTCTTCTCTCCAGTCTTCCGGGTCAAAGTCCTGACCAAGCTGCATCGAGGTGAGGAGACGCGCTACGATGTCCAGATCATCGACACTTACCGGAACCGCTTCCGTCTGGAGCACAGGGAGTTCCTGTGGGTTCCCAACGTGTGTGACTGCCCCAACCTGGAAGAGGGCCGCCAGTACGTGCTCATGGTGCGTCGTCACATCAACTATGAGCACACTCTGGACCGCATCCTGCTGGAGGAGGACAGTTACGCGGTGCCCTATAAACCCAGAGAGGACTCTCTGCTGCGCCACCTCGAGGGGACGCTGTAGTCACCGAGGATCCGGGCCCTCAGCGAGACATCGGAGCTTAGCCTAGAGACATAGCTGTACACACACACACTCACACACACACACTCACACACACTCACACACACACACACACACACCCTCACAGACTCAGCTGTACACACACACACTCCCAGACTCATCTTAGACACTCTTGTGGTGATTTGGCAGATACATTTGGGATATTGTTTGTGTGTGTCACTGTGAAACTGCCCGCCTCTGGAAGGCAAAAAGACACCAAGTTGATGGAAACTATTATCAATTCCAAGATGGTGGGTCTCCATGGGAACCCCTCTCCTTCCGCTGAGAGCACCCAGACATCCAGACATGTGGTAGGGACTGCGCTTAGGTTAACAGACTTGCCGTGTTAACAAACCAGAAACTCTTTAAGAGTATGAAGCTCCTAAGCTTACCAAGATAATATAGCACTTTAGGTGGACAGTAATTCCCACCTTTAAACTTCAAATACCAAAGAGAAGAACATTGATATAAATGGCCAAGAATATTTGTTTGTGTGTGTTTATTGTTTGCTTAAATTGTTGATAGACTAACCATCACTTTTGGCAACGCAAAGCCATAATATGTTCAAGTTTCAAAGAAATATCGTGTGTGCCTTTTACGTTTATATCTCCTCTCACGTTTTTATTACAAAGATAATTCTGACTATTTAAGTGTCAAATGATTAGCTACAACTAATATTATTTGCTGTATATTTGTGTTTTAAGATATTTTATTTTCATAATCTGTAATGAATTTTCCTGAACTGAGGTTTTCATATGTAATAATGTGTCCCTTAGTCTGCTTTGTCAACCTTTTACTACGGTATTATTTACTATGAAAATATGAAAATACAGTATTGTTTGGTGTGGCACTGAGTAGCTACAATTATAAGAAATATATTTTATTTCAATGGCTTTCGAATCATTTGTAGCTGAAATGTACATTCACCACTGTTTGTGTACCAGTTACATAATATTGATCACATGATGTGCTTTATTTGAATGTGTCAGTTACATCTTACTTCAGCACTGTACAAATGTCACTTTATTTTCAGGGACCCTTTATCAATGGCCTGTAGATTATAACTAATAATAGACATTCTACAAACTATCAACTAACCCAAACTTTAACCAACTGTTACATGGTTGTAGTTAATAATTTGCTGAAAATATTTCATGTAAAAGTCATACAATTATTGATCAGGACCCTTCACTAGAAAATGGGCACTGTTTTTGTGTAACATTGGTAAACAGTTAAACAAATCACTCGACGCAAATCTGTGTTTCTTTACAAAAATGTATTTACAAAAAAATAACATGACATCTGCTACCATGGTTACATGAACTGCATTCCAGAGAATCTAACTTAGGTCCGTACGTCAGAGTTCTACAGAGCACTGTGCCTAGACTGTGGGGGCTTTATGTCCTCGCTAGCTCGTCACAGCAGGGCTGAAGCAGAGCGCTTCCCCTGCCCTCTGAGACTCCCACCTAGCAGGGCTGAAGCAGAGCGCTTCCCCTGCCCTCTGAGACTCCCACCTAGCAGGGCTGAAGCAGAGCGCTTCCCCTGCCCTCTGAGACTCACACACTGGAAATATGGTCATTGTGGGGTTCACTTTACTATGCATTTACTAAGATTTGTCTCTCAATTTAAGTTAAACTTTCACCAAGGCATGAGACGCAGAACTGGTATTCATTCATACAGTTAGTGTAAGATTTGTACTTGGGACAATTACATCCAAATGAGAGGGAGTTAGAAATGTAAATACTGTACCATAACATTTTCAGATAAATATATATGTAAACATATGTAAACATTTCAAAAGGATTTGAATGCCTATTTCTACTGAGAATATTTAGTGCCAAATCTACTCCCAGTTTTAAAACCAGTCATTAAAATACTAAGTTACATCTTAATTTTGAAAAGTCAAAATGCTGTCACTGTTCTCTACATCTACCAGTCTAACAGTACAGTAATTAGAACTACAGCTCACCTTTTTTGTTCCCTTTGGCAATTTGTAGCTCATTTCCAAACCACAGTGAAGTCATCTGTAGTGGCACCTCCTGGTCTTAGGGCCTGTGAGCTGAGAGCCTCACCAGCCTGGTCACATGCTGTTTTTACAGGGTGACGGACCCTTAGAGCAGTGTTCTGATTGGTTCAGTCCTTCCTCATTGCAAGTATGAGTCTCTGACATGATTCCTGACCCCCTCATGTAGGATGCACAGGGAGGGCATGGGGTTTCCCCCTGCTCCAGACGCACCCTCCCTGGCCCCTCTAAGCCGTCCTGCGGTGGGGGGAGGGGGAGGAGGGAGGAGGTCAAAGTTGGGAGGTCAGACTGTGACGCTGACGTGGCGGGAGGACGCGGTGCGGCGTTTGATGCGTGAGCGGCGAGGTCTGGAGCGCGAGTCGGACTGGCAGCGACAGACAGGGCCGAGCAGCAGCCAGAGGTACAGGACCACGCACGCCCAGCAGGACGACAGCTTCACCCAGAACGTCGACCAGCTGCCGTGGGTGAACGTGGTCTCCAGGACGGCCGACTCATAGCTAGAGGAGGGAAGAGCGGTGACGAGCACGTCAGACTTAGCTGAGAGACTGCTACACGACAAACGTCTTCTACAGATTTACATATAGTCATTTAGCAGACGCTCTTATCCAGAGCGACTTAGTAAGGACAGGGACATTCTCCCCGAGGCAAGTAGGGTGAAGTGCCTTGCCCAAGGACACAACGTCATTTGGCACGACCCGAATCGAAACAGCAATCTTCGGATTACTGGCGCAATTCCCTAACCGCTCAGCCATCTGACTCCCCTTTGCTTTGATAAGCTTTTTTATGTATTTTAAGTGTGAACTCATTCAAGTGTGAAGAAGTGTGAACAAATCATGCCTGTATTCTTAATGGTTGAGCACGGAGAAACTGACCTGAACCAGTTGGTCAGTGTCATCATGACGTAGAGCGATGCCAGGAAGAAGACAAAGTGGAAGAAGAAGTAGCTGTAGGCCACTCTCTGGCTCTCGTCGTGAATCACCTTCTGACAGCCTTTACTCTCATCATCGATCACACATTCCTCCTCTGTCGACCAAACAACAACAGAAGAAGAAATGTCCAGGGTGTCTACTATTTACTGCTGCTCTCCGGGATCATAACACTTCATATTGTCTAGGTAAGGAACCTACAGACACCCTTGTTCACGGGGATATGGTGATAATCCCAGTCCAGCCGGGCCTTGTTCCATGCTCTACTACTGACCTTCCTCCTCCTCAGGGCAGCAGAAGCAGCAGGTGGCTTTCTGGAACTCGTAACGGTAAACTTTGATCATCCAGAAGGGACCAAACACCTCTGCCAGGTAGGAGGCCTCGTTACTGAGAAACACAAGCCCCACGCCGCTTTATTGAGTTCAAACATTGTGTTGAAATAGATGAAAGGCGTCACATTGGGTTGAGCTGGTCTGATTTGTCCCAGACAGAGATGTCTCTCGGGGGAGCTGTTCCAACACTCACCATGCAAACAGCACACAGCAGTACATGATGGCAGCACCGATGATGGCCACAGCGTTGCCCTCCGTCTGGATGCCATCTTGGCCCACGTTGGGGTAGCACACGGTCATGTTCACCCCCTGGTACACCACTGGCACAGAGAAGACAAAGACCAGAGAGATAGAGGGGACACCGTTAGCATGGTCTTCTTTGACAGAAGAAGACAGAAAGGATCAAATTGCATACACACACACACATCTCCAGAGAGTCGTAGGAGAGCTTGTTGGGGATTCCAGTGTGTTGTGATAAACAGGGACACTGGGCTCAGTGAAAACACTGGCTAATTACAGAACATAGACCTTACTGTACACGACACACACAAAAACAGTCTCTGTCACACACACATTTTCTCTCTCTCTCTCACACACACACACACACACACACACACACACACACACACACAAACACAAACACAAAAGCCAGTGGTGCACAGCAGAGAAATGACCTGTCCTGCTCCTAGTGTTGTGTGTTTTCAGTCCCACTCCAGACTAATTCATCCACTTAAAAAACATAGGGATTAGTCTCCTGGCGTGCGTGTGTGTGTGTGTGTATGTGTGTGTATGTGTGTGCGTGCGTGTGTGTGTGTGTGTGTGTGTGAGAAAGAGAGAGAAAGTATGTGTGTGTTGAGGTCATCCAGCACACAGGGCCTGCAGGTGAACACAACAAGCAGAGCTCAACAGAACAGTATGGAAGATGGATCACTCTGTCGCACACACACACACACACACACATAGACACACACACACACACACACACATAGACACACGCACGCACACACACAAACACACACACACACACACAGCCAGGAGGGCTCCTAGAGGACATCCTTCTGACACACACACACATAGAATGAACCCATACAGCGTCACTCTCCTGGAGGAACAAATGCTTTGGGGTAGATGTAAATAATAACCCTTAAGTGCTATGAAAATACTGTGTGGTTTTGTGAGCATGTGCATGTTGAAAAATGTTTTTATAGCAAGCTGAGAGTGCATTTTTCCTCAACAAGTTGCAGCATTTCTCTGTTATGCCTGAGGTCACACATTCACACACCCCTGTTTGCACACACGCTAACTCCCCTCTACTGTACATATGATCTACACAGGCTCTGCGGACATTCCAGGACGGAACACCACATTCCAGAAATATGTCAATGTGAAGAACATAAAATCTTCTTCTTCCACCAAATTGACTGCAGCAAAGCTACTGCACATCCTAAAGATATGAGATTCTATCAAGATGATGTCATTCACTAGGATGTGTTTGCTTCCAGGCTCAGGAACTCCTCAAGGCAGACATGAGTGAGACAGAACACCATGGATACAGGAAGGACATTACAGGGGGAAGGACATTAGGACCAAGCATACAGGGGGAAGGACATTAGGACCAAGCATACAGGGGGAAGGACATTAGGACCAAGCATACAGGGGGAAGGACATTAGGACCAAGCATACAGGGGGAAGGACATTAGGACCAAGCATACAGGGGGAAAGACATTAGGACCAAGCATACAGGGGGAAGGGAGGGGGAGGGGGGGGGAGGGTAGATGAGTGTCATTAATCTAGATGGGGAGGGAGGACATGCATGGAGGAGGGAGTCTGGAGTCTGGAGGGCTCCCTTGGGGGGTTGGAGTGAGGGGTGCAGGTGAACCGGAGACAGGCAGGAGAGCACAGTGTGGGTCCCTGGGACCGAGCCAGCGCTCACTACTCTGGAGGTAGGGGGACGTGGAGGAAGGCCTGTCACACAGTAGATAACATCATTCCATATGGGATCATTCCTGGGACATTAGAAGGTTAGGGAGGCCTCTCTGGGGTTTGACAGACAGAGCAGCTCCCGTGACTGGCCCAGCCAAGCCCTGCCAGACAGGAGGGCCTGCTCAACAAGGTGAGGTGTGTAAGCACATGTAATGATACTGCCAAGCAGCTATACTGTCTTATTATGTTGTCATTGGAGCCATCAGGAATGTGATATTTCAACCATCACCGCCGCCCTCACAGACAACATGTAGCAGCCCATCTCAGAGAGCTGATCAGAGTGTGTGTGTGTGTGTGTGTGTAAGAGAGAGAGAGACAGAGACAGAGAAAGGGGGAGGGCATCGTAGGAAAGGATGATGGAGTGTCGGGTGGCGTCAACAGTGTCAAAGTGACAGAGTGGGGGTGCAACGAGTAGTTGAATTGATGGCGTTGAGGTGATCGTGCTGAACGAACGAAGGGATGAGGCTGGGGTGTGTGTGCTAGGACAAGGCTGGTGTGTGTGTGTGTCTACCTTTCTCTGGCGGGCGGCTGGCCAGGGCTGAGAAGGTGAGGTACATGACGTAGCAGCTGATGATGGAGGCCTGCAGGAGACCTGACCGAGGCTGCTCTGCAGACACAGACAGCACAGAGCTGGTCAGATTCACCTTTTACACATCCCACAAAGAAGCAGCATTGACAGGTCATGACAAAGGTGCTCGTGAATATCGTTTACACATAGTTCTGGCTGGTATCAAGAGTGTGGATTGATAGCATGATGTTGTAATAATAATTATCTCTGTCAGAGCTGGCTCAAACCCAGATATGTTTACTTAGGCTGGGACAGAGTGTTTTATTCCCTACTAAGTATTAGATCATAGACACACATGAGTACAGTCATGTTAGTGCGTGCGTGTGTGTGACTGTATGTGTGTGATTGACTGTGTGAGTGTTTAAGTATGTGTGTATGTGTGTAAGCCTGTGTGCGTGTGCCCTTGCGTGTGACTCAGGGACTCACTCTGTTGCACGCAGGGCGTGACGGCGATGAAGGACATGATGCCACACAGGGCCAGGTTGGTCCAGAGCAGGACCTTGTTGAAGTGGCAGGCGATGGGGTGGGTGTAGTACTTGTACATGAAGGTGAAGGCCATGGTGGCAATGGTGTAGAAGAAGAGCGTGGCACACAACACCGCCAGGTACCAGCGCTTGTTCTCTGCTGCTCCTGTCAACCTGGGGCCAAACACATCACTTATTATTAACAGGTAATCTGGACTGATCCGCTGTCACCGAACATCCTCCTCTGCATCTGAACCTGTCTGCCCTCTTTACCAAACACAGCCTGTCTCTCCCCTCTCTACCAAACACAGCCTGTCTCTCCCCTCTCTACCAAACACAGCCTGTCTGCCCTCTCTACCAAACACAGCCTGTCTCTCCCCTCTGTACCAAACACAGCCTGTCTGCCCTCTCTACCAAACACAGCCTGTCTCTCCCCTCTGTACCAAACACAGCCTGTCTCTCCCCTCTCTACCAAACACAGCCTGTCTGCCCTCTCTACCAAACACAGCCTGTCTCTCCCCTCTCTACCAAACACAGCCTGTCTCCCCTCTCTACCAAACACAGCCTGTCTCTCCCCTCTCTACCAAACACAGCCTGTCTCTCCCCTCTCTACCAAACACAGCCTGTCTCTCCCCTCTCTACCAAACACAGCCTGTCTCCCCTCTCTACCAAACACAGTATGTCTCTCCCCTCTCTACCAAACACAGCCTGGCCCATGCCAAAGAGAATCTGATGGAGAGAGAAATGTTCAGCTATGAGAGACTGATGCAGGCCTAGGAGGATTCTATACACTGTGGTTGAATAAGACCACTTCCACTAGCAGCAAGGCTGCGTGGTTTTGTTGCTACGTCTCTGTTATGTCCAGTCTGGGTTTAGCTGGGACTGATGCCTCTAGCTGGGCAGGGAGAACGTTCAGCAGGAGGTACTGTTCACAATAACATCTGGTAACAAGCTGGCTGTCAGAGGACGAGCACCAATGAATGAGTGAGAGAAAGAAAGAATGAAAGCAAGAATGAAAGAGAACACTCATGACAAGGGTAGAGATGAGCGAGCGGGTGAAAGGATGAAAAATAGATAAAGAGAGGCTGAGTTTCAAATAGTGAGAGAGAAGAAGGGACAGAAAGAGTGTGCTAAAAGGGCAAGAATGAAAGCGATGAAGAGAAAGATAGATAGATCAGGTGCGCAGAGGCATGGTTGTAGGGCCTCTCTTGGGCCAGATGTTCTAGTTAAAGCAGCTCTATGTGATTTACAGTACATGATCTTTCTAGAGACAGGCAGACTTGCGGAGAGAGATGGAACCCGAGATGCAGTCCTCCAGAGGCTTGAACACGTGCATGAATCTGGCCATCGCTTATCAGGAAATATACATTTGACACAACTACCCAATATATTGTCTACCCCTCAAACACACACACATCCACTCCAACCCTCATAATCACACATCCCCTTTCACAGCCCCCCTTTCTCCCCCTCCTCACCAGTTCTTGTTCCAGGTGTGGGCGAACGCTGTGATGAGGATGAGTTGGATTAGGATGAAGGCAAATCCTCCCACCACACCTACGTAATGCCAGGCTGGGAGGAAGACAGAAATTTAGGCACAGAATGAGACAAAGGGACAGGGACTAAAAGAGACAGAGACAGAGACAGAGACAGAGACAGAGACAGAGACAGAGACAGAGACAGACAGAGACAGAGACAGAGAGACAGACAGACAGACAGACAGACAGAGACAGACAGAGAGACAGGAAAAGTCTGAGACATAAAGAGATAGACAGACACGGAGCCCAAGCATGCATCCATCATCCTTTCTCAGTGCATCAGACAGGTTTAAACCATCCCGGATCAGAGAGCCCTTGTACCACAGTAGATTTACTGCTCCCCAAACAAACAAACTGAAAATTCCACCACAGACAGATTTATGTTTGAGTTGAACTACTGAACAGGATGAGCCTGACAGCTGCCATCTTCGAGTGTACAGCGCCCCCTAGCAGGACTCCTAAAGAGGCGCACTGACTGCACGGCGCACGTTGTTCATGTTCCCGACATGACTCACCATGCAGGAAGGACTCTGTGGGGATGAAGAAGGCAGCAGTGCACATCCCCAGAAGGGTGATGAACTTCAGAAACCAGAACCTGCATTTGGACACCAAGAATAATCGTGTTGACATCACAACCAGAACAGGCATGGTGGGTGGAGTGGACAGCCATACTGCAGGCCTGGGGAGTGGGGATCTTAGTGAACGGTGTGTGTAACCTCAGTTAGAGGTCAAGACTCGCTGGCTGGGCCCGGTAAGAGCCTTAAGGGCAGATTGATGACAGGGAAGACCGTCCCCCAAAGCCTAATCCACACTACGTCACACCACTATAATCATCATTAGAGCCATAGAAAGTGTCTGAGGACAATGAGAGCAACCAGCCGCTAAGAGATGAGGGAATACGCTGAACCCAAAATAGATTAGTGATTTAAAAAAGAGTTCTCTCGCTTGAACTATGAATTGGACGGTCAATCCCAGTCAATAACTGTGGGCTTCATTATCAGGGATAATGGTAAACACGGAGACAGCCCGCCCGGCTCACTCACCCGTTATGTATGAGAGCTCTGAAGTCCTGGCTGGACTTGACGTCGATCAGGAACAGCGCCATCATCAGGTAGAAGCAGGCGGTGCCGAAGCAGACTCTGTAGACGGCAGAGTACCCCACCAGCATCTCACAGTGCCCTCCTCCATGGGCCTGGTCACACACCATGTTGAAGAAAGGCACCTGACACACACACACCACACGCCTGGTCACACACCATGTTAAAGAAAGGCACCTGACACACACAACACACCTGGTCACACACCATGTTAAAGAAAGGCACCTGACACACACACACACCTGGTCACACACCATGTTGAAGAAAGGCACCTGACAACACACACACCTGGTCACACACCATGTTGAAGAAAGGCACCTGACACACACACACACACCTGGTCACACACCATGTTGAAGAAAGGCACCTGACACACACACACCCGTCACACAGAAAGCACACACACACGCCTGGTCACACACCATGTTAAAGAAAGGCACCTGACACACACACACACACCTGGTCACACACCATGTTAAAGAAAGGCACCTGACACACACACACACACCTGGTCACACACCATGTTGAAGAAAGGCACCTGACAGACACACACACGCCTGGTCACACACCATGTTAAAGAAAGGCACCTGACACACACACACACACAACGCCTGGTCACACACCATGTTAAAGAAAGGCACCTGACACACACACACACCTGGTCACACACCATGTTGAAGAAAGGCACCTGACACACACAAACTCCTCTGTTAGCCAGGCCTTATGATTAGGATTGTTGTCAACAGGTGGAAACTTCTAGATCTCGCTGGGTATTTATTTGGATCAAAACAGTGTCCAGATTATCCTGGATGCGTGCATCCTGGCAACGGGGATTAACTTGAGATTTATTGAATGTGACTTTAATACAACAAACTGGAATCTTGTTGGAGCATCATCGGTGGATTTAGACAATAAAGAGTGACAAGCTGATGGTGAGTCAGAGAGCACACAAACACAGCCTGCACGTTCCCCCTCACAGAGCAGGGTCTCGGCTCATTAGAAATTGATCAAACACAGCAACTGACGTGTCAAAACACACCTTTTCACCTCGCTCGAGTCTCTGCTGTGTGCGTGGGACTGTGTGAGCATGTGTGAAAGCCCTGGTGTCTCTCCTGTGTGTGTGTGTGTGTGTGTGTGTGTGTGTGTGTGTGTGTGTGTGTGTGTGTGTGTGTGTGTGTGTGTGTGGGAATGTGTGTGTATGCATGCCATGGTGTCTCTCCTGTGTGTGTGTGTGTGTGTGTGTGTGTGTGTGTGTGTGTGTGCGTGTGTGTGCATGTGTGTGAGTGTGTGTGTGTGTGTGTGAGCCTGTGTGTGTATGCATGCCATGATGTCTCCCATGTGTGACCCTGTGTAAAGGTGTTTGCGTGCCCTGAGGAAGCACCAGGGACTCACGTTCTCCCTGACGGCCTCGGACACGGTGCGAGACAGCATGAGGCAGGAGATGGCGCAGGCCATGACGTGGAAGAGCGTGTACATGACCCGCGTGCTCAGCGACGACTTGACGGCCGGGCAGAAGGAGCAGCACAGGGAGCAGGGGGCGGGGCCACAGCAGCAACAGACCTGAGGACAGGAACACAGAGAAACAATGTGACCCAGGTCTATGGTACTGAACCGCAGCCCTGGTGTAGACCTGAAAGGGGAAGGCAACACAGAATGTGTGCATAAGTTAAATAACAGGAAAAGGTATGAGTAGCATGAGAGAGAGATAGCTGTTAGTAGAGAGAGCAGAAAGTAATGAAAGTGACGGCAGTGAAACAGGTGTCTGCTGGTCCTGTATCAGACAGCCTACATTTGGAAATGTGTCTGGTGCGGGGGGGTGTTATTAGGATGGTAGAGGGGGGTGAATGGGGGAGGGAGCAAGGGGAGGGGGGATTAATCCTCCTGACCCTAACGCATCTGGCTGGTTCTGATTCAAATAAATCATGGTTCCAGTGGACCTGGGCCAATGGCCTCTTATCCTGTTTACCAGGGGAACGATGAACACCCAAGCTAAAGCCGGAGGGTCATTTTGTCTGAGAGAACAAGAAACCTTCACAGATTACACTACAGAGTCCCTCCTCTGTAGCACTCTGCTTTATGACTGTTCCTAGTCTGGTTCACTGACACAATCGCTTTCACACAGAATTATCACAAAGAATTATTAGACCATGTGCAGATGATAATCCAGTGACATACCCAGTGGAATCCCCCAGTCCTCTATAAGTATTCATTGGAAAGAGCTTCAAAAACATTTCAGAGAATCATTCAATTGAGCCAAAACACACCAGGCTTTGGTGGAAATAATATCTGAGACTGACCTCACAACAAGTTCCCCCTGCCCCACAATAGTGAACATCTACGTGTACTAGTATTTGGAAGTGGCTCAAACATTATTCAAAGAATATGAGAATATGGAATATTTCTGATTTTTCTCAATTGATCTGTGAGCAACACATTAACACACACAGTAAGGGAGCTGATCCTCTACTCTGGACAGGGTTAGGGTTAGCTAAGAAGGAGCTGATGATTGAAGGCTATGGACTGCATGTCCAGGTGATTGAAGGCTATGGACTGCATGTCCAGGTGATTGAAGGCTATGGACTGCATGTCCAGGTGGATTCAAACTGTAACATCTCGTGACAGCCTTCATAAGGTGGTTGTGGAGAGAGGAATGATCAGCTAAGATTGAACTCTAGTCACAACAGGTGTCACCTATCCAATCCACACAGCCCCTTAGACACATTCAGAGACATGAGCATTCATCAACATCAACAAAGACAATTATCTAACAATAAAATACATGAACACACAATAATAACACAATAATTACTGTAGTATATCATAACAAAATACACTGAAATGACAGAATATTACCACGGTGACTTAGAAAGACTTCTCACAGCTACTCACAATAGGAGACACAACAGCTTGTTTTATACAGTCCTTTCATCACTAAAAGCTTATCAATGTGACTGTTCCCTCAAACCTAAATCCTGGTCATCCAGTTCCCACAGTCTCACCTGGTAGGCCACCATGTTGAGGAAGTAGTTATAGACACCGTCCTGTTGCATCCCCTGACCGGTCGACATTATGAATCTCTTTCTGGTTTTGTCTGGTTCTCAAGTCTCTACGTTTGTCCAGAAGCTTCCAGAACAGACAGGCTTTACTTGGTATCGATGCCCCTGTAAAGAGGGCCTCCCCAACGTCTCCAGGAAAAACAATTTAACATCTAAAAACTTCCACTAACGCTAGTTTTTAAACAAACAGAAGCCAACCGGCAGAAAACAAAAGCTCAGAACAACGTAATGCCCCAGACCCAGCGGCTTGGCCCGGTTAACTGTCCCTTCCACTCTTCTTTCGGCTGGATTACTTAGCGTAGCTCTCATTCAACTAACTCCCTGCTGCGTAGAATCTCCCCACCAATCTCAATCCAACTGCTTCAATCCCAGTCGATAGGCTTTCGTTTCAATAAAACTTTTTTTGTTTTTTTTTCCCATAACCTGTGTACTTTGGCTCTGCGTCTGTGCTGGGCGCTGCCAGGAGAATGGGAGAGAAGTGGTGGTGAATGCCCAGTGGCCCTCCCCCTCCTCCCTCCCTCCCTCCTCCCTTGCTCTACCCGGTCAGATTATGGAGGGCCAGAGAGGGGGAGGACGGGGGAAGAGGAGGACAGGGGAGGAGGGGGAACCATGTGTCAGTCCCATCTGTCCCTCCCTTCCCCCAGGGTCCTTACTCTACTGCACCAGTTAGAGCCCCTGAAATACACCCACACACTACACCCCATCCACACACACACACCCCCTGTGGCACGATGGGATTGGGCCACACTCTGCTAATCGTGTTAGTGAGAATAATAGAATTACCAGAAAATACTCCTCCTTTTAAAATATTTGGGTTGAGGATGATGTTATCCATCCTTCGCTGATCTGTACAGAGCCACTTGACACACCTCAGCCAACAGTGACTGTCCCTTCTTAGAACCAAGCCTCATCTATAATCCTATCATTACACTGACCTAGAAACATTCACATGGGTCGGACACAGGGACGTCCTGTAACTCAGGAAATAAGAAACTACGTTTACAACATGACACAAGGACCTGGTCATATGATGGATAACAATTAGAAATTCATATTTTGTAAGCAATTGATTATTCTATGGACTTCGGCGACGAGTATAGTCTTTGAAAAAATAAACAGATGCACATGATCAAATTGTCAACTGTTGTCCATAGGGCCAATGTGTTTGCTGCATACAGGTAGATACCAAATCAGTCTGTTCAGTCTTAGTGTTCATCTCCCCTGCATCAGGCTCTAGCAAACAGCACTGTACTGGGCAGCACTGTACTGGGCAGCACTGTACTGGGCAGCACTGTCATGGGCAGCACTGTACTGGGCAGCACTGTACTGGGCAGCACTGTCCTGGGCAGCACTGTCCTGGGCAGCACTGTCCTGGGCAGCACTGTCCTGGGCAGCACTGTACTGGGCAGCACTGTACTGGGCAGCACTGTACTGGGCAACACTGTCCTGGGCAGCACTGTCCTGGGCAGCACTGTACTGGGCAGCACTGTCCTGGGCAGCACTGTACTGGGCAGGGAGTACACAATGATTGAGCCAGATTATATTTGGGTCAGTGTGGAGCACGGTGCGTCAGGATAATCCCAGTTGCTCCATCCTCATCTCAGTTGAGGTGACCTTCAATCCCACTCCGCTGCAGTCTGCCTAACCCAGACTGGTCTGCACATGGGATCCCTGCATCACGTTCACAGTCCCCTCCGCACCAGGCTTCACACCCCTCCGCACCAGGCTTCACACCCCTCCGCACCAGGCTTCACACCCCTCCGCACCAGGCTTCACACCCCTCCGCACCAGGCTTCACACCCCTCCGCACCAGGCTTCACACCCCTCCGCACCAGGCTTCACACCCAAACACACAGTCCCCCCCCCTCCGCACCAGGCTTCACACCCAAACAAACAGTCCCCCCCCTCCGCACCAGGCTTCACACCCAAACACACAGTTCCCCACCCCTCCGCACCAGGCTTCACACCCCTCCGCACCAGGCTTCACACCCAAACACACAGTCCCCCCCTCCGCACCAGACTTCACACCCAAACAAACAGTCCCCCACCCCTCCGCACCAGGCTTCACACCCCTCCGCACCAGGCTTCACACCCAAACAAACAGTCTCATCTCGTGTCCCAAACTTCCTCCTCTTGACCATCCAGGTGAAGATAGCATGAGCACAGCCTTCAGTAGTCTCAAAGGAGTCCCATCACCACACAGTCTGATAGACAGAGAGAGCTTAGTAGAGACCCAAGAGGAGAATACAGAGGAAAGGTATAAAGTATAAAACATTTACATTTAGAAAACATCCCTGCGATGTACAAACACGTCCTGTACTTTACTGTACTGTACTGTACTAGGAAAACCATTACATCTGTACCGAAGTCTGACATCTCATAATGGAATAATGATTACAGCACCCACTAGTGTTAAGTTTAAGTGAAGGGCTCGGCTAACACATGAAAGTCACCTGTGAAGTAATGGATAAGAGGCTTGAGTAACACGGACCCAGAGGAGGAGCTTCTTGCCCAGACTGTGGGGCCACTGACACCCAACCAAGCACTTAGTGTAGCAACAGTTGTAGGATCACTGCCAAAAATTGCTGGAATCACCCAGTGACGATCACTCTCTACATACTTGCATCCGTATGAATCATAGATTGTCACAGTGTCTTCATGGGTCAAACAGGTTCATGGGTTGGTGTCCAGTAACAGATTACAATCACGTGGGGTTGGACGTGGTTATTGTATATCATATAAAACGTATGTCAGGTCACACTGGGATATCAATAAGTGAGATCAGGCCTGGAATCAATGTGACACTCTGAAATGATTTTCCATCCCAGTTAGTCGTCACGTAATCATAGTTGTATCCAACCCTGTCCTGCTACTGAAGGGCATCGATCAATACTGTGAGTCTGTTTCAGTACTGTAGTGCCACTACAGTATGATATACTGCTAAACCAGCTTGTATAAGCTGTATTATAATCTAAATTAAAAAGGTTGTGTTCATATCTATTTAGATTGAATGTGCATAAACTACCATAAGAAGCAAGAAGAAAATATGACATCATCAACCAGCTCCCTGCTTTACAACAGAGTATTAAAGTTTCACCCTGTATTTAAACTCCACCTTTAACTCCATGCCAAATTGAACTGCACAAGAGTCAGAATGACTGCTGTCATAACAGGAAATGTTCCTTCCGTTTAAGACCTTTAATCTCCTGGTAGCGTAATCACTTCACGGTGAACTTTTCTAAACCAATTAGTCTGTCTAATAAACAGATCTTAGTTGCAGCGGTCCAGCCCACCACTCTCCCTCTCCTCGTGAGAGTCTACCCAGCATTCCTGGGGGCCCTCTCACTCACAGATTATTGTTGTGGCCTTGTGGGAGAGGAACCACTGCCAAACCAGGCAGACAAAAGCAAATTAGAGGATGCAAATTGACGCTTGAGTGAAAGCATTCAATCTATGGTTTCAATAGGCTTGTGTGTTAACGGTTTGGATCAAGTCCAAGCACATGTTTACCAAAAAGATAGAAAAATAAACTCATTCAGGTTCAAAACTAATATTTGTTGGTTTGGTTTAATTGTTTGACCAATTCATTGCAATACATTGCAGTCACAAACTGAATGATGAAACTAAGAGGTTTGACAATGATCCAAAGATGCACCACACAGGGTAGGACATTCCCATGGCAACACAATGTATCTATTCATCTACATTGACATGACTCATTCTTTGAGAGCATGCAGGAGCAAATGTTCTCTCTTATGCTCTCTACTATTAAACTGAGACAATATCATGTCAAATATCCATACAGTTTATGTTTGGAATTTGTTCTAGAACAATGCCAGACATATATCAAAAGATGAGAAGATCATGATACCTTCATTTTAAAACCTAGAATACAATCTGAAGACCTGAAGATGTTTCACCATTCAAATCCCCTCCGCTCTGACCATGCTCTGAATATGCCCCTGCTGTGTTTCGTTTATCCTCACCTGTGCCCGAAAACAGCGTAGCGACATCACTTCCTTCACAGGTGCAGGCACAGCTCCAGGTCCAGTTTCTCAACGATCATTCACTCATACAGCAGGATAAAGAGGTTTGTATCAGGGTGGCATTCTCTTACAGGCCCCATGAAACAGCATTCCTTCGGGCGCTAACATACATGTCCTCCAGCTGGCATTGGTGATCCCTGTAGCCTTTGGCCTGTTCCACACAGAGAGCGACAAGGAGAGGTGAGTTCCGATGTGATCAGTGGAAGAAAGATTTCACTCGTGTTAAGCTGATTATGGTCAGGAGGCATTGCGTACAGCACACAAGTGGTTTTTGAAGGGGCAGGTGGTGAAAGGGGGCGGGGTTGTGTGTGTGTGTGAAGGGGGGAGGGGGGGGTACTGGATGGATGCTATAGATACTGGATGGTTGGAGTAATTAGTGACATTTAATACTTTATTTTAATAATGGTTTTAGATGGACACAGTCTTGGGGTCCTTGATCTTTTTGTTCTGGTCATAACTGACCTGGGGAACAATTCCTGAGTAAAGGGACGTCTTATTATTATTGTTGGTCCCGACAAAAATAAACAATAGCAATTGGTTAACTTGTTTCCTTCCCATGGGTTCCAACTGCTTCTAACTGCTTACAACTTTTAGTCTTCAACCCCATTGTGTAAAGACAGCATCTGTGAGGGAACAGCTTCTTGGAAAGGAAGATTTCCAAGAAGCCAGACTTTCTGTAGAATGAATCTGAGTAACAACAACAAGCAAAAAATATATAAAAGTGAAAAATGAAAATTAATAACTTATTCATAATAATTCCAGATTTTTATCGAAATTTTAGTCAACCTAAAAATAAAATTGGTACACTTATTTTATTCTTGGAGTTCACTTATTCTTTTTTCATTATTTCTTTAGTTTTTCAACCATAGATTTTTTTTTCGACTTAACAAAACATTTGGCCCTGATTTAGCTCCATACACCAACACCAAGCAGCATTCTTGTAAATATAAATAAGAAAAAAAGACAGGCTCTGCCGTCACTCATAATAGGGGTTATGCGGAACGCCCAGGAAAAGAACCGGACAACAGGTGTAATCGTTTCCGCTCCTGTGTTAACCCAACGGCAAACCCAGCTATAGTTCACACAATCAACAATAAGATTATTATTATTATTAAAACCAAATTGCCAAAGGGAAGAACCATCAGAGCATGTAGTTAAACAAGTTACAATTTAAACAACGTGAACCTCAAAAGTGCAAGAGTGTACCAGTAGAAAAGCAAGCTTCAATATATATATATATTATATATAGGCTATGGATAACAGGTTCAACTTCGATTTTAGCATAGTGTTTAACATAGCGAAATCCACGGAAAACCACCGTTTCCCGTTTTTTCAAAATACGGAAAACCACCCGTTTCCCGTTTTTTTCTTTTTTTCAAAAAGCGGGAAAACCACCCATTTTCCGTGGTTTTTCGTTTTCGTTTCGTTTTTTCAAAAAACGGAGAAACCACCCATTTTCCGTGGTTTTTCGTTTTCGTTTCGTTTTTTCCAAAAACGGAAAGACCACCCATTTCCCGTGGTTTTTCGTTTTCGTTTCGTTTTTACAACCACCCATTACAGGTGCAGTTCTTACACTAAACCACCAGATGGCGATGGTAAAGCGCAACCCAATGGAATGATTTTTTGTCATCGTTTTTTTGCTCATTCTGTGATTTTATTATATTAACTGAAATTAAGAATCTGAATCAGAATAGGTTTTTATCGCCATGTAAGTTTTCACAAACACGGAATTATCCGACAGCTACAAGACGCTCCTTCATCTGCCCACCAAGAAGCACTGAACATAGCCTATTTGTAAAACCAAATTGCTAAAGGGAAGAACCATCAGAGCATTTAGTTAAACAAGTTAGACTACTATTTAAACAACGTGAACTTCTAAAGTGCACGAGTGTTAGGCCTACTGTAGAAAGGGAAGCTTCAATATATATACAGGGTCGGTTTTCGCCGATTGGAGAATCTAGTTGATTTTAAGGTCGGCTTAGCGAAGGACGCGTCCTTGCTTCGGAACGGCATCGTGTCGACTTCAGGTAGGTCAATATTTGGCCCTAGGACACTATTTGGCCTGACTGAGCCCTCCAAGAGCCTTTTGGTCTGGTAACGCGGAATGTCATCCGAACTTTTCAACGACCTACGTTACTGTTACGTTAGACATTGACGGACAGCTTGGATACATATATAATTAGCATCCAATTGCAATCATGCTAAAAACTCAAAATATTTAAACTATAGACCATAGCATTACACGTATCAAAACAAAACGAATACAACAATAGAACTCCAAACAACGCTTATTTAACCAAGCTAATGACCTCAATTTAGTAGCTTTTCAGCTTGCCGCAGGGCATTCTGTGTACCAAGAGCAATGCACGAGTAGGCTACAGCCGATTTTACAGCATTGTGTAACACACTTCGGTTGTGGATAGTATGTCCAGAAATAAAGCCAAGTCACTAATTTAGTGGCAGAATCCATTGTTAAGTCTACAAAATTATTTTAGATACAGTAGCCTATACGTTAGCTATCTTGCAAATCCTGAGGATAGCCTACTGTAGCAGACCTTTCTATGTGACATGGGGGTTTTTTTTACCTCGGGAGTTGCCGTAGGCTTAATGCTGAAAGAGCTTGGTTACACTACCAAAGTTGAATTAGTAATGTTGTTAGCGATGCTAGCGTTATTCTGCTAGCTAGCTTATAACATTTCACTGGGTCTTGCAGATGTTTGATTAACTGAAATTATTATGAAATGTTATGTTCTACTAGTCATTTGCCTACTTTAGCAAGTCACTGTATTTCCAAACCCTGATAGTGTAACTAAGACGACCCAGTTAGTATGCTAATTCCTCCCCCGTTCAATCATAGATCCGCTCGATCATACACACTCCACCACACAACAAATTCGCCTGACAGAAACGTCATGACCTGAATCATGTTCCATGCTGGATTTAAGATCAAATTTAGCTATAAAGAATAGAATGAAAGAATTGTGTTTTCATGCTTAATTTGAATTGTCATTCGTTTGCAATGACAAGTGATTTATTTTAATTCAAAAATAAAAAATACGACGAGGCCCTGGGCAACTGCCCGATTTGCCCAATGCCATTGGCAATGGGACGCACCGCCCCGGATCACGACCCAAATCAAAATTCTGAGTCAACAGGTCAATGGGGAATCGCTTTTTCTTCTAATGGCTGCCATCCTCTACCTTTTTGGCGCAGAATTCACCGAGATATTACATTGGAAACTGAAGGCATCTTCAGTAAAACAGCACCATAAGTCTGCATAGAGCGTACAGATCCGGAAGTGAAAGAGGTCTGTTTTAGCGAATACGGAAGTGTTTTCCGCATAACCCCTATTCCCGCCTCTGAGTTAAAGCCACGCTCCAGCTCCAATCCAGTGGCATGAGTTCCGGTTTAGAGGTGTCTGAGGAGGGAGCGCTGCAGTTGGATAGGTCAGAAGTTGGTTCGATTGCATTGATGCTCGATTGCTCTGCCAAATGTTTTCAGCTGGAAAATGTTCGGCTCGAATTTGATAGGGTCAAATTTTTTATGGTAGAATTTTTTAAGATCGAATTGACTGATTTGCTTATATACACGCCCCCTAGCAAAATCGGGCCCAAAAGTCTGAAACTGAAAAAAAGTGAAAATCGAAGAAAACAAATTAAGCCGTAAAAAAAAGTTTTTAATCTGAAAACATGAACTGTGAAACTATGTGAAAATATAAAAGTGAAAAATGAAAATTAATAACTTATTCAAAATAAGTCCAGAATTTAATTTCTTTGAATACATGGTTTTATTTTTTTCAAGTTTTCGACCAAAACTTACATTTTCAATGTCAAGCTTTAGTTTTTCAACCATAGATTTTTTTTTCTCGAATTAACAAAACATTTGGACCCTGATTTAGGGTTGCCAATTTAAATTAACCTGACAAGGACAGCAGAGGGAGCCATCAGGTCCGGAAGTCACTAGAGCTACCTAATCTTCTGTCCTCTGGTTGTATTGCCGACTCTCGGCTACTGTTCCGTTCTTTTCGTTCCGGCTATACAGACGCAAACATGGCAGCCGAGGGAGATGTGGATTTGGACCTGGAAGCCGAGGAGAATTGCACTGGAAAACCAGCAGAGAAGCCTAGAAAACATGATAGTGGGGCCGCTGATTTGGAGAGGGTCACCGACTATGCGGAAGAAAAGGAAATATCTAGCTCAGATTTAGAAACGGTGAGTCAGGCCAACCACGAGGGGCCACCGTCGCACCTCTTGTTACCAACAATGCTAGCTAGCTAGCCAACGGCTTTAGCTGTCTGTTAAGTCATCTGGAACGATACTTATCTAACTACAGTAGCTCTAGCTAGATGGCAAACTAACTGCCAACAATCTTAAATTAAACGTGAAAGGATGAAACACAGATAATATATTGTAACAGATGATATGTAACTTGGTACGTGGCTAACAAAATTATGCGACTGTTTTCTAGGCAATGTCAGTAATTGGAGACAGGAGATCTCGAGAACAGAAAGCCAAACAAGAGAGGTTAGTTCCAATATGACATTAATGTTATACCATTCACTACACTATGGTCACGGTTAAATGATCTAAAGCGTGTTATGTTTGTACCGTCTTGTTTTTAGAGAAAAGGAGCTGGCCAAAGTCACCATCAAGAGAGAAGACGTAGAACTCATTGTATGTATGGCATTCTGTGATGGTTTCCTGCTGTAACAGGACATTTCATGATTGACATGTTTTAATTGGTACCTACGATTGAATGCTTTTGATTTGTGGGCTTGTGATTAAGATTCCACTTCTGTATTATTCTAAATCCTGGTCGTTTGCATGTTCATCCACAGATGGGAGAGATGGAGATTTCCAGGGGTGTGGCAGAACGCAGTCTGAGAGAACACATGGGCAACGTGGTGGAAGCCTTAATTGCGCTGACAAACTGAACTGTCTGCTTGACTGGATGTTTTCCTGGAGAAGCAGCTGTTATACACTTGACTGCTTCTTAAGAGGATCCTGTCTGGCAGTTGCATTCCCTGGCCCTGTTCTTACCTTTGATCAATTGTCATTTTCTCAAAGTTTTTTTTATATACTTAAAAGGATGCTTAAGTCAGTTCATTTCTTGCAAGTATTTCATTACAATTGTTGAATAAAATCAATTGCCACAGTTCTTCCTCATTGATAAATAAAACAACAGATAAAAGTTAGTCTTTTATTCACAAAGAATAACCAAGACACAATCAAATACTGTACCAAGAGGCAAAGAAGACCAGTTAGTGCAGAAATAAAAACAAACTAATTATAAATTGGAAAGACGCTTACCACAACTGAAATGTACAAAGTTACATACAAAAATCAACCCACCGCTTTTCAACAGCCAACTATGGGTGTGTGGGATCCCTTAATACCAGTGTAAGAGATCAGGGAAAAAATGGTGAATGAGGTTCACTGGATTAAGCATCAAATGTGTATAGGCAAAGGCCCTGGTTTCAGATTTCAGTCCATAATTGAATCTGCAGGATGTGCTTGTTATCCTCCCCAAGGCTTAGGTCTTCCTCTTGCTAACTGTGGGACGGTCAAACACATCTCTGACTCCAGCTGCCTTCTGCTTGAAGAACTTGCTGTTCTGGGCACTCTCCTGAGCCCAGGCCGAGTCAAACGACGTGGTGTCTTGGTCCACCAGATGAGTGTACTTAGTGCGACCAGAGCGACCAAAGTTCTTGACCTTAGACATGAAACACGCACGTTAGCCCAAATACATTGCTGAGGAATAGATCCAAATGCCACTATCAGTGTTGAAAGAACAATATAGTTTGAATAATTTGAACTAACCTGCATGACTTTCGGCAAAATTGTTTTGTTGAAATGGTCCTCCAAAGTAGGAGCACTGAAGTCTCTCTTAAACACCTCTTGCTCGCCATCCTGTGAAAAAAGAAACCAATTTTACACACAACAAGCTTATAGGACACAAGTGTCCATGTTTGCTATCCAACCATCTACTAAAGTGAGTGTAGTTATGCTCACCATGAAGAAGGCTCCTCTGTGGTAGTACTTCTGCAGGAACTTGTATTTGCCTTTAGAGGCTTTGTTGGTGATGACTTTACCGTTGTTGCGAAGCTCAGCCCTGCGTTCTTCCTCTGTGAGGCTGTGGAATCGCTCAATCTCTGACTTCTCTTTCTCCATCCTGGAAGAAGTACAGCAAACAGTTGTGGATTTGAACAGCAGAGCACTGCATTCAGCAAACTCTCAAGCCTCCGGAGCTACAGTTATTCAACTGCAACACAGGACACAAATATGCCACTACTTACGCTTCGCGGGCTTCTCTGTCTCTCTTGATGCGTTTCAGCTCTCTGACCTTCCACGACTCGTACTCCTCCTCCTCGTTCTCTCCGTCAGTGTCCAGCGCATCGAGGGCGGCCAGAGTTCGCCGGTTCTCCTCAAACTCCTTCTTGGCCTCCTCCTCCACAATCTTCAGGGTGTAGCGACGCCGCTCCTCCACCTGCTTCTTGGCCTCCGCCTCCAGCTCCTTCTGTTTCACTTCCTCCGCCTCGCGCTCGGCCACAGTCACTCTGTCCTTCCTGAATCACACACACACAGGTTGATATGAACCTAGTCCAATAGTGCAGCATAACAAACACTGTCGTGTGGGTGTGAACCAAAGTTCCTTACTTGCGAATGAAGACAGGTTTTAGCCGTGGCTCTGCCTCATCCTCGCTGTCCGTGTACTCTTCATACTCGGACTCAGACTCGGGTTCATCCCCTGACTTCCCTTCCTCCTCCACCTCCATCACCTCCATATCTTCTGTCTTTCGTTCCTGAGCTCTCTGGCGCATCATCCCTCGCCGTCTCTCTATTTCCTACGCAGAAGAAACAAGTCCATTAACTACAAAGAATACACATTCATCCAGGATGACTAATGGGTAGGTATTAGAAACAGGATTAGTAAAAGTGATCAAATGTAACCCTTATTTATTACTAACCTCATCATCCACTTCTTCCTCTTCCTCCTCTTCCTCCTCACTGCTCTCCTCACGCTCTGGGTGCCAGGTTCCTTCATCTGAGTCCTCGCTGCTTTCTGCTATGAGCTCAGGCTCAGCAATCTGTCTGTGTCTGGCCAGCCTGAGAGAGATGAGAAAATAGTCATAATGGTATTATTTGCTTTTGAGTGCTAGACCTGTGGTCAGCAACCTAGCTGAGATGCTTTGACAAAACCATCACAGGACGTCATAGATCTAGAAGCTGGATAGATTTGTACAATACCTCTCCTCCACATCTTCAGAGACGCGATTGAGCAGACGTTTGAGACGAGGGTCAGAGGGTTCCTCTTCCTCCATCTCCATCTCTGGCTCCGCATCTTTACCCTTCTTTACAAACTGGAAATCTTCTTCTTCCTCATCAGATGACTCCATTGGAGCATAGTCTGGACGCTTACCGGACACATACCTCTTCACCTTAACCTTTTCCATAGAAATCTCACCTATGTCAGACATAAAAATGGTCACATGGTTAGTTGCTACACATAACTAACTTTGCCAAGAGACTGGCTGTCACGGGAAATCGCTGGTCCCAGCACCACGAAATAAATGGTCCTAAAACTGACATGGTCCTAAGTAATCGACAGTATGCTTGCAGAGTAATTTAGCTGCTCAGCTAGCTGACTACACGGTAACATTTCTAGCTATGTGTTGGCGCTAACGTTGTCACAGGCAGTGAGCTAACAATTTGGCTAGCAAGCTAGCTAATGTAACTAAGCACATAGTAATCTTACCCTTCTCATTTCGAATCGGCACGGCTCCAGCGGTGGACTGGATTGGCGGTAGCTTCATGTTGAGCGCGTCCCGTCCAGCCATGATTGCCCGTTTACAAAATCAGCCAAAGACGAAAATCAACTTTGTTACTACTGGCTAGATTGATAACAAAATAAATCCGTCCCACAGCAAGACAGGAAATACACACCAGGTTTTAGAGGAAACCGGATGTATGTTTATTCCCACCAGAAAAGTGGTTCTGTTTTATTGGTTCCTTCTAAACTGCAACATAACCCGATGATGACTGAACACAAATAAATAAAGACACACTACCTGTAGAGAATAACAATTAACCTTTATTTGTTATTGTGTGTAAATATCAGCACTGTAAACATCATTCCGTGATTTTCTTTATTTCTCTGAAACATTGCATCATTGAGCTAATAGGGCATCACAAACCCTTTCTTTTCAGATACATTACTATGAAGTATTGTAATAATACTACCTAAAACATGCTCGAGATAGAAATATATGTCCTACAGAGAGTTAATCCTTTAGATTGAAAACAACCCCAAAAAATTACGCTATACCACAAAACTGATTGCATTTCTGTTTCTCCACAACACCCCCCTTTCCTAAGAGCATTTCAGAGCCCAACACCCCTCTTCTTGAAGAGCTCCTCCAGTTTCCCTTCCAGAGTCGGGTTGGTGCCCTTCAGTCCTCTCACCACCTCGGCCGACCACACAAAGTACTCCTGAATCCGCTCTGCTGTCCAGCCTGTCAACAACAAAGGAGACAGAATGCTCAATACATGACTGGAGAGAGAGAGTTATAGAGATGGAAAAAAACATAAAGACAGAGACACAGCTCTATATATAGCCTATATATAGAGAGATGGAGAGAGGAGAGAGAGAGAGAAAGAGAGAGAGAGAGACTACCTGTGGGTGTACAGCGGTTAAGGTCTCTCAGGTTGTATAGTTTGTCAGCCAGTTTGACCAGTTTGGCCTGTTGGCTACAGTGGGCCGCATGCTCCACCTGCTGACGTTTTCTCTCCTGCTTCGACAGGGTCCTGTTATCGGTCACTTCCTGGACAATCCTTGCCACAGTCTGCCCAAACACTGCCTCAAGCTCTGCTATGCTGGTCTCTGTGTCCTCTACAGTGTCATGTAGCAACGCTGCCTGAAAAGATCATTTACGGCTGATAGATTATAAATGAAATATTACCTCCTGATATTGTAATGTAATCATTGCAGTCTGTCTTTAGAAGTTGACTTCATCCATAAACCTATTTGATATGTCAAGGTTTGCTATAATAAAAAACTCACTTGAAGAACTTCAATATCTGTGATTCCACCTTCATGACTTAGAATTCTTGCCACTCCTGTAAAAATAAATAATGTTATCACGATCTGGCCAGATTCATATGGGACGCAGCCATTATTATATCTCAACCCCACTCATACCGCACCTATTGGGTGATTTATATAAGGTGTTGCCTCTGGATCTTTTCGTCGTTGATTACGATGTTTATCTGCCGCAAAGTTAACAGTCTCCAACAAAATAATCGAATCTGAACTCATTTTCACCTGATTGTAACAAATGAAGAGGTAAACTTTTATGTTGTGGACTCTGAAAAACCGTGCTCCTTTAATGTTGTCCGAAGTGAAACAAACAGCTTTGAAACATTCCATACGGAAGCAAGGTAGAAAACCTTAGGAGCATTGGTCATAGTACTGTAATTTCCTACGTTGTTTTTTCAATATACGTTGCTTCATGATGTTAATTATTCTTGTTTTGAGTTATGTTCGTATTAATGTCAATGTGTGTCGCAACAGTTTCAATATGGTGATCAGCTGAGCTGTCAGTGTTGTTATCTGTACTGTAGCTAACTGGCTAACACGGGTGACTTGTTTGATCATGTTCGCAACTCTTTAATCCTAGTCACGCTTTTCACTCAAATATATTGTGGTCATTTTGATTGTGTAATTAAGGCTTCGTTACAGCAATTTACTGTCCCAATAATATTTGCAGCTCGCAGAGCTAACGTTTTCTAACGTGTAGTACCTTTTAATTCCAGGGAGGGTGTTGGCTTTTTGATAAGGTGCACCACTCCGTCTCCCATCTATGCCATGGCTCACAGCGCCAGGAGAGATGCCCCTGAACTCCCAGACTTCTCTATGCTCAAGATACTGGCTAGAGACCAACTGATCTACCTACTAGAGCAGGTTGGCCCTGTTACATTTTATCCTGTTGACCACATCTAAGCTATTAGCCTCCACACTCCAGTCATGCACTCACTGCCTGTTAAGGATGTCTCAAGCTGGTTACCATTTTCTTCACCATGATAATATCATTATCAGCACTGCTGTCATTGTTTGTGTTTTCTTACAGCTTCCGGGGAAGAAGGACTTGTTTATTGAGGCAGATCTTATGAGTCCCCTTGATCGCATTGCTAATGTAACAACACTAAAGGTAAACCTGTTTACTGTGACCATGGGCCTATGAATTGAAATTCAAAATAAGTGTATTACACAGTTATGTAATTAAGTCATATTGGTGTCATCTTTCTGCTTATAGCAACATGAAGTAGACAAGCTTTACAAAGTGGAATACAAACAGATATTCAGCACCTCAGATCAGTACGTATCACATTGTAATGTCAAGCAATGGTCTGCTGGCTCCCTAATGTTATCGTAACACAATGGTCTGCTCCCTAATGTTATCGTAACACAATGGTCTGATCTTCGCAGGATATGCTTCCTTATACGTCCAAGGATACAAACTGTGAAATGGATATGTGGTAAGGACACCTGTAACACAAACTACACACTTTCACTGTCAGGTCCTTGTCATAAAGTAGTGGATTCATTCATCTTATCTAATGAATGTACACATTTTCTCAGACGTGGTCAATGCAGACAAGGCAGTTGGAAAATTCAGAAGATACAAGATCATATTTTGCCCACAGAAGGTAATGCTTATGCCTTATTGTGAGTCAGTAATATGTCATTTGTAGAGCGTTTGCTAAATGACTAAAAATGACTAAATGTAATTTGTAAAAAAAATGTTTTAGCCAAGTGTCTGTGTGTTTAGTTCTACTCATGTGAGGCGCTACTGGAGGAGCAGGGAATCTATGGTGGTGAGTATTTAGTGAATCCTGTTTATTTGTCCTAAGTCTGCATATTCTGACAGTAATATATATCTGTAATCCCTACCTTTTCAGATGTGACCACAGATGAATGGGCTTTCTACCTCTTACCACTAGACGATGACATCATCAGTCTGGAGCTCCCAGAATTCTTCAGAGACAACTTCCTAGTGAGGACTGTGTAGATGGCTGTTGTAATTGAATTTGAAACACTAT
This sequence comes from Mallotus villosus, assembly GCA_903064625.1. Classification (NCBI taxonomy): domain Eukaryota; kingdom Metazoa; phylum Chordata; class Actinopteri; order Osmeriformes; family Salangidae; genus Mallotus; species Mallotus villosus. Next base: position 680,676 of record CAEFZP010000217.1, on the reverse strand, counting down.
AGGCTTTGTTGACCAAAAATATATATTTTTTAATACAATATATTTGAGGATATAAACTCAGCCAACCTGTTGACTCACAGGATGGGGACCAGCGCTGGGTGAGGACTGCAGGCAGTGCTCTGAACCTTCTCCACTCTCTCTATGGACCCTTCTCCAAAGTCTATGGAATTGGGCAATGCTCCAAGGTAAAATTTAGCTCACAGTTTTAGGTGCCATCCTTTGGTTCAACCAAGTTGTTTACGAACGGAACATCCCTGTATTCTCCTGTCTTCCTTCTGATTCAGATGACCTATGAATCATGGAGGGAGCAGGTGAAAGAAGGCGAACAGAAAACCCACCAAGCAGAAATCGGAAATGTTTTTCTCATTGACAGAGGTAGGTGTCGTAGCTGCTTAGCTGTAGTAGATCCTGTTCTGCTCATGTCCCCTCATCATTTATGTCCTCTTGCAGATGTGGACTTTGTCACTCCTCTGTGCTCCCAGGTTGTGTATGAAGGACTGGTGGATGACACGTTCAGGATCAAATGTGGTAGGCAGTAGGAATATTATTGAATCACTAAGCTTTTTCTATTTTATAGTTTGGTATGTTAGTATATTGTCTTTGTTTTGTAGGATGTGTTGAGTTTGGTCCTGAGGTTACGTCATCTGACAAGAGTATAAAAGTGATGCTGAACTCCCAAGACAAGGTTTGCTTTTTAGAGAATACTATCATTACTATCATACTATCATACTATCATTACTATCATACTATCATTACTATCATACCATCAGTCAACGTCTCACTCAACACTGTCTTGTGTGTCTCAGGTGTTCAGTGAAATCAGAAATGAGCATTTCTCCAACGTGTTCAGCTTTCTAAGTCAGAAGGCCAGAAACCTCCAGACTGCCTACGATGTAAGTGTGTTTGAGTTGTTTTTAAGTGTAATGTACACCCTGGTATCTTTCTGTACACTGACCCCTTTAGATGCCTGCCTCTTCTGTTTGGTCTAACAGAAGCGCCAAGGCATGGACATCAAGCAGATGAAGACGTTTGTGTCCGAGGAGTTAAAAGGATTAAAACAGGAACATCGACTCCTCAGCATGCGTGAGTTTGAGCCTTGGACTTCACAGTTTATCAATGTAACCTATATGACTTGATAGTTTTACCTGAGATGACCTATATGACCTTTTTACGTTACCTAATATGTGTCTTCTGTAGATTGAGGGTTCTAAGGGTCACTGGAAGGTGATGGATCATCATCTTGTTATGTCTCCTTCAGATATTGGTGCCAGTGAATCAATGATGAAGAGGAAAACCAAGCAGGACTTTCAGGAGCTGCTAAAGACAGAGCACTGTAAGATGGCAAGAAAATACATAACATGTCACATATAGACAGGCCATACAATTGCATTAGGTGCCGGTTTTAGATTAATTACATCACATGGCTGCTTGTCCATTGCAGCCTTACTGGAAGGCTTTGAAATCCGTGAATGTATTTCCTTCATAGAGGAGCACATCAATAGACAAGTGAGTATGTCAGTAATAAGATTCAACCATTTGACAATTTCTGAACAGATATATTTTGATTAGTCAAGCACTGAGTTTTGTGAGATATGTTCTCAATCACTGTGTTTTGTGTCTATTCTTGGAGGTCTCCATGTTGGAAAGTCTGAGACTACTCTGCTTGCTGTCTCTCACAGAAAATGGTGAGGTCATATATGCTGTACTATATATACTATACAAACAGATTAAGAATACAACTGGTCTATAAAATATTCTAAACCAACTGCTTGTGTGATCCTACAGGGCTCCTTCCCAAAGATTACAGATCATTAAAAGCACAGTATTTACAGGTGGGTAGGTAGTGGGTAGGTAGTTCCTAGTAGGTAGCTATAGTGTGAGGGTTTGACCAAATGTTTATTTTCTTCAAATTTTGCTGCTGTCAAATCTCATGTTTTATCTCCATCTATCCGTTTCAGAGTTATGGTGTGGACCACCTTCTCACGTTTTCCAACCTGAGACAGATGGGACTACTGGTGGAGCAGCAGCCAGGAGAGACCCTCACCGTCATGGAGAGCCGAGTAGGAAAACTGGTCAACGACAGAGCGGCCGGTGAGACAGGAAGTGTCTGTTGCCCTGGAAACAGTCACTCAGATTCTATGGTCACTAGCAGATTTAGGATCCTTTGTGTTTCCCACTCAAATTTGGACACCAACAGCACAGTATTGTTACCTACAGTGCAGTACAGTCACCTAGAGTACAGTATGGTTATCTTACTGACTGACTGTTTTCCAGGAAAACTTACAGATGCCTTTTCATCCTTGGCAAGAAAGAGTCATTTCCGAGCCTTTAGCCGGAGGCTTAACCTGGTTAGTTGCCCAATTTACAATGTTTTTATTTCTTCAACTTTCAAAACATGAATGGCCAAAAAGTAGGTTGACTGCATAGTTATATTAACTGTGTCTACTCTCCCATTGCATCTAAGGTCCCCAAATCAGATGAGGAGTATAATCTGAGCGTTCCTCGTGACATGGCCTACATCTTCAGTGGGGCTTATGTCCCGCTGAGCTGCAAACTCATTGAACAGGTAGGTTATTCCAGTATCAAATCATGCATAGCCTGTTATCCACCTGTGTCTGCCTAATGTGATGATCAGACCCAGGAGCACATCATGCTGTTCCTCATGAACAGGTATTAGAGCGTGATGATCTTCTTAATGCTGTTCCTCATGAACAGGTATTAGAGCGTGATGGCTGGACAGGGCTTGAAGAAGTCACCAGGATGCTGAATAGCCAGGAGTTTGCTGTCACAGGTGAGACATTTGGGCTTGAAATACAGATATATTATGCTATATATATATTAAGTTCACATCATAGCAGTGGGGATTTACAGTTAGTAAACTGTATTGAGTATCCAGCTACTTCTTTCTTTCCAAGCTGGCAGCAATGGAGCAAAGACGGACGCCCAGCGTATCATCCTGGTGATGTTCCTGGGAGGCTGCACATTCTCTGAGATCTCAGCTCTGCGCTTCTTAGGCAAACAGAAAGGTAAATAATAACTTTAATAATAAAAAACTCAAATTCTGATGTTCTACACTATATGTTTAATATGTGCACATACTAATAAACCTTACCTTTTAGGTTTAAAATTCATTGTAGTTACAACCGCCATAACAAATAGTGCCAGACTGCTGGAGGCTTTGTTGGACAGCCATGTATGAGTGATCATTCCTAAGTGAACACGCTGCAGTTTGCCCTGGCAGGCAACTGAAAAGGACACCACCCAGATAACGACAAGGAGTCGACAGTTTATGTTATCAAATGCTGACATTCCAGTGCATTCCCTCAAAAGATTGTAAATACTGCAAAGCTGAACGATATTCTGGAGAAATGTAAAATAAACATCAACTGTCATTTTAAAATGTTGTGTTTGGTGCATTGTGCTTGTTTTTATCGTTTGAATGAATAAATGAGGGTAGTTTTGAACACGCTGTTTATTTCACACCCATTTCATTATGCTTGATGCTCATTCTCACCGGTCCATCCCCCGGTGCACCTTGTTGGGCTTGTAACGATTTAACCATTTTCTACATATTCAAAGTCTAATGAAACATGTTTGGTTTAAATCAAACAACATATCTGGATCATGACAGATTACAAAACAACTATTCAATTTAAAACAATTTCAAACATAGCTGTACTCACTTCCCACCCCGCACAGCGATCTGACCACATATTCGGTTATAAACTAAAACAGGCATACCCAATGACACAGTCGCTGCCCATAGCCAATGAGAGTCAAGACTGCATTTTGATGCGTATTTTGAATGAGACAGAAACGGCTTCGAGGATCGAGTGCACTGAAGTCACAGTACAACTAGGGCTTTGAAAGTTGTTAAACTAGTTAGAAAAATATCAAATTTTGTATTAAGTGTTACAGCTCTTCACAAGAACGAATCTAATAATACTGGAACTTCACGATGAGAAAGAGGTATTTTGAAATATCTCACTTGATGCAATCACGGAATGTCAAATGCTAAGCAACACAACAGCACTAGTGCAAATGTTTGCAGCAATAGCTAGCATGCATGGTTGCCTGTCACTTGATGTCTGTCTTGTTATCTAAATGTTAGTCTAGTTGCCTTACTGGATCAAACAAATGTCTCATTTATCAGTAGCGGAAATATATCACTTTTGTGGTATTCGTTAGCTCCTACTACTAGAGCTAATAGTACAGTAGTTTGTTACTGTAGTCAGATTGTTTGACAAAGCTAGACTAGCTACAGTAGTTTACTACACCCAAACAGTCATCCAGTTGCAGGGTGATGAGACCAACCCTTCTTCTCTTGTTCCAGTGAGGTGCTCGCAGCTGAGTCTGTGGCATGCCTGAATAAAGCTCTGTGCCACCTGAAGGACATATGGGAGGAGATCGGTATTCCGGAGGACCAGAGACTGCAGAGAACCAATGTTGTCAAAAGCCACATTCAAGTGAGTCATAACGATTCTATCTAGTTAGGCATTGAAAATGTCCTTCTGAACTGACCCAGACTGTACCTTCATGCTGCAAGTGGTGCACCTGTTCACCCCATGGCGATAATACTAATCTGCATGCATATGCCGAGATTATCAGAGTATCTGGCATTATATTATCTATCGAATTGTTCAGATGCTGATTCAATATACTGATGTCATAGGGGATGTTGGACATGATGATTGCTGAGGAGGAATCTCTGAAAAAAAGACTGATCAGCAGCCTTGAAACATGCCGGAAAGAGCTGGAAACACTCACCCTGGAACTGCAGTTGCCTCCGTTTGAGGTAAGCATTAGTCAGTGAGACATATTGTGACAACTGTCTTGCGGAATACCAATCCAATCCGTTTGAAATGTAATGCATATTTATTTGACCCCTACTCCCCTGTGTTGCACACCTGCCCAGGAGGAGAAGGGTAACAGCATGCTCCAGCAGGAGAAAGACATCCGCACGCGAGTGGAGATCCTGGTGACGGAGAGGAGCCAGAGGATGCAGCAAATGAAAGCCCTGGTTGAGGAGGACCAGGACCTGTGTGATATCCTGTGCTCCCAGGCCTACGCCATCACCCCCAACTGCGTCCCCTCTATGGAGCAGCTGGACAGCTTCCGCCGGCACATCTCCAACCAGATGGCAGAGAAGGTGACTGTCTATTCTTATGATCAACACAGACGGTATGAATACTCTTGTTTCCGAGTTCCGACTTGAGAGGACATGTTTATTGTGTCTGTTGTCATTTTTTGTTGTTGATATAGTTTATGCTGGTTGATGTCTATTAATCTGGAAGATCATGATTGTGTCTGTGTTCAGGGGAGGAGGCGGGCAGAGTTTGTGGACATCAAGAAGCAGATCATCCTGTGTATGGAGGACCTAGACCAGCTTCCTGAGACGAGCTTTGAGAAGGACATCGTTTGTGAAGATGAGGACACGTTCTGCCTGTCCAGAGAAAACATAGCCTCACTCAAACTCCTCCTTTTCCAGGTCAGTCCCTTAGTTTATAGTCATGGACTTATTATATTTGCTTATCACTCATTTTATGCTGTTGAGATAACGGCTCTGCCATTGAGCTAACTGTAATTTGTGCTGTGTCGTGTGTTTAGCTGGAGGAGAGGAAGGCAGACAACCAGGCTGTGTGTGAGAGTCACAGAGAGAAGATCAAGGAGCTTTGGTCCAGGCTGCAGGTCCCCCAGGAGGACAGAGAGGCCTTCTCTGAACACATGGTTACCTCCAAGAAGAGGAACCTGGAAGCAGTAAGTAAAAACTCAACCTTGTGGTGTAGTTCATATTACTAACAGATGATTCTTCTGCTTCGAGCATTCCAAACCCCACATGTGATGTGTTTGGAGTACGGGCACCCAAAAGTGTATTCCATAACCAGGAGAGTTGTTTTCTTCTCTTGTCAGTTGCAAGCGGAGGTCCAGAGCCTGGAGGAGATGAAGCTACAAAACATTGTTAATGTCATTGAGGCCATGCGCTCGGAGATAGCCATGCTCTGGGAGAAGTGCTTCTTCAGCACCGACCAGCGGCAGGCCTTTCTGGCATACTTCAGTGGTGAGTGATGCCTAAGAACTGTATTTTTAAGGGGTTAATTTTCAATGGTTTGCAGTGTTTCAAATGAGCTCTCTTTTCATTCCCCCTAGAGGAGTTCACTGAGGAGCTGCTGAGCCTGCATGAGGCTGAAATCCTGCATTTGAAACAGCACTATGAGGAGCACCAGGAGTTGTTTGAAGGCGTCCACCGCTGGGAGAACAGCTGGAGACTCTTCCTGGAGCTGGAGGTGAGCAGCACCATGACCACACTGGGGCTGAGCAGCACCATGACCACACTGGGGAGGAGCAGCACCAAGACCACACTGGGGAGGAGCAGCACCATGACCACACTGGGGCTGAGCAGCACCATGACCACACTGGGGCTGAGCAGCACCATGACCACACTGGGGCTGAGCAGCACCATGACCACACTGGGGCTGAGCAGCACCATGACCACACTGGGGCTGAGCAGCACCATGACCACACTGGGGCTGAGCAGCACCATGACCACACTGGGGCTGAGCAGCACCATGACCACACTGGGGCTGAGCAGCACCATGACCACACTGGGGCTGAGCAGCACCATGACCACACTGGGGCTGAGCAGCACCATGACCACACTGGGGCTGAGCAGCACCATGACCACACTGGGGCTGAGCAGCACCATGACCACACTGGGGCTGAGCAGCACCATGACCACACTGGGGCTGAGCAGCACCATGACCACACTGGGGCCTTAGAACAGCACAGACCAGGCCGTGTCAGCCCTGTTTAAGCTAACGTCAAGTCCCTTGCTCTTTCAATCCCGAAAGAAAAAAGCTACAGATCCCAGCAGATTCACCAACAGAGGAGGAAACCTCCTCAAGGAAGAGAAGCAGAGATCAGAGCTGCACAAAAGCCTTCCGAAGGTAAGAGGATACAGAACATGTTTATACCATCTGCAACAACCAAGTGCATTTCGGTAATGACCGAAAAGGCGTCCTTGTTTAATGTTAAAGGGTGTCGTCTGTCTATGTTTTGTTTTTTCAGCTTGAGAAAAAACTGAAAGCCCAGATTGATGTTTGGGAGCTGGAGCAGGGCAGGGAGTTCCTGGTCAAGGAACAGAAGTTCCTGCCGTTTGTGGAGGAGCAGTGGGAGCTGCACCGCATTGAGAAAGAAAGAGAGAAACTGGAGAGGGTGAGGAAGTAGCTCTGTGTGTACATTTAGTCATTTAGCAGACGCTCTTATCCAGAGCGACTCACAAGCTCTCTGGATTACACTTCAGATATGATCCATCTCTGTACCCACATGTTCTACAGCACCTGAAGAAGAACAAACAGACAGAAGAGGATATGCTCTACGGGACATCTGTCCGAACACCAACCAAACGGAGATTCCTTGGCACTGCTACCCCCGGTAAAACAAGAAAGGTATCATAACCACTAATGTGTACTTTAAGCCTTTTTATCAATTGCATGGCCTTATTTCATATTATGTGAATATAACGAGTGGACAAAAAGTTTGCCTGGATGCTTGTTTGTCTCCTTAAACCATAACTAACAGTGCCAACAAATCAGATCAAGTTACTTTAGTTTCACTATTCTAATATGTTGGCTTGGCGATGGACTCACTAACGGCTATTTTTCTTTCTCAGCTTAACGCTACCTCCAGCACCTCTAGTGCCAACTCTAACAGCACTGTGCGCTCAGTCTATGGTGGGACTGTCTGCCACTCACCTATGTCCCGCCCCCCACTTTCCGCAAACAAGGTCTGTGCAGTGTGTATAAATTGTGCAGAATAGTGACTTACGATTGGAAATATTTTGAAAAGATTCGTACTAACCTCACCATCCACATGAATGCAATAACATGTCCTTAGTTGGTCTTGGTTGTAAGTGATTGTTGTGGCTCATACTTCTGTGTGTTTTCCCCAGGGCGCTGGAGCACGGACCCCAGGATGTAGCAGACCCCCTCACGGAGGCCTCCAGGAGCGTCTCAAGGAGAACATAGCCCAGGTGAATGTGTCTCCTCTGTGCGGAGTGCTGCAGGAGCGTCACAAGGAGAACATCGCCCAGGTGAATGTGTCTCCTCTGTGCGGAGGGCTGCGGACCCCTGCGAGTCCTCAGCGTACCATCAGTATTCACTCTGTTGCCAGCACCTACTCAGAGTTTGCGGTAATTTGGATGTTTAATTCCCCCCCCCTAATCCTTCACGTTTTCCTTTGAATTCTCAGCAGCAACACACAGTCTAGTCAGAATGGGTGATCATAGTTTAAAAATAACAGTAATTTTGTTTTTGTTTTAGAAAGACTTAAGCAATCCTGAATCTATTCAATCAAGGTTTGTTTGAACATACATTTCTCAAAACAGTTGTTCTCATTAGCAATGTCTTAAACTAAACTAACTGTTGTGATTAACCACCTGCATTCATATTCTGTAAGTGCATTCTTGTTAGCCCAGATGCATGCCATTAGGCAAGGCTGTGTGATGCTGTGGGATTGTTTTCCCCTCCTTCAACCATCAATAACTCCTCCCTATCTAACAACTTCTCCTGTTTTTCCCTGATCCATTTTTATTTTCCTTGATGTCACATTGTCATTCTTTGTATCGACATGGAAGTATTTTTTCCAGTTTTGGACCATTTGTGATCAGCTAATGTCAGTCTTCCTCCTGCCACAGCGAGATCTCTCCAAGGCCTCCAACACCAAGTGCAAGCCAGAGATCCTGAACTCCACCATTACGCACCTTTGATCCCAGTACTTGGACAATGACAGAATAACTAGAATGACATCACACTCCATTCTATTCATGAACAGCTGTTTCTGATGGAATCACTACCTTTGTATTGGCGTTTGTCTGTTGATGATAGTTGTAATATACAGTGTAGGTCTCTGTGTTATGAATTGTATCATATTGCAACTAACACTGTTTTAGCTTTTGAAGAATGTACTGAAAAGCATGTTTATTGTATTCAGGTAAGATGTAGTATACAACGTTTTATCCTATATCTGGTCACTTAGTATTAGTCAAAGAAGAAGATCTAGAGGTAGCCAGTGTTCTTTCCTATATGCAAAATGGGCTTTCAATCCATGTGGGTATACTGAAACATGAAACACTGATCATGAATTATTTGCACATCTATGTACTGTTGTATATTATACTTTTTCACTCATGCTATATTCTATCACCCTTTCATTAAGTGGCGTACGTTGAACCGGTATCTAGGCTATATTCATTTTTAGTAGATTCTGTTACAAAATGATTCTTTTTAATGATGACATAGGTTCATACCTACTGTTACAGTATGCTCTGGGAAATTGGGGGATTTTTTTGTAATTATATTGTTATGTAATGGGTTGAATTAATCAAATGATGTTCGTTTCACAGACCCGATGGTATTCAAATAAACATTTTGGTTTAATTTTGCATACCGAAGCTTGTTAGCGGTATTCAAATATAATCTGTATAATTTAAAAAAATCTGTTGTGCGTCGTCTTTTTCTACCCCGGATATGTTTAGATGGGAAGCAATTGGAGAGCGGACAGTTATCAGGAAGTAAGTTTTGTAGTCCACAGGTTGCAACATTACGATATAGATTTTTAGAGACACATGGTTTTAATGGATCACTTTGAAGAGGATTTAGTTGCAGCATTACGAGCAATAGTCAAGGATGGAAATTGGCAATGTGTAGGGGACACGTTGAACTTTGAGCAAACATGTACAAAGTAAGTCATTTGCTAACATGCTTTCTACTGGAAGCCTTGTCAGCTGGCTGGTGACTACTGTGTGAATTCTTTATGTTGCTTTAAGAAAACCTTTGACCTCTTTGTTGATGTAAACTGCTTAATACACATGTCGACCTTACTTCAGGCTGTATTCTGAAGATGGTGAACACATAGTACTTGTCCATACCGAAAATGATACATTTTGGGCGATGGATTCCTCCTGCCCTCATGAAGGTAACAGGCTTGGGTTTGATATATTAAGTAAAAAATGTGTATATACAGTACAAGTCAAAAGTTTGGACACATTTTCCCAGAACAACAAACGTACTCATGAGACGTCTAACTCTGATACTTTGATTAGGTGGCCCCCTGGACCTGGGTGATATAGAGGACCTTGGGGATGGAAAGCTAGCTCTGGTGTGCCCCTGGCACCACTTTGACTTCTGTCTGGAGACTGGGGTCTCCACTACTGGGCTGCAGGTAGGAAAAGTGATCTCAAGCAACAGCGTGATTTGGATATTTCAAAGTATTTTATGTAACTTAATATGACATCTGTATTTTATAGAACCAGGTGTATGATGTCAGAGTGGTGGAAGACAAGGTGTATGTGAACACACAGAACTCCCTGTCCCTGAGCCCCGTTCCCGTGGCAACAACAGCCTCTACAGGTGCAGTAAGGCACTGAGCCGCCTAAAAAATACAACAAAACAGTTTGCCAATACAATGTGACTAATCTTTGATGTTGTTGTTGCTTCAGACCAACTGTCACCAGAGAACAACGAGTTATCTCCCTCGGAGGACACGCTGTGTTTCTGGGCAACCAAGATTCTGTGTACTCCTGATCCCAAAGAGAAGGCAAGCGGATTAGTACCACACCACTTTCATCTCAGAATGAAAGACACATTGTCTGGGATGCAGACAAGTTTCTCAGATAGTTGCTAAATGAGCCCTGTGCTTCTGCTCCAGGTTAGCCTGACTCTGGAGGTGCAGGAGCGCTGGTGCTCAGGGGGGATAACAGAGGTGGGCCAGGCCGCACCCCCAGCCCAGCCCAGCAGGAAGGACACCCTGACCGTGTTGCAGCCAGGGAAGATCAAACGTGGCAAAGGAGGCACGCAGGTCCGTCTGTACGACACACACCTCTCTGGATAACCAGACAGAGATGTCAAAGCACAACGTGACACTGTGCTGAATGCTTTCATCTTGTGTGTGGCCAGGCCAGCAGGATAGCTCTGCTACACTCCTTGGCTAACATAGAGCAGTGGGCCATCGACCTGTCCTGGGATGTCATCGCCAGATTCTCCACAGTTCGACTGGACACGGGAGAGCCTCTGCCTCGACAGTTCTTCAGCGATTTTGTCAAAGTGGCTGGGGACGAGGCCAAGGTCAGTGTGACACAAGGATTGGTCAGATCACGCACAGGCACAGTAGATCATAGAAAGAGTGCTACTTACTGGTCATACAATCAGCATGTGATATATTCAACAGCATTATCACCTGTTGGAGACGAGGATCACAGAACTTGGGAGTTTCTTTGGAGCTTTGCCTGTACACAACGGTAGGTACAGTGAGCATTTCACTTCATGAATGTAACATTCAACTTAAGAGCAGGGAGCTGGTTTAACCTTCACTTGTCTCTACAGGACTGTGGCAGTCAGCGACAGACACGTCACATGACCTTCTAGCGAGGCTTGCTATTGTGCACATGGTGCATGAGGCCAGGTAAACAAGCAGACTGGCTTAGAGGATTTTTCTCTCACACACGTCTTAATATCTGTGAAAGGGAAGATAGAAGCCTGCAGTAATAATCACTCTCCCTGTCCTCTTCAGAGGGTTAGATGTCCACCCCCAGACCCTGTCCCGCTCAGTCTCTCTCTCCCTGTCCTCTTCAGGGGGTTAGATGTCCACCCCCAGACCCTGTCCCGCTCAGTCTCTCTCTCCCTGTCCTCTTCAGAGGGTTAGATGTCCACCCCCAGACCCTGTCCCGCTCAGTCTCTCTCTCCCTGTCCTCTTCAGAGGGTTAGATGTCCACCCCCAGACCCTGTCCCGCTTCGCTTGCCAGGGGGACACAGGCTCTGTGGATGTGCTGGAGGTGATCTACAAAGATGAGATCACTCATGTGGCAGCAGGACTGCGGTGGTTCACTTACGTCTGCTCAGAGGAAGGCCGGGTACGATCCCAGAGACACAATACTTATTTCTAGCAGAAAATAACGGTTTATAGTCTGCCGAATACTGTACATATGTGTGGCTAAGCCTACTCTGGCCTTCTGTCCTGTGTAGGACTGCTTGTCGACGTTTCCATGACCTGGTAAAGCAGCACTTCAAAGGATACCTGAAACCTCCTTTTAACACCGAGGGCAGGAAGACAGCAGGGATGACTGAGGAGGTACAGCGGAACACCTATCCTACATTTGTCTGCTTCATTTCAGTTCTTGACCATGTTAAATCCAATCTTTCTTCTTCAGTGGTATGTGCCGCTTGTCAAGCCACCAGGTTGACAGTCACCTCACAACCAGCTTGCTGCGAGACACCATCTTTGCTGGGAAAATGCAATCTCCAAGATAAAGCCGTCATCTACACGTATAGGTGCAATGTTACCAAGAAATGCTAAATCATCTGTAATATATTGCAATGAAACAAAATGATGTAAGAAGTACTGTACAAATGTGTTTATGCAAATAAAATTATTTATATATTTAAGCGCACGTTCCAATGCTTTGAGTCTCACTCCTGTCATTTGTGAAGAATGCCACTTTATTACATTCATGTTGATATTCAGTTGTCTTAAAACAGACAGAGAAAGAGAAATTCTTTGCAAAGAATAATATTAACTACATCAAATGAGATGCCATTGCACAATGGTTACTAATTTATATTATGAGCCTTAATGGACAGCATGTTGTGTGGATGTGTTCTCTCTTATTGGCTGGAGCTCAGTTCTGTTCTTGTTGCTGAGAAACAGGCACTCCTGTGTCTGGAGAGAGGAGCTCGTCTGGAAGCTCTGGTGGAGGTAGCCATTGTAGAAGTCTGTTGCAGACAGTCTCTTCTTTAGTATCACTGCCTTGAATCCCACCCAGCCATCCTACACCAGAGCCAAATGAACAGTCATTCTCTTGGTATCATGTTGAAAAAGCCTTGCCGTGTAGCTGAATTGTTTTAGAATGACAAGTCAGGTCTAACAAGCAAGCTACTGTACTACATACCTTACAACAGACAGCCAGGGTGTCTAGTTCTTTCTGGTAGCTGATGCATCCTGGCACTGGCTTCCTTCCTCTCCCTGCAGACAAAGTGAATCCGGTCAGTGTCGGTTTTCAATCGTACGACCCAGAAACGGTCTGATCATAAAACAAATCGGTTACCTGAAAGAGATATATCGCATGTGCCGACAAAGTCCAACAACTTGACTGTTTTCCCCATCCAAATGGTCCTCAATGGGACCTGATAGGAGAATTGATGGAAATGTGTTACAACAACAGCAACAGGGATGTTATCCTCCCCGGTATGACACGTCTGTCTGTTCTTACTCGAGATCCGATAGCACGATACAGACGGTCGACTTGGGCACAGGTCTGCTCCTCCCACACCATCCAGCTCATAGACGAGGTGATTTTAGGTGCTGTGGGAGGCATGACACAAAAGCTCTGAGACATGAATTGTTTTGGGTATGCTTCTACATGCTGGGAGACATCAACATGCTTACCTAATGTTGCACCCTCTTTGTCTTGCTCCCTGCGGTGTAATATTCTCTCAGGAAGGTTCTTCAAAGTCTCCATCAACTGCTCTTACAAAAAAAGAGACCTTGCTTTATATACAAGTCATTTAAGGGTTTGCATGACAGGTTGACAGCAGGTCTTGCATGTGCTCCAGTGACAGTAGTGTGGTCTCTCTCACCAGGCCAGCTCCCTGGGCAGCCAGGGCTGCTCCTAGCTGGTCAGCAGTGCAGTTCTCAGGGATCTGGTGGAATCCCTGGTGAAGAATTGGACCCACGTCAAACCTGCAGCAAACATGTCATGAGTGAATTAGTGATCAGCTAATGTAATCATGTATCACCTCAGCTGCCCTTCCTCCTTATATGATGTCTATAGACCTGGCAGACGACACACCCCCTGTCAAGGAGAGGTTCCCATGCTGTGGTGAGAGTTGTAGGAGTGGGTCTTTTTACCTTTTGGCTCGTATTTGCATGACAGAGACCCCCGTGACGGTGTCCCCATGCAGGATAGTGTGGAACACCGGGGCTGGGCCTCGCCACCTGGGGAGCAGGCTGGGGTGGACATTCAGGATCCCACTGGAGAACACACAAGCACACATCTAGGATGGGACACACATGCACACATCTAGGATTGAAGTCTGGCTCAATGGGAAGATTTTTTTCCAGGGCAGGCACTCAGTGACCGACAGCATTTCTGGTGTGTCACTATGATTTGACGACATGTACTGCACATCAGTGTTGCTCACTATGGAAACTGGTTGATTAGTCTCTCCCGGAGTAGGCAGCCGAAGGACACCACCACTCCAACATCAAAGCGCCCCTGGAGATCTCCAAGAGGCCATGTGTGAAGTGGGAGGCTGTTCTCCTCAGCAAACCTCTTCACTGGGACATCGTTATCTAGTGTGACAACCTCAAGTGACTCCACAACTCCATCACTGGACTTTCTGTAAAATAAACACATCCCTATATTATATAGCACCATATTAGGCCAGGGAGGATTTCTGCATGGAGTTTCTGCTCATTCAAGAGGTCTGTGTTAGTCTTACCTGAACGTGGAGAGCAGTTTTAGGGATTCTACTGCAAAATCATCAGTGCCTAAGAACAATATTCTCCAAGGTGGTCCTGGTGTCGAATCCTTGATGGTGCCATCTGTCAGTGTCTGGTCAGGGACGGGTCCACCACATCTATGTTTGATATGGATTCTTCGATTACACAGTCGGACAGAAACATGTCTCTGTATGCAATAACTGCACATGTTATGGAGTATCTTCCAACCCATTTGTTTTGCACTGACAGTATTCCACATCTTCACCTACCTAAATGCAATACACTTGATAATTGAATGAGCAGGAATACTAAATTTCCAATATATTTGAATTGACTACAGGATTAATACAAATAATGAATCGCTTAGTTGTATTTGGAAAGTCAGGCTATAGCTTCACCTGACACTCCTTCTACGGGCGCCGCCATGTTTTTCCTATCGTGAATTACACTTCCGGTCCCCTCGAAATAAATTCCGAGTGGAAGCAAGTATTTTAACACATGGTCCGCAGAACCTTAAGTAGTACTTTGTCATACCTGTCAGACTGTCAGGGTCATAAAACCTCCATTGAACACAGGGTTGACAACCGTGTGGGCTAATCCACATTGTCTTCAACAAGTTGGGTAGGTCTCTAACCATTCATACATGGGTCTTCTTTAAAGTTGATTAAATTGGTGACATCATTATTTATCCTGGAGGGGGATCACAACTATGAAAACTTATGTTTGTCATGGAAAGCTATCCTCAGGCATAGCCTACAATATGATCATTTATCAAAGGGCATTTTATACTGGCATCAATCTCATGCCCTTTTAAAATCCTGTGATCTCTGTGTATATCTTAAATGACACAAAGGTCATTCACCTCACACTGTAAGCCACACTTGTCGTAAAGAAATAAATACCTTTATTTTTTTCTTGTTTAACAACCAAATATTACGACATTTGCTTATGTGCCAGGTGTTTGACCGATGAGTCACTGACTGTTTTTCTGTCATCCCCTTAAATGGCAGTTACAAGGTTAGAGCTAGGCTGACTAAACACTAACTGGTCAAAGACCTTGTTAAATACAGGGCCAGCTCTCCCTACGCTCCCAAATCACACAGTCAAAGCTTGAGCTCTCGTTCATATGTTGAAGAGAGTAGATCAAAAATAGTATGCAATAGACTTTTTGGGACTTCCACTGTGCAGAGAATAGAAAGGGGCATTTAATGTGAACCCTCCATTCAACAATAAATTTGAGAGATTTCATGTTTCATGTATCTCAAAATCGCTTCAAACATTGTGACCCCTCAATTACTTTCAGATGATACCCTAGTTTACAGACACACTTAAACTTGAGTTAAAACTCATTGCTATCTTATTCCATTAAGTCTTACAGATTTCTGAATCAAGAGGCAATGAAACCTAATCCCCTCCCACTTGAACTTTGGAAAGCTTTCCTTCATGTGGTATATGTTGAACAGGTAGAATCATGCTCTGTGCAGCTCTGCTCACATGCCAGGCAGTCAGAGGAGGAATTCTACGGAGGTAAGTCTCCATGGGACGCGAAATACTGTGGAGTCATAACTGTTATATAAAAGAAGAAAAGTCTGCCTATATATTAGTACATCATTGTTGAAGCTTTGGGTCAAGAACATCATAGGATAACCACAGTTAGTCATTGTCTATTCTTCAAATGTAAATTTTTCAGTTTATTATTTATTTATTGCCAATGGTTTCACACCACTTCACAAGACCTTATAAGGATGATGCTGGATGGCAGTGTTTGTAACTGATTGTTACACAGTAAAAATGCAACATTTAAGAAGATCTCTGCTTTCAAAGCAATGTTAAGTACAAATTCAACTTGTGCACAAATAAGGCAGTGCTTTGGGTAAACGTTCCATCTGCAGGACTGGTCTACATTTTTCTGGTGTAACTAATGTGTTACAGACCACCCTCTTCTCTAAGGAAACAGGGAAAGTAAACAAGGAAAGGAATAGTCTAAAATAACTTGAGACTAATGTCCTGCTCAAGCTTAAGCAAATAAGCTCTGATGTGAATCTAATTGTTAACGTATTGGAAAACATCTGATGATGACTTTGGAATGGGATTCTGTATTTCTTTTGGATTGAGTAATGTAACATGTTACACAAATGAATCCATGTAATGTATATGATTTATGTTATTCCCTAATGCAGATTTAGCCAACCAGACATGATGTACGGTTGGATGGCACTCTGTCTTGTCCTTCCAGGTAATGTTAGCGCTCCTAATACTAGGTATTCTCCACCTAATCTTGAGTCATATGGTCGTAAGACCATAGAAACTAGTAAAAGCCTGTTGGGTTTGTGCAATATCAAACATGTCCAAATCCATTTTCAGGGACAAGCAGCTTCATGATCCACAACACAGTTCACAGCTTGTGCCTTGAAGACTCCAGAACTGGCTGGGTTCAGCTGAACAAGTGCAGCCTCGACTCAGACCTTCAGCAGTGGAGGTGGAGGGACCCCAATATCCTGGAGAGTGTGGTCACATCCAGGTGCCTGTCAGGCTACCACGCCGATCCTGTCCAGACGGTGCCCTGTGAAGGGGGGGAGCAGGGAGGAGAGAGGGAGGGGAATGGAGTCCAGTGGGATTGTGAGGGTAACAGACTGATGAGCCGGAACCTGTCTCTAGAGCTTTCCACAGATGGGAAAAGCCTGACTCTGTCACCCCGGAGCAAACAGTCCAAGTGGAGGTCTCTGGATGAAGGGGACATCTGCCAGGAGAGGCTGAGTGAGTCCAGCACACAATCAGACTGACACGCAATTATTGTGTGAATAGAAAACCTTGTATAAACTATGACAAAACCTACATATTAATGTGAAAGGTTGTCCACCATTTGTGTCCTCCATCTTGTTACAGCAGAGCTGCAACATGTGCATGTGTTTGTATTGGCTCCCCACAGGATCCAAAAGGGCATCCTCCGATGAGAAAGACGAGTTTGAGGTGAGGGAGGGGGGAGTGGAGATGAGCGCAGCCGCCATGACTGAGGAACAGAGAGAGTTTTTAAAATGGTTCTATCGCACGGAGGACCGTAAGTGATGCTGCTGATGTGTTCTGTGATCGTGGTGCTGAATGTTTTGACACAGACTAACAGGACAATTTTCATTTATTGGTATCTGGAAACACATTTATCAGGACTTTGGATACAGTTCTTCCCTTGTACTTGGTTAACTAGTTTGAGATAGGAGGAACAGCTTAACAAGGTCACTACCATACCTGACGTATTACTAACGCATCCTCATGCCTTCAACCATAAAAGGTTGTGGTAATAAAAGAAGATTTTGCTCAAATTCACATGGCCATAAAGTTTTATTTCTTAAGTCTTTAAGTTGTTAAGTGCACACTTGGAGCAAGTTCAAAAGCAGTATTTGACGTCTCTGAAATGTCCTGGGCGTACAGTCTGTTTTTTAACATTTATTCTACAGATGGGTGATAAGATGTCTTTGTTCAGTAATGTGTGTCTCTCATTTTCATAGCAACGACATGGAAGTTGGCGATGCTGGCTGTGTCCTTTGGGGCTCTGCTCCTTGGTTGCCTGCTCCTTGGCATGGGCTCCATGGCTAACAAGTAAGACATCTTAGAATCCTTGGTGGACTACATATGCCCACATGAATGCTACTCATTCACACACATCCAATTACCCCATTTTTGGTGACAGCTCCATGATGGCTCTCTCTCTCTCTCTCAGGAACAGGAAGAAGATAGCCAAGTATAAGGCTGCAGCTGCTCTGGCTCAGAGGCCAGAGGGTGAAGAACTCCAGGTCTTCACTACGATCACAGAGGTCGTTGCCACCCATAGCACCCCCACTCAGGTCAGGACGCTGTCAGAGACTGTGGTGCAGCAGATCCAACCGCAACAAGACAGCGGAGACACAGACAGGCTTAAACCTGGAGAAATCAAGGTGACCTGGAAGAACGGAGACGTCTCCAATCTGTACCCTGAACCTGCAGCAGAGCTGGAGGAGGAGGAGGAGGAGGGGGAGGAAAGACAAACGGTGGAGACTGAAGTGGTGGAGACAGAAGTGGTGGAAACTGAGGAGGTGGAGAAGAAGGAGGAGGAGGTAGAGATTGAGGTGGAGAAGAAGAAGGAGGGTAGATTGAGGTGGAGAAGAGGAGGAGGTAGAGATTGAGGTGGAGAAGAAGGAGGAGGAGGTAGAGATTGAGGTGGAAGAGGAGGAGGCAGAGGCAGCACTGTTGATGGGGGTGAAAGAGGGCCAGTGATGGACGAGAGGAAGAAAAAGAAGAGCAAAGCTGTCTGAGACCCGTTAGGTAACTCCAGAGTAGATGATGACATTCTGGAAAGAGGGACGATGATATTTAAAAATGTTTCAAACGTACTCTAATAACAACATGATAAAGGCTAGGACAGTTTACTTGCTTGAAAATCCTTGAACAGTAACATTTGATGCGAGTTGTATTAAAACTCTTGTGATGTATAATAAGCACTCAAATAAGTGCTTCTGAAGAATACGTTTTAATTCGGTTTGTTTAAGTTTGTAAAACATTTTATATATATGGTTTGTATATTTATCACTGCTTTATAGCATTCCCTCATATCTGCTTTTACAAAACAGAAATAAAATATAAAGTGATCATGTCTGTCCTATTCCTTTTAGTGCTTCAGTAACATGCAGTACATGGACACACAAAAAAGTGCACAAGCATTTTCACAAAGATCTAAAAAGGTTTTGTGAAAGTTCGGTTTTGCATGTAGTTACCCTAATACACCATCAGAGGGCACCATCATGTCACAAATTCAAAATAAAACTACAACATGACATTTCAAAATTCATAGTTAGTGTCGGCCAGTAAGGCACATGGGAACTTATCAGCATTCAGTATGACACAATTAGTGTGAGTCTGAATTCTGTCTTAGAAGTTTGTAGCATTGTTGCTGGTCCTGTTCACTGAAATGTCACTGTAGCTTTGGTCCACATCCAGTGACCCTGGCAATGACATCACTGATCAAGGTTGTATACTGTATAAATCCTGTGTCCTGCAGTCTGCTCTGTATGTTCATGCAGTTGTTGGTTTGTTTCGCATCCCAATGCATGCCAATCCATCAACACCTTACATCATTCTCCTCTCCCTAAAGGAAAATGGTGATTCTGCTCCATCCATTAGAATATCTTGAACCCTTTGAGCAGGGTGAGTGTGGGAGCCCTGCGTTTGCTCTGGGCTCGGGAGGACTTGACTGTGACCAGCTTGGCGGTGGTGGGGGCTGGGAGCTCCGTGTAGCGGGGGGCTGGTGAAGGAGGTGGCCGAGGAGAGGCTCACCAGGGGCTTGTCCTCGCTGATGTACAGAGGTCGTAACGGGGAGCTTCGCTCGCCCTCCCGCCTGGCCTCCTTCACCGCCTCGTGGAAGACCCTCTGCACCGAGAGGAAGTCCAGACAAGCAGACACCTCGAAGAACAAGCAGCCGAAACGAGACGCCAGGGCCGAGCCCTCGGACTCACTCACCTGCCTGGTTGAGGAAAGGGTCAAAGGTTATAGGACGAGAAGGACAGAGAGGGAGAGAGAGAATGTGACCCACCTGTATCTCTCCATGCTCCAGGAGGCCCCACCCACCTGTATCTCTCCATGTCCAGGAGGCCCCACCCACTTGTATCTCTCCATGCTCCAGGAGGCCCCACCCACCTGTATCTCTCCATGTCCAGGAGGCCCCACCCACCTGTATCTCTCCATGTTCCAGGAGGCCCCACCCACCTGTATCTCTCCATGCTCCAGGAGGCCCCACCCACTTGTATCTCTCCATGCTCCCGGAGGCCCCACCCACCTGTATCTCTCCATGCTCCAGGAGGCCCCACCCACCTGTATCTCTCCATGCTCCCGGAGGCCCCACCCACCTGTATCTCTCCATGTCCAGGAGGCCCCACCCACCTGTATCTCTCCATGCTCCCCGAGGCCCCACCCACCTGTATCTCTCCATGTCCAGGAGGCCCCACCCACCTGTATCTCTCCATGCTCCCGGAGGCCCCACCCACTTGTATCTCTCCATGCTCCCGGAGGCCCCACCCACCTGTATCTCTCCATGCTCCAGGAGGCCCCACCCACCTGTATCTCTCCATGTCCAGGAGGCCCCACCCACCGGTATCTCTCCATGCTCCAGGAGGCCCCACCCACTTGTATCTCTCCATGTCCAGGAGGCCCCACCCACCTGTATCTCTCCATGTCCAGCTTGTTTCCCAGCAGGATGATGGGGGTGTCAGGCTGGAGGGCTTTAGTGTGCAGGGTGACGGCCTGCAGGTACTGCTGGCATCCCTGGAAGCTCAGCCTGTTGTCTATGCTGTAGACCACCAGGAAGGCGTTGGCCCAGGTGAGGTAGCGCTCACAGTTCACAGGACCATCCTACAGAGAGGTAGACAGCACGGCGGATCACTCAGCCTGGTCTGCAGCTGAGAGAGGATGAGTGAGGCTGTGTGTAAAACGTGTTTGTTCATACCAGGTCAGCGGTATCCATCACTTTCACCACCACTGGCTGTTGGTCTACAATCTCCTCAGTGGAATAGGTATCCTCTAGGAAGTCAGACAAAAGAAAACACGTTCTTCAGGAAATGTCCAGACAGGAACTGGAACCAAGAGGATATGTCATCGTTGTTGTTTTCATTATGAAGACTGAAAATTGTTACCGAGATTGGGGTCGTATTCACTGATGAAGCGTTTTGTGAGAAACTTCACAGTCAACGCTGCAAAGCAGAAAAACACATCCTGTTTAGATTCAGGCTTACATTACATGTCTGTCAAACTGTCTTTAAATCTGGGGTCTACACTTGGAGCATGAGAAACAACCCCACATAAACACTCCCATGATATATTAGGATATTTGGTATCAGATTTCTGTAATAACAAACCACTCTGTAGAATACAAACACAATTATTGTCCAGCTTTGCCAAATAGGACTCAGCCAAACATTTATTTATCAATTATGTTATTATGTAATGGGAGGATATTACGTTGTTTTTTTTGTCCAATATGTTTTTTGAAATATTAACTTGGCAGAGAAGAACCTGAACAAACCTGACTTTCCAGACCCCATCACTCCAAGCACCACAACGTTACACTCAGGTTGACCCCGCTCAGGAACAGCAGCAAAATTGCAAGTCCTTGACTTCCCAAACATCATCCTTGTTGACGGAATAACAAGAACCTCCTTAATTTGGTCAAGGAAAGTACTAAAAAAAAGGTACTACTTGAAGTAATCTATCGTTCATAATAATAATACAAATAGCTACGACATGGATTGCAAATGTATCGAGAAAATGTGTTCAGTTTATCAATGCATTTCTTTAGTATCTTGATTTTTCTAAATTGCCGGAGTCGTGAAACAACGGAGTCGTAATTGCGTGTCAAATTCCTTTCAACTCATCAAAGTCCATATTGAAGAAAATATCCCAAATACTTTCTGGAAGAATCGTAAATGTCCCGTGCTGCCTGATCGTGCGAGAAGTGATATGCACGACCGAAGGAAGGACCAGGCGTGGACTTGAGAAATCGAGGAAAATTAGAAGAAGAATGTTTCTGCTTACGTACATGATTGACTGGGCATCTCCTTTTATGGAGACTGGCGTAAGGTCAACACACAATGGCCAGATTTTTCTGTGGGGGTAATAATTGGATCAAAGCTAGTTAATATTGTTGCCCTTTGCAAGATGAGAGCAATTCCATACACATACAGTACCTGTGCAGTTATGTAAATAACTAAAAGTTTTAACTTAATGAAACTCCCAATATGATAATTTTAAATTAAAAAAACTGCTGTGATTTTAAACACTAGAGATGAGCTGGTCTTGATTGTGTCGAGATGTTACCCCTGGACTACGATTTGTTTACTGCATGCCCCACAGTTTACCTGGTGGCCGTTCTCTTGATATAACTGGTCAATCTTCAGTGAGGTTCAGATATTCGATTATGTGAAGCTGGGTGATTACAGTAGCTGTCTGATACTGCCATGTCCAAAGACGTCATAACACAAATCATTTAATAACTCCGTTTTACTGTACTTTGTTAAAGCACTTTAAATGCAAAAACCCTGCAAGTAGACTGGGCCCAAGAATTGCAGAGCACTGTCACACAATACCACGCAGTACACCAAAATGGCATTGTCTCTATAACAACCTCAGTAACAATCTATTGTTGTAGTTGAACTTTTACGACTGCTCTCAAGGACAAGCCCTGGCATTTTCCACTGGCACAAAACTGTCAGCCATAGACAAAGAGGCATAAATCAGCAGCATAACTGAGATGTCCCCCATCCACACAGCCACAGCCGTGTCCCCTTTCATCAGCTCAACACCGGGCTCCCGCTGTCCGCTGAGTGTCATGATCATAATGTATTAGAACTGCCACACGTCCCCTGGCTATGTATAGACACGGCTATTCTTGTAGCTGTGAAGAGAAATACAAATACAGTGGGTAGTCAGTCAAGTCCATCTGTTCCGGACAGTGACGGTTCAGTCGAGCTGCTATCTGTTCCGGACAGTGACGGTTCAGTCGAGCTGCTTCTCCGCCCTGACTGGAAGGAATGCCTTGACTAAACGCTTCTCGTATGGACATGAGGAACTTCCATTGTTGTCGTTATTTCCTCCGTGTCATTTTTCCATTTGGCTTCTGGAGGGGATGAAAAACATTGTCGGTGTGATGATGGAGCCTAGCAGCTGTCTGGGCTCAGGGGCTGATGGAGAGGAGCCGGCCCTGTCAGGAGCTGATGGTGAGGAGCCGGCCCTGTCAGGAGCTGATGGTGAGGAGCCGGCCCTGTCAGGAGCTGATGGTGAGGAGCCGGCCCTGCCAGGAGCTGATGGTGAGGAGCCGGCCCTGCCAGGGGCTGATGGAGAGGAGCCGGCCCTGCCAGGGGCTGATGGTGAGGAGCCGGCCCTGCCAGGAGCTGATGGTGAGGAGCCGGTCCTGTCAGGAGCTGATGGTGAGGAGCCGGCCCTGCCAGGAGCTGATGGTGAGGAGCCGGCCCTGCCAGGGGCTGATGGAGAGGAGACGGCCCTGCCAGGGGCTGACGGTGAGGAGCCGGCCCTGTCCAAGCCTCCGCAGCCTGCCGGGATGGACATCCTCAAAGTGAGAGTAGATGAGACGGTTTTCGTGGTGGACAAAGCCCTCGTCACTCAACACTGTGAGTACTTCCGAGCCCTTTTCCAGTCAGGAATGCGTGAATGCCAGCAGGAGGAGATCCACCTGAGGGAGCTGGGGGCGGGGGGGTTTCTGATGGCCCTGCGCGTCCTGAGCGGGGACAGGCCCATGCTCAGCGGAGACCAGATCGTCGAGGCCATCGAGTGTGCCTCTTTCCTCCAGGTGGACTCCCTCACTAAACACCTCATAAATATCCTCAACTCTGACAACTGTGTGCTCATGTACCACACCGCGGCTACCTACGGGCAGCGGGAGCTCTCCCACAGCGCCGCTCTGTTTATCCGAGACATGGACTCTGAACTGAGAGAAGAACTGGGCGCCTTGCCAACAGAGCTGGTGGAATACATTGAGTCCCTCAGTCCCGGCAGATACATGGTGGTCTGTACCCATTCCCCTACCATTGAGCTGCTGCAGGACTCCCAGAGGACGGTCTGCTTCCTGGACGAAGAGGAGAGAGACTGGAAGGTCTTGACTCAGTTACCCATGAGTGCCAGCACAACCATGGCAGGGGTGACTGTCTTAGACAACAAACTGTACATCGTCGGAGGGGTGCATGACGTCAGCAAGAAAGTAGTTGACACCGGCTACTGCTACAGCCCGGAAAGTGACTCCTGGTCTCTGATCCCAAGCCCCCAGCAGCCCCGCTACAACTTCACTCTGATTGGACATGAGGGCTACCTCTATGCCCTGGGGGGGGAGTTTGAGAGGAAAGCCATGGCATCTGTGGAGCGGTACAGGGTTTCTACAGGAACCTGGAGTTTTGTCTCTGACCTCCCTTGCCCTTTGGCCTCTGTGGTCTCAACCAAGGCCATGAGCAGGATCTTCATCAGCCTGTGGAGGCCTAAAGGTGCCACAGAGATCCAGGAGTATCTGCCTGAACAGGACCGGTGGGTGGTGGAAACCACTCTGGTCCGCCACCAGAGCTATGGTCACTGTATGGTAGCCCACAGGGACAATCTGTACGTGATGCGTAATGGGCCAGGGGAAGACTTCCTGCTGTGTGTGATGGACTGTTATAATCTCACTACTGGCCAGTGGACGGCCATGCCAGGCCAGTATGGGAATAGTAAAGGGGCCCTATTCACAGCCGTGGTCATAGGGGACTCCGTTTTTACCCTCAACCGCAAGGTGACCACAGAGTACTCCATAGAGGAACACAGTTGGAGAATGAAGAGGGAGACGACTGGCTTTGGGAGGATTGGATCCATGTACACATTCCTCTTGAGGATGCCAAATGCCCAGCACCGCATTTTAGGAAACTCTCCAGCTTTGATCGATGGTCTAAGTTTTGGAACCCGTATTAACCACAGACGCAGGTCCTCTTTACAATGTTTGGACTAATTCCTTATTCAATAGATTTCTTATGATGTCTCTACGCTTAGCAGGCGAAGAGACTTGTTTAAAGTGGATGTTGTCACCTTAATTTGCATTGGAAAGTGCAGTACAACCAGTGAAGCTGTATCAAGTTTGATCATGCATACAGTATTTCAAAGTACTCTTTCCATGGAAATTAAGAAATGGTTTGTAATGTTCTTACTTATGTTTCCTGTTTTCACAACAAACAGGGTCTTTATGGCCCTAAGGTCCCAGTGGTATCATTGCTAGGACTCAAGGTTACATAGGGCCAGAGTGGTTTTCACAGCAAGCCAACACTGCTGTAATTAGGGTGTGTTTGCAGCTGTGTTTAGAAATATCTCCCTAGATGGACACGTTTTGAAATCTAATGGGATAACCTGTGTAAGTAAGACATCATTCATTCGATAGATAACGCAAATACTTGGCCCATGGCAAAAAAGATTGGAAATAAGTGGAAGAATGGTATGTTATGAAGTAATAAAATATCATTAAAATCACATTGTCTTAAAGGTGAAGAAGGTAATTAACGATGTTCTGTTCATTCTTTCAATAACAGATTATATTATCATTCATTCTTAACAAGCAAAAAGAAACATATCTCAGAACCTTTCAAGCATTCTGTGAGTGAAGTTTATTAATTGGAAAGTGATAAAAGAAATGCTGTCCTGGCCAAGCACATTGTCAAACACAAGCCCAGTCCGTCATCAGCAGATACACATCTTTAATAGATGGCAGCGCTTCCCTTTGCTCTGCTCACATCTGAGACCCGCTGGGGCTTTGATAGGAACATAACAAAACTGGATTGTCACAGCCTGTAAAAGTGGGCACACATCACCAGAGAAGGCATGACAAAAATGTGGATGTTCCCTCTTGAAAGTAATCAAAGATGTACAGTATCATAAGGCAACAACAACACACATGAGCACATGGCTTGGTAATCCTTTTATTATCAACTTTCTTTAATATTAGTTTTTTCCAACATTATAAACTACCAGCATTCTTAACATTTAGTATATTCTTTACTCCATTTAACATGGAATCAGTCAAATAAAAAAAGAAGACATGAAGTGCGATCATGTTTAAAAGTCTAATGTACTTCAGATCGCTGCAGGACACCTGCCGGATGGATGAGAAACTGTTGGATGTCGTTTTGTTTCCTGCAGCTGCTTCCAACACCAGTCCTTTAGGGATCCAGGATTAGTTTAGACTATACCTTATGTGTAAGTGCAATAATATATATAACCTTCAATTTACCAAAGGAGAAAAATATAGTAACAAATAAAATAACACTGAATACGTCTATATTTTACAAAGAAAATGTTGGATAACTGTATGGGAAACATCACAACCAAACATCTTCAAATGAAACACTAACTGAAGATGTGCTTTTCCTTGTTAAAGGCCACTGGTCGTTCTCTGCTGTAATTATACTCTTGTGTACTATTGGGAATATTCACTTTGCAATTGAACAAGGGCAATGTTCAGTGTGTTAATCGGTGTGATAGTATCCTTTATCAGGCCACACGCATCATTAGTTCCTCCAGAGCCCTTTCGCGATGGTTCTCGTGGACAAGCAGAACCTCCTTGATGGCGTTCTGCTGGAAGCCCATCTCGTTGAACTGGGTCAGCAGGTGAAGGAACTCCTCGGCCTGAGAGACAGGAGACAGGAGAGCCTGGTCTGAAACCTCGGAGACATCTCTTACTCTCAGGAATTCATCTTTTCTCTCAGGAAGTAGTCTTATCCTCTGTGAGTAATCTTTAATGAACAGTCAAATCCTAGAGCGGATTCCATTATGTCATTATCACAAAAGGTCTTTCACCTTGTCCTTGGCTCTCTGATATGTGTGCTTACCTTGGTCTCGCAGTTCTGGAACATCTCCAGGGCCTCCTCCACCTGGGCCTCGTCGTAGCCCTGCTCACACAGCCGGTCACACGCCACCAGGTAGCTCAGGATCTGCAGGAGGACACAGAGCACATCAGAAGGAAGGCACAACACACCTTTTTCTCTTGACACACATAGCAGAGAGGGAAAGACCTGGTCAATAGACATGGACCTGATAGAAGGTGACAACAATGTTATACTGTAAAAGATATAAGACAGTATGAATACAGATGAAAGCATATATGTAGGTGCTGGAGGGATTTGAGGGGTTCACTCTGAGGTCAGGGGAAAATGATATGAGATCAGAGGTGACGTGAAAGTTAATATCTGTTCAAGCAATGTGACTCCTGCCACAATGTACAAACTGGGAACCAAAATAATTTGACCCCGATTAATGAGATAATGAGTTGAGCCCTTTTAATGTTGCTTTGGTTAAGCTAATTCACCAGCTGTCTTCTCTATGCATGCTGACTGGGAGGAAGAGAGTAATGGAGACTTAGGGAGGGAAAGAGACGAGGAGAAGAGATGAACCTTTAACCCAGCCTTAACAGAGTTGCCCATATTCCTAAACCATTAACAGTTTTGTAAAACTGATTAGATAGTTACAACCACTAGACTCAACCTCAAAGACTGTTTTTAATATTTGAAAGCAGTGAAGTGACTCAGTTATTCACTTATAAAGCCAGTAAACTCATCTAAAATGGCCTCTGAACGCCATGTGATTTCTCTCTCTCCACTCCTGCCCCTTCCTGCCCCTGCCCCTGCCCCCTCCCAACATACTGACTTGCTCATTCACATGGCCTAAGCACACAGATAATCTCTGCTGTCCCTGGTGGTCTGTGGCTCGCGCTGCTCCTGGGGGAGAGCCTGTGTGACGCTGATGAGAAACTCCACTAACACAGAGCAGGTTGTGGAAACTCTGGGAGTCCGGGATCTATTATTACAATGCTGTCTTTTTTAAATATATTTTTTCCCTATAGGCAAACAGCGTCAGACCCTGGTGGCTGAAACCAGATGTTCTGTGATTAAATAGCCTGGCCAACACTGTGGTACCATTAGCTGGGAAAGGTGCTTCAAACAACGAAGCTTGCAGCCAGGAGGGAGAATTACATAAGTTAAATTAAAGGAGCTATGCAGATTTATTGGAAAATAAATTGGCCCTGTAGCAAGTTACACAAACATAGGTATTTTGGGTCGAAGCAATACATTCCTTTGATCACATTTTAAAACGTAATGTATTATTACGATATGAAGAATTAAACCTTCAGACTGAACCATCTTTGGAAAGAATAACAGATCCAAATCCAGGGGATAAGAGAACCCGTGAACTCTTTGAACTGGTCTGCAGTCTGTTGTAGCACCAGAGGATTAGAGGTGGAGTATAAAGATGTGCTCTCTCCACTCCTGCCAGGGCCTCCTAAGCCCCTCGCAGACAGAGTGTGGAGAAAGAGGAAACCTCAGGCTGTGGTTCTAAGAGAGCCGTGCTGATTCTCCCCTTATGTGTGAGATGTGTGAGAGACAGACCTGTTCTGGGCTCTGCTGACCCGCCTTCTGCAGGGCGATGATGGCTGTGCGTAGAGGGTAGCCTCTCTCTGTGATCGCCTCCAGCAGCTCCCTCTCCTCCGGGCTCAGGGCAGACAGCAGCTCCACTGAGGAGTCCAGCACCCCCGTACGGGCACACAGAGGCCTCACGACCCCCGAGGGAGGAGGGGGCGGGCAGAAGTAGGGGCTCACAGACTGTGGGGAGACAGCAAACAGTGAGCGATTGATGGTTGCTGGCGTGTATGCGTGTATGCGTGTACACATGACAAACAGTTGAAAGAGGGGAGATAATGCAAAAAGAGGTGTACTGGGTAGTGAATATGTATGTATGTGTGTGTGTGTGTGTATGTGTGTGTATGTGTGTGTATGTGTGTGTATGAGTGTGTGTGTGTGTGTGTGTGTGTGTGTGTGTATGAGTGTGTGTGTGTGTGTGTATGAGTGTGTTTGAGAGGGATGTTGGAACTGAAATGAGAGGATTGGGGTGCAAAGAGAATGGAAAGAATGACAGAACGAGGGTCATCCCCATGCTGGGTGAGGTTATCCTGCCTCTCTTTGATCTTTCAGTTTGTCTGGAGTCCAGTGTGTACAGTGCATAGCATTGGAAACATGCAGGCAGTTCAGGAGATAAAGGAGAACTCTGGGAGATAAATAACCTTGAAAGGTTGTATTGCTGAGAAATCCATTTTAATATGACTTCCACTTGCTAATCCTGATGAACTTGTAATAACTTGGGAGGATTCCAAGCACAGACTTTACACTATCTATTATTAGGCTGCACATCATTTGAGAAAACACCAGTCAGTTGGGATCCATTTCCTCTACCAATGGACGTAATGGTACATTAGCCTTTATGAAAAAATGACATGCCACAAACAATGACTAACTTATATTCAATAAACTGTTAATTAATGTATATATATTTGTTAGTGCTGTTTTAGATATACAGTAAATACTGTATTCAGAAATCTAAAAGTGAAAATAAGTTAAACAAATCTAGCTGGAGAGCTAGCTTTAACAAGCTACTAGGATACCTCTGGAACTTTGCGTGGTGATTTAAGTCCCTTTTCCAGGAGTGTGTAGAGCCAGTTATAGTAAGGCCGTGCCCTCCCTACTGAGGACAAGCGTTCCGGGCTTTGTTTCCCATGGCAGGCTATGTTTAAAGCTCAGACACTGGGCCTCTCAGCTGCACATCCCAGTGCTGGAAGACCGCTCCTCTTCCTACTCCAAACAGTTCCCACCATTTCCCATAAGCAGAGGATCATAAAAAAATTATTCAAAGAACAAAACATGACAAAGGATTGGAGTGGTTCAAGGGTTATTGACTTACCGGGTATGTGGGTTTGTGGTGAGTGATGGTGGGGATTCTGTCCAGGGTGTGTGCCCGGGAGTTAGGAGGTCTATGCGAGGATGAGGAGGGAAGCTTGGAGTTGAAGCAGGAGGTCTCCAACCCTGAGAGAGAGGACTGGCGAAGGTTCCTCCTACGCTGCTGGGGCCCGAGGCCACTCTGAGAGGCGGGCAGGTCGAGCAGGTTAGGCGAGCCGCCTTGTCTCTGGTCTGGTCGAATGGAGCCTGAGCCTGAACCTTCACCCGAGGATCCATTCTCTGAGGAAGGCCGTTCTTCTTCTTCTGAGTGGCCCTCTCCTTCCTCCTCAGAGTCCGAGATGGCAAACTTCACCCTGGAGCGCAGGTGGGCTGGGTTGAGGCTGTGTGAGCGAGGCCGGGGGTTGGGTTCCCAGAAGTCAGAGCTGTGTCGACTGGCCAGACGGCTCTCCTGGGGGCTGCTGAACATCAGCCAGTAGGGAGGGCAGGAAGCCGGGACCTCTGAGGGGGAGTGGGGGACGGGGGAGCTGGGCTGACTGGGGTAGCCACCCTGCAAGCCTGTCAGCACCCAGTTCTCCAGGCTGTACTTATACTGTCACAGAAACAGAAGGACATGTCGGTGATTGTTAGGGCCTAGTGTCTATATGCCTTCTTGCTAATGTCCCTCCTAAAAGCATCCTTCTATTCCTCCTTAGAGAGGCCTAGAATGTGGCCTGGTTGAAGCAGCAGAATAGAAACATACCTTTCACTTGGATCATTTTCTCTAGGTACTGTGTAAGCTTTGTTCTAACCCTGAACGAGAACACAGAATAGACTAACCAATGTCAGATGTTGTGCACTGAGACCTCTGTGATAAAAATAAATGTAACATGATTTGGGTCAAACTTGGCAGGGATTTGAAAACGACAAGTTTTTTATTTATGTGATAAAAACATGTACTGTATGGACTGTGAGCAATCAGTCAACAAAGTCACAATGGGATTAGGTTTAGGCAGTCGAGCAGTGGGGAGGTTGGAGGTGACAGAGTATCATAATAATCCTAATTCATCTCAGACCATGGCAGGATACACCAAGTTTCCCATGACTTCAGGATAGTCACTGACAGAAACTCCCCAGACACTACAGACCACAGACACTACAAACTATCATTACCTGTCTGTCATCACCTGTTACCCGGGGAAACGTTTTTACTACAGTTAAGACACTGGAGTTGTTTAATATAACCCTAGGAGAGGACCCCCACCACACACACACCCCCACCACACACACACCCCCACACACACACCTCTGTCTCCTGCAGTATGGTGAGGTAGTCAGGGACGGTGATCTCCGGGGCTGTGACCAGGTCCACCTCCTCCTTGGCCTCCTTCAGGGTCCCCAGTGGGGTCTTGATCGGAACCTCATCCAGACTGTTCATTCTTCTGGTCACTGAAGAAGATGGGGCAGCAGGAAGAAAAAGAGAGAGAGAGAGAGCGGGGGGGGGGATAAGGTTAAATAAGGGTGTAAATTGTAATTATATTATGACAGCAATAGATTTTATAAAGAGTTCCACAGTTGGGTCATGGTCATATATGACTATTTAGGGCTATTTACTGCTGACCGAGTGTGGCTAGTACAGTACATTACTCTTGACACTGTGAGTTTTGACTGACTGGATGTAAAGGTAAAGCAATCAGATCAATCCAGATCTCTGCTTGCTTCCCAGAAGTGCTGTGGTGTCACTCTTTCTCTATTTTTGTTGATTCCGTTACACAAGGTTGGTCAGCGCTGTCTACGAGTGGAAGATTAGGAAGGTATTATGACAGCACATGGCGGTCTCACAAACACCTCATGCTCCTCTTCTATTGGTTGAAGGGAAGTGAAACATGTACATACACATGTCAGACACACACAAACACAAACTGAAACACAAGCATACACTTCAGGGATGGATCTACGAAACAGCAATACACAAACATCTCAGATCCCTTCAAATCACAATAGCTAAAAAACTGGATTTGTCACTTTAAGTTGTATTAGTCCTTTAAGAAACCGCAGACAAATACACACTTCTGAGCTCAGTATGAGTATGAGTGCCCCAATGTGAGCCTTATAAGTCCTCAGGTAGTTACAAGGTGAAGGCTGACTGGTAAATACACCACAGTAGGAAAGCTCATTGGTCCCCAGTGCCACTTGACTGGCAGAGTAACACAGCTGACTATCAAATAGACAGATTAATTACTATGACGAAGCATGCAGGGCAGATGCTAACTAAGCTCATTACCTTTACAAAGAAGAACAAAGGAAAGGTCTAGAAGTTACATAGAAGATGGCATAGGCATGGTGAACTGTGGTGTTTAAGAGAAAATACCCATATTAAGAAGGTAGGCCTACAAAGAGCCAGTTTAAAAACGATCCCAATATTGACAAGTTGTCAGACCAATGAAAACATAACTCCCACATCCAAAACAAAAGACGGAAGGTTGTCATCTAACCAACAAAGATTTAAAAACACTAAAGCCTACATTACCCTCTGCCTCTGCATCGCTCAAAACACACCTGATGTCATCATCCCAATTTTTAAGTCCCCATGTCTTTTTGGGTGAATTTTTGAATTGCCTAAATAATAAAATAATCATATTGCAATTGTATAATAATAATAATACATTTGATTTATTTATAACACTTTCTAGTACGCTTAGTAGATCAAGGCACACAATGACATCACCACAGTAATCAGTAACAGTTTGAATGTCCTAATCTACCTAAGGTAGAAAACAATATTAGCAAACTCTCCAATTTGACAGCACAAATTCAAAACAGAGCAAACAAGCCTTTCAAATGATACAATGTGAACAAACATGTGTACATACAAACATGTGTACATACATGTCTTTATCTTCAGAACTCCTTCTCTCTTCAGGTGAGGGCTGTGGTATGGGTAAAAGGCTTGTTGATACCGCTACACTTGTTGTTCAGATCAGTGCATGAGGCTAATTAGGCGGGGCTGGGTTAGGGTTACCCTTGCTGAACCACTAATCTCCTGACATAACAGACCTGACATGCCTTCTGACC
The DNA here is from genome assembly GCA_903064625.1 of Mallotus villosus. Taxonomy (NCBI): domain Eukaryota; kingdom Metazoa; phylum Chordata; class Actinopteri; order Osmeriformes; family Salangidae; genus Mallotus; species Mallotus villosus. The sequence continues at coordinate 647,866 of CAEFZP010000217.1, read as the reverse complement.
ATGTTACCTGCTGCCACAGCACATGTCCACTACAGACTAGGCTCGTTACATCCAGCATCCCGCCTGGTCTAACCTTTGCACTTTCAATGTAACCTTTGTCTGAACAACATTATGTATGAATACGGTTGTGTGTGCTAACCAGTACACTATTTATTTATTTTCCACAAGCTTGTCTGACAATGGCAAGTGCTTAAAAATCTAAGACAGCTGGCTTTCCTAAACCCTCAGCTTAATCACAGTAACAAAAAAGATCTCCACTTCTCCAGAGTGGGAGGGTTTAGTGCTTCCCAGTATTCTGTCTGAGCAGGTAAACAGAGGTGAGGAGACATGCAGCCAGACTCGGGGATGTCATTAAGTACTCTCCTTCGTTAAGACTCCCATGTATGGTAATAGCGGAATCAGTCATTGAAGTACTTTATTATTTGTACTTGATACACATTTGCATTGTAGAATTACACATATACAGAAACACTATATACACATACAAATACCCTATAACTAAATAAAAACGTGAACAATACAAAAGGGATTAACAATTAAAAGAAATAATAGCCGTCATGTCAAATCACATGAAACTGTGAAAATAAATACCTTACTGCACCTTTTTTGGGCATCATAACAACACTAGAAATAAGGGGTAGAAAAAAACATCATTCTGCCTTTTGTCTTAATGACAAGCACATGGCTGGGTAATGAGCAGTCCCTTTGTCAGCTCCCTGTGGCTGTATAGCATCAGCTCTCCCTGTGGCAGTATAGCATCAGCTCTCCCTGTGGCTGTATAGCATCAGCTCTCCCTGTGGCTGTATAGCATCAGCTCTCCCTGTGGCTGTATAGCATCAGCTCTCCCTGTGGCTGTATAGCATCAGCTCTCCCTGTGGCTGTATAGCATCAGCTCTCCCTGTGGCTGTATAGCATCAGCTCTCCCTGTGGCTGTATAGCATCAGCTCTCCCTGTAGCTGTATAGCATCAGTCAGGGAGGCTGTTCCTGTCCAGGGCTGTAGCTGTATAGCATCAGTCAGGGAGGCTGTGTCTGTCCAGGGCTGTGGCTGTATAGCATCAGTCAGGGAGGCTGTGTCTGTCCAGGACTGTGGCTGTATAGCATCAGTCAGGGAGGCTGTTCCTGTCCAGGGCTGTGGCCCACACCTCGTCTGATGGGGGCTCTGGGAGCAGCCATGTCTGGGGCACTGCAGTACCATCAGGATAGTCCACAGGAACAAGGCACATATCCCACTCTCTCCTGGAGAAGCCAACATCAAAAGGACCAGTTAGAGATGGTGTTTATTTTGTGATCATGTCAAATCAAAGTATGTAGATAGGATAGAGAAAACAGACCGTATCTGGATCAAAGCTGGTACTGAACGCTCGGCCTGGGTGTAGTACTCCCTGAAGGGCTGTAGGGGGTGCTCAACAGGCATCTCATCTGAGGACAGAAAATAGTTTATGAGTCATAAGTCCTGTTTAACTCCATTAAGTCCAGTGTTTCCCCTAGGTTTACAGCTTGGGGTTGTGCTTAATAAAAGAGCAAGCTACAGACCTGTTTTATAGGAAAGGTAACCTTAAATGACTTTTTTGGTGATCTGGCACTATATAAGAAAAAAACTTTTTAAATCATTTTCCTTTTTTTCCTTCTTTTTTTTACAAAACGAACTTGACCTTCCAGCGGAGTGGGCCATTGTATAATGGTAGGGGAAACACTGAAGTCCCAATCCACGTAAGGAAAAGAAACAACAAAAGCCGTAGTATGGGATCACCACCTCCGAACAGCATGACCTCCATCTCCCTCTTCTTCTTCATAAGTTTCTCCTGCTCCTTCTTCTGTCGTTTCTCCAGGTCTCTTCTCCGCTCCTCCTCCTGCTCTCCCTCCAGCATGACTCTCAGAGCGTTCTCCTCTGCAGCATACACGGCCGTCCTCTTCTTTATCAGCCCTCTGAGTCGCTCCACCTGTCCGTCAAACACCTGATCAGCCTCCTGCTCTGGGAAGATCCCTGACACACAAACACAGACAGGTTACTCACACAAACACAGCCAAGACTATTTACATTTACAACACATGGTCAATAATCAAGATTGTTCTTCTCACCCTTCCGAGACGCTGCCTCTTTCCTGAGTTTGCGTAGTTTCTCCAAAGAACGGAGGATGTCCAGCATTCTCTTGACATCTGCCTGCTTCTTCCTCACTTCAGAGAGAACTGCATCTGCAGCCAACTTCAGCTCCTGCTCCTGTTGCATTAAAAGAGCAAAGAAAAGCAGCAGTTAGACACTGCTTTGATTATGTCGTTGTCGAGACACTTACCAGCATCCATTGGCGTTAGCTTTTGTCACCACCTGCTGGTTAGAACACGAAGCTCCAAAAAGCACGATCCCCTAAAAACAAACCCCTTCATTGCTGAGTCAACTCACCCTCTTTTTCTCCTCCACTTCCCGTATGCGTTTCGTCCTCCATTTGTCTATTGCTGCCTCTTTCTCAGCCATCTGTTCTTCTCTCATCTGTTTCTCTTCCATGCTGACCAGTTTCCCTCGATGGCGTCTGGTTCTCCTCTTGCTGATGCATGACAGCTTTTTTTTCAGACCTGCCACAAACTCAGGATCACTTAGCATCTTCAGTCTCTCTTGCAGGTCTTTTTTCACATTCAACGCTTCTTTGTAGGAGTCTGCCCAAGCACTATCATTCTCCAAGTTACCTTTCAAAGTTTCACATGCAATGGACAGCTTTGAGACAAGCTCAACTGCCCCGTAGATAGAATCTCTTACGTGAGGGACAGATACTTTTACATTTGATTTCTTTGGTTCTGGAGTTTGGATAGTTTTCTTTATTCTGTTCCTCAAAAAACGTTGGAGCCATTGTTCATCCTGAATCCTCTGTTGGGCTTCTTCATCCAGGGGCTGTGCAGTCATGGCCTTGCCTGGAAATTGGAGCTCTTGACCCCGGGGAGGCCCACAGGGGGATCTAAGGAGGGGTGCACGATCTTTAGAAAAACTATGGTCTGGTTGGTCTACTCTACTGTTAGAGTGAAAGCCATATTGGCTGTCTAGTGAGCCTGTCCTGGGGTAGGTGGACTGTTGATCAAACGTCATTCGAATATTGGTACCTGCCGGGCCAGGTTGTGCATCACCTGCCCACGCTGTCCCAGGTCCACCCAGAGTGCTAGGGTTGGACTGGGAGGTTCCAATGTGTGGAGGTCTTTGAAGGTCGCTCATCATTGGGGGGAAGTGGCACGGTCCCGAATGACTGGGGAGGGCCGGTGGTGGTAACGTGTGATCAAAGCCAAAGCCGTGGGATACACTTGGAGGTCCGTAACCGTCAAATCTGGGCGGTGGCATTGGCATGGGGGGCCTATATCCGTATGGTTGACCACCGTATCCTGGAGCGGCAGGTGCCCATTCTTTACAAGGAGATTGTTGTGGTGGGGGCATATATGGAGGTGGCCAGAACGTCCCAGACCGTGCAATTGGCATATTCCTTTGCAACGGATCCCACGTGTTTTCACCACCTGGCTGTATTGGCAGCGGTGGAATGTAAGGTCCCGCTCCGAAGGTGTCACCCGCAGTATTGGACGATGGCTGCTGCATTTCGCCTGACGATAAGTGAAATCTTGTTGTATCCATTCTTTATCTGTAATATGCTCTCGTAAGGTTTCTAACCTACTAGTCAGAAATACGGCGAAGTATCTTAACACCGGTTACAGATCTTGTAACACGTTGAATTTAGCTAACTGGCATGGAAGCAATAGAACTGTTGTTCCTAATGGAAGCCATGTTTACCATTCTCTGCATATACTTTCGTAGAGCATGGTAAAGAAATCTTAACAAGGAATCACATTTCCGGTTGATTTCTTTAATTTCAAAATAAAGGTAAAGAAATAAACGGTACTTTTTCTTATTTGAATATCAACATTAAAATGTCTGTCCCCAAAAGTGAAATACAAAGGATACAGTTAAAGCTATCAGAATATGTACTAATATCATCTACATGGGCATGAGAGTTGTTTTAGCCTTCACGGATACTGATTGTGGTCGAGGAGGGTTCTTCATTTAACGAGGATTCTCACTTCAACATGGTGGTGAAATGGATTCAGTAAAGTGAGAATATTACTAGCTATGAGAATATGCAATAACATTTGCTTAGACCTAGTCTATCATTGGTAAAAATGAATCCAGTTGATCAATTATTTCAACCAACAAGAATGCTCAGTTGCTTAGTAGTACATATAAGCACAATTATATGAATGCTGTCACTGTGCTTTTATTCTGAAAGCAAAACAGCAAAAGCGGAAACATTATTGAGGCCAGTAACACAGGATGCAGTTGTTTGTATATCCGTCAGAATGGGGTGCGTTCTGATAGTCACAAACCGTTTCCTCTACTCGCGTCCTCGCCTGACACCCAAGAGCGGTGACAAATCACCTTGTTTCTTTCACTGTTTCACAATTCATGGCTTTGGGAATAGAGTGTATTATGCGCTTTGGTCAGTAGTCTGGCTCACTCCTCTTCACAATTAATTGCTGCCATTGAGGACATTTTACGGATCACTGAAATGACGACCAAAACTCACTTATACAATGATACTATATTTATTAAAGCCTTACATGTACCTCCTGTTGAAGTTTACCATAATGCCAGGAAGACGTGTGCTGGCTTTTCAAGCCTGCTGTCAGTCACTGACTGTTAACCAAACCCCAATCTCAGAGGAATCAAGTTGTTTTAATCAACACATCACAATCAAGACCTTACTGCCAACTCAGTTTTGTTATAAAGTGTATAAAAGATCCAGCTTTATTAGAATAAACTAATACCAAAGGTAGGCCTTCTGTGTTGAGAAACTATAACATATTTTCGCAAATAACTTCGAATACATATTATGTTCTTCCATTAAGATCGAAATATAATGGCTTTCATACAGTTGTAGGTAGTTCAAAATGTTTCCTAAAGAAACGCTGAAACAGAGCCACAGTTCTTACAACATCAGTGTTAAAAAAGCTGGTTTGGGTCTTTCCAGACCAGATACAATTAGTCTTATATGGATGCCAACAGAACATACAGTTCATGAATGTTAGTCACAAATTCCAGTGTGGATATCTAAAATCCTTCACTAAGCAGCAAAACTGACCTTTTATTGATATATAATCATTTGTTAAAAATCTTATTGTGTAAAGAATGCTGGTTAACCTGAAGAGTTAAAATGGTTCCCTTAAATTATGTAAATGAGACCATAATACATGTAACATTAAACTTATTGACAGTTTAACTTTCCAAAACGTGTATCCAGTTGTTCACTGTACTAAAATGTTGTAAAAATGTGAATTATGTAATTGATATCAATATATTACCATATTGTATTGTTCTCCAAGCATATTCAGACCATGTTGCTACTCAGAATATGTGGCACTAGGTATTAAAACCAGGCATGTTAACACTTACCTGCTTAAGATCTCTCTAGCTCTTACTTAAATCTTTCTGCGAAAAGTATTTGGTTATTAAGGTCCTTAAATTGAATGTATTTAAGGAATCTCTTTTCACTGATCCAATCGTACATGCCATTATCAAAATTATCAACATCATCAATGTTACATTTCAATTATTCTGTTTGAGAATCAACTATATCTATAATCCATAGTTGGTTCCACGCACATTCATTTGCTCTGTTTCTTATGAAGCTAGTTGAGGTCCCAGCATCAGTTGTTGGCAACATCTGCCTGCCTGGGCCAGTTGTCCTCCTCTATCCCGGAGTCATACTCCTCCTCTGACGTGTCCTTTGTTGGTGCTCTGTAGACACACAGTTGCATGCTAATATAACAGGCTTCTTGGTGTGTGTGTGTGTGCGTTTGTATACAGTACAGCTACATTGCTTACTTCCTCCATTCCCTCTGACATTATTATTCTTTTTAGATCTGGCTTTTTAGCTTTTTAATAATATTTTGGATCCTAGAAATAATAATAGTAAATATAATAATAATAATATAATAAGTAATAATAATAAGAAAACATTATTTATAGAGCACATTTCATACAGGAATTGGAGTACTTACCTCATGTATCTGGGTTCAGATTTCCCTTGGACTACATCTTGATTGAGCTCAACAGCCAAGATATCAGAATTTGGCACTTCAAACATGGGTTCCAACAGCAGTTTTTCCTGAATACCAACATACCAATACAGCTTACTTCATAATATTTTATAAAAATACGATTCAAAAGTACAAAGTACTTCAGGTCACAATCAAACTGGTTGTCCCCCTCACCATGATGGAGCGTAGTCCCCGAGCGCCCGTCTTCCTCTCCAGGGCCATCCTGGCAATGGATTTTAAGGCACCAGGAGTAACATTCAGTTCACACTGAAATGAAGTTCAAAGGTTATCAGTCAAAACAGTTAAGATAGCTAAAGAAAGCCTGCAAGCACCCCTTCCACCTGAACAGGGCCTGGTACTGTCTACCTTGTCCATGCTGAACAGGGCCTGGTACTGTCTACCTTGTCCATGCTGAACAGGGCCTGGTACTGCCTACCTTGTCCATGCTGAACAGGGCCTGGTACTGTGGCACCACGGCGTTGCGAGGCTCCGTCAGGATGCGCACCAGCGTCTCCTCGTCCAGGCTGTGCAGAGGCACCACGACCGGCAGACGCCCCACAAACTCTGGGATCATCCCGAAGTCGATAAGGTCCCTGGCCTCCACGTGCTTCAGCAGGCGGTCCTTCTCCTCAATCTCCAGCAACGCGTCCGTCTCTCCACTGCTGTTGGCCTGGTCGGCTGCAGCCGCCGCCCGCCGCCCCTGCCCCATGTTGGATGGCGTACCAAAGCCAAGGTACTGCACAGAGAGAGATGCTAATGTAATCAGTAGTTCTTCTTCAGAGGTCTTTGCCCCTTCTCCTCAGAGCTCAGTCATTTGGGAGCTCGGGAACCGCATATTTATAACAACATGTTTTTTTGTACATTACTTTTTCATTCTTTCTCCTGCTGATAATCCGGTCCAGCCCGTTGAAGGCACCAGAGGCTACAAACAGGATGTTTGTGGTGTCGACTTGCACGGTCTCTCCTCGCAGCTTCCTGGAGTTCTTCTCAGGCACGTTGACGATGGTTCCCTCCAGGAGTTTCAGCAGGCCCTAGGATGATGCAGATACATTTACATAACTCTGTAATTAATTCCATTAGACATTGATTAAACATTTCAAGACATTTAGTCAAAAATGGCATTGGGATTTTGGCAGTGCAATAAATCGATGATATTACACAAGCCCAGCTGAGAGTGACAGAAGCCGATCTCAGATCTCTGACTAACCTGCTGCACTCCTTCCCCTCCCACATCCCTTAACTGGTGGATTCCGGGTACACTGCCAATTTTATCCACCTCGTCCAGAAAAACGATGCCTACAAAGGCAAAATGAGAGCCCAGAACATTGGCTAATAGTTCACCTTACACATGCAGTACAGAAAAACATTGGTCAGAAACACACACAGTACCTTGCTGTGCTTTCTCTACGGAGTAGTTAGCATCTTGGAGGAGCTTTGCAACGACAGACTCTATGTCCTCTCCTACGTACCCGGCCTGGGTTAGGGTTGTACAGTCACAGATGGCAAAGGGCACATCTAGGCACTTAGCTAAAGTTTGAGCCAGAAGGGTTTTGCCTGAAACAAGAGATGTGTTCACACAAATAGGTGTCAAATATTTATTTTCACTTACTGGAATATACATTTACATGGTGAGTCGTGAAGATTTTTAAAATTTATTTTTACCATTAATAAATTAGACATTAACACAAGCAGTGATGTAATTTGTCATGCCATTGCTGTTGAGGTGCTACTTAATCATATTTGTTTCTTGTATATGTTTTATGTTTACATATGTACTCACCTGACCCAGTGGGGCCCAACAGGACAATGTTGCTCTTCTCTAGTTTGATGTTGGTGTGGAGGGAGTCGAGGACCTCCCCCCCCCTCTTCTCCTGGGCTGGCTGCTGATTGGCCTGCTGGACAGAGGCACCCAGAGCGTTGCCATGGGGATTTATCCCTGCGATCTGCAGCAGCTCTGTAAACAAGAGATAGAGTAAGCTTGGGCTCTGAACACAGGGCCACACTACACAGGGCTATCAACTAAACACCCACATAACAACTGTCCTCAAAACATCATTGGATTCTGTTATTTAAATGTCCTCCAGTCCTTCTTACTTTTGTATTACTACAGCATTAAGAAACCAATCAACATCTCTGTGACATTACTCAACAAACCCTGATAAAAAAACAAAACACTTATCTTGAACTAGTTTTAAATTATATACCTGACAACATGTGTGTGTTGCTGCCAAAGGTTATCTTCAAATAAATGTTTCACCCAGACTCAGTGTACAGTAACTGTGTAACTATGTGAGATAACGTCTGTTTAGCGAGGTTACTGGGTCACAACAGGCCTATCAGTCAGCACATGGCTGGAAGAACATGGCCTTCCCCCAGGATCACATCATTTCTCAGGGTTGTGTAACACTCAGAGCTGTCAAGTCAAATACACAGTATGCTTTAAAAATAGCTTGCTGACGTTTTGGAAGTAGTGGCTTTCCCCCAACTTAATAGAGACACTTGTGTGATGAGAGGAAGGGAGGAGGTGGGGTAAGCAGAGGATGTTGGCATTTGTACAACAAGCTATTTACTGATTGAAATAGTAAGGAATCTACAGTGATATCATGAGTTTTGACAGAGCCTTAATGCAATAACTTGGTCTGCGATTTACAATTACCACTTACTTGTCAATCTGTATTCATCCTCTCGTCTTCTTATTTCTAGCTCTACAAAACAGGATGAAAGTTGTCATTTAACATTACAACTACGATTAGCTGCTCTAACGCAACAAAGTGCCCGAATGACGCCCTAGTCCTGGATGAGCAACACCAAAATGATCATCTTTAACCTCCACTGAAGAGGGCTATCGGAGGTGACATCTTGCCCTCTCATACTATACTCCTTGTACAAATGCCAAACCATCACAAAGAAGCGTACCACCATGAACCTATTTACAATGTACTAAGCCACATATTTTGCCACCTGAAAAACCTGAAAAGTTTGAGACACAAAGCATACAAAGCATGTTACTGAACATACATTCAAAACCAATGTCAGAGATAGATCATGTCAGAGACCATGAGAGACCAACTCAGACCAGAGAGATGCTGAAAGGTCCAGCTCCGGGTACCAACCTCGCGGTGTGAGGGAGGCCTGTTTCTCTGTTTCCACCTGAGGCTTGGCACTAGCGGCAGGGAGGTTGTTGTATATGCGCTTGTAGTGGTTGTAAACAGCCACCGCCAACACTTTCTTTGCATAGGACTGTCCAACAACATACTTATCGAGGTAGGCGTAGATCTAAGAGACAACGTGAGCAGACAGTTCAGAAAGTTGGACTTTGGTGCAACACCAACTTCCATAAACGAGCCAGACACTACACAACATCTGCCCGCAGCCTTAACCTAGAACATTTTAGGACTAATCTAATCTCGTCTCACTTGCTTCATAAATGTGTTGAGGTGTGCTACTGCACCTTTTTGGGGGGGAGGAGGGGGTTTCTGCTGAAAGGCTAGTTTAGCAGCTTCATTGGCTGATTCCTGCTCCTTATTCAGGTTCTTCTTAGAATCTGTCTCTGACAGCACCACAAAGAAATGATGGCATTTCTCACATTTCACAAAGCGGGTTGAAGCTGAAAAGAAAGGAGAAGGACATTACTTCACAATCTAATGTGGGTCAGCTGGTGATGATACAGACATACATATACTAGTAGGAGTTTGAAAACCATCGACCACACCGGGGTTCCGTCTAACTCGCAGGGTGCCGTCTAACTCGCAGGGTGCCGTCTAACTCCCAGGGTGCCGTCTAACTCCCAGGGTGCCGTCTAACTCCCAGGGTGCCGTCTAACTCCCAGGGTGCCGTCTAACTCCCAGGGTGCCGTCTAACTCCCAGGGTGCCGTCTAACACTCTAGGCAAACATTTTATACGTTGGTATTTTGCTCACGCAATTTCTTCAGAAGTCGGTGAGGCTCCACCATGTGTTTGGAATCATTAAATAATGTAGTAATTGGCCTGGTCCCTATTACCTGGCCTGGCCTGGTCCCTATTACCAATCAGGTGCTGAAGGTACAAACGAGGGTTCTGTGAACAGGAATAACTATGCAGAAGGCTGAAATGGAAGCACACCAACGTAAACAACAAAATAAGATTGAAGGACACGCTCACATCTAACACCCCCCACGGATAGCTACGTCTAGATTAGAAATTCCTGATGGTTGAATAATATACATTAGTGAATTAATGATGTACATGTCCTATAGGTGCCACGGCCTCAACTTTCGAGTCCAGCCAGCTGGGTTTGACATGGACGCCCTGAGTCGGCGGAGCACAACTAGGTGACCTATTTCTTGAACGTATTCTCAACAGCCAGACGTGCAAGTGATGGCAACAGCCTAGCTCTCTGTCACAAACTCACAGAACCTGAATAACTCTCCTCAATGTCACAAAAACCTGTGAAAAAGCTTTATACTCCCAGCTGAAGATATGAGAGCCCATTTGCTTGTTAAACCTAGATCTAGTATGTTTGGTTGTACTTCTGGTTGGTTGGTTGTTGTAGTTCTACAAAAGTTGTTATGTATTTGGGCCTTCATGTGCTAGCATAGCTTCCACCAGGAGGGAGTAGTTATGTAAGGGGAGTATTTTTAGCATTACACAATATGCCTGAGACCAGTTGCCCCCCACTTTTGACATGCCCTATAGGTGTGTGATCACTGAGCAAAGACAGTTAACACTAGCTCTGCTTAAAGAGAGCAGGTCAGTAGAAAGTTGCAAAGGCCTGGGGTACCATATTCCCTTACATATACGCCTAACAGCTGCTGAGCATGTTATTTAGATCAATAATCTCCTACTGGGCTTACCAGGAGAAGGAAATCAAGTTTATATAGCACATTTATGGAAAATCCCTTCGATTTAAATACAGTGAGCATTTTCTATCACTGTGCACATTATTCTTTATTGCAGAAATGTTGTTCCCATGCTCCTGTTTAGAGTCCAAAACACACTAGCAGTCTGACAGAAACAGCAGGGCTCTGATGATGGGCCTCTGTTGGTTTTATGGGAACACTTTATTGGTCAGTTGGAGGTGAATAGGACTCTGGCTGAATCAACCTACACAATCCACCCTGGATGTTTTTTAGAGGAACACTTCCAAAGTGGTAGAATTTGTCTGGCTGGGCATTAACATCACTCAGATCCAGACAAGCAGGCCCAGTGGACACATTGGAGTTCAGCGTCAGCAACATGAATACTTGTGTATTTAGTAAAGTTGATGTTTTGTTGTAATACCTTTGTGTGTTGATAAGTCAGATGTGTGATGTGTGTGTGTGGTGGTGAGAGAGAGAGAGAGAGAGAGATAAAGAGAGAGAGATAAAGAGAATGAGAGAGAGAGAACAGAACCACACCCAATGTACCTCCAGGGAACACCATGTTTTGTATATACATTTGTGGTAACTTCTGGCCAATGAGGTTGGTGGTTTTAGGCTAAACACATAATAATAATAATCTTGTAAATAAGCACTTACACACAAAGGTTTCTACGTGCGTGCAGGCGTCTCCACATTTAGGACAGCGCAGCTGGCTGCCTCCCTTTCCCGAGCCTCCAGAACTGCCTCTCTTCGTCTCACTGGCTGATTTCTACCATGACATTTAAAAGCATTAATAGGGATAACATTCTCAAACACTAAATGCAATGAATCTGCATGACAGACAGGTTCAGGCTCATAAACTTCTTCTAGTCTAATTTCTAAACAGTATCGTAATAAGCTGGGAGAATTCTGTCATGCAATAAATGCACCAAGAAAACAAAACAAATGTACCTTCCCTCCATCTCCATCTTTTACGTCTTTAGATGAAAAATATACAGATGTTTCGGAGAATGACCTGACCGGAGCTCTCCTTGTCAATCGTACATCAGGTGTTCCTGATCTACTGATGGAGAACACCTGAGCTCGCGAGTAGGAGACACCTGCAGACATGTTACATGGTCATAAACACAACAACAACAACTCTTAAAAGAGCTCTAACGCAAATATACAAGAAAATGAAATATACACAAAAAAATCCACATGACCCAATTGATCAGGCTACACATTTAACCTGTGAGCATACCTTTTTGAGAGGTTATGAACAACCTCGCCGCTGATCTGCAAGTGCAGGACATGATCTTCTTTTGTATTTGAGCAAAGATGGTATAAATGTTCTATTTTCAGAATTTGCGTTAGACTAGCTGTAGCTAGTAAATAGAACACAATGTTCAGACAGCATTCAGTGCTGCGCTCGAGCTCAATGTCACCGCTGCCGGTCGAAATCTGCAAGAGTGGAATTAGAATCACTAATTAGCTAATTAGAACTACTTTCACTTAATAACACTAGTTGTTTCACTGTTGTGAAACAAGTAGCTCGTAAACAGACAGTTAGCTAACTAGCTAATGTGAATTACATGCTAGGCTACAGTAAGAGAACAACAATGTAAACGTAATTGGGGAAATCTTCCTATATTACTGTTGAACTTACTCAGGTTATCACAAAAATGCTTGACGGCAAAAATCATAGAAAAAAGCAACGCAGTATTCATGAAATTACAGCAGCAGGAGCACACTTTGCTTCACTGTTAAAAGTCTCACGTCATGCATCGACCCTGGTGTTATGACAGATACTGTGCTGTGTTTCAAGATCCACTATTGCTGCGCAGGTTTGCGCATGTTGCCACTTTAAACCACATAATGTGTTTATGTGGTATCTTCAATGCGTTTACAGTTTACACATACCTGCACAAAACATGTGCTCTCGTATGATGTAAACCATGTGACGAGATGATCAAACTAACAGAGATCTTAAATAAAGTTGGACACGGATTGATGATCCAATCATCTAAATTAAATGAGCCAATTGACCAATACAGCGAGATTACCATTCATTATTTATTCGTAAGGTTTATTGCTTTTTTAATCGTGCAAGTGCTGCTGTAGGCAAGTGATTAAATCAGTGGAAGCACAGAAAAGGAAAGCAGGCTATACTATTGAAACGCACCAGCGCAAAAAAAAACACGGAAGTACATGCAAATAATGTCATATGACCAAATGGCTAGCTATAGAAGCGATGTAAAATGCCTCTAATCCATGGATAACAGTCAACGGATACATTGAATGCTATCCAAAGAGAAATCGGTAACTTTTCTTGCATTTAAGATCCTCTTCCTTGAGGGATTGGACCAAATGTGCTTAAACATTGTTTTTGACTTCATGACATTCTTGTTACGAGCTGGAGAGTGCGAGCTAGCTTTTTACCGCTACGTCGTCACGAGTGTTGCTTGTGCTGCGGCGTGCTCTCTGTCACAGAGAAATCTATGGTCTGCCAGGCAGTTTTCTTGACAATCGTCGTTGATTTCAATTTGGTGTACTCTTAAAAGCTTAACCACAAAGGAAGTAGTAAAAATACTCTTTTGCTTAAATAGGAAAACTAGCTAGCTATAGTTAAGCTATTTATTGTACAAGTGTATCGATATCATCATGCTTTTCTTTGTAGCGAGTTAGTATAGTATCGTCTTGTCTTCTCAGAAATGGAGGAGATACGAGTATCCCCGGACTACAACTGGTTCCGAAGCACAGTGCCTCTGAAAAGAGTGAGTTTGTATTATTATTCTTTCAGGCTCTTATTATGACATCTGTACAAACGGATATAACATGGTGTAACTGCAAGATGTTTCAACCAGCTGGGTTCTCTTTTCAAAATGTCTGCAGTGATGTTGCCACATACCGTCCCTTGCCATGGGCATTGTGTATTCACTACTTATTGAATTTGAATCAATAAGCCACAGTCAAAGAAACGGTCTAAATCAGTCCCCTGTTTCACTACAGATAATTGTGGATGATGACGACAGCAAGGTCTGGTCCTTGTACGATGCAGGACCAAAGAGCATTCGGTGTCCCATAATATTCCTTCCCCCTGTCAGTGGGACAGCAGAGGTGTTCTTCCAGCAGCTCCTAGCTCTCACAGGCTGGGGCTACAGAGTGATATCGGTAAGATGAGAACAATTAGCCGTAGACTATCAGCAGTGGTGTAGTCTTCTATGAAGTAGTGGACATGCTGTGAATTTACAAATAGTCTCTGCAGTCCCCCACTGATGTGTCCCTCCTTATTTTACATTGTAGATGCAACAGATGTGCGTAAAATGTAGACTATACTGTTGAGTAACCGCCCATAGTTAAGGTATCAAACTCTTATGCATCATTTAGCAGTCGGTCAAAATAAATGTATTTGTTTATGCACAACCATGCATTTATGTGGTTCTGATGTTTGGAGTTGATTTAATCTTGTGTGCATGTGTCTGTATTCCCATTTAGAAAACTAATATTGAGACGATTTTTACAATGACTCGAACCTTGGTTTTTGAATTGAATGTTTAGGAAGTTCATGGCATTGATTCTGTCCTGTGCTCTCTTTTTTCATCTCAGCTGCAGTATCCTGTGTACTGGGATCTTTTGGAATTCTGTGATGGTTTTCGGAAGTTGCTCGACCATTTGCAGTTGGATAAGGTTTATAACTTTTCATAAATGCTTTCATTAAAGCCTTTCCAATGACTATCTATGCTGCTATGTGTGGTTAGAAAGTGATGTGATCTACCATGGTCTCACTTCTGTTTCAGGTCCATCTGTTTGGTGCCTCATTGGGTGGATTCCTGGCTCAGAAGTTTGCTGAGTGCACGCACAAGTCCCCCAGAGTGCATTCCCTGGTCCTGTGTAACTCCTTCAGTGACACATCCATCTTTAATCAGACATGGACAGCTAACAGGTAAGATTATCTGGCATCAGGGAGTGGCCATCGCATCTCTTTGTTTTCTCCATTTATCCACCATCCTTCACTGGTGAGTTTGTGAGTAACAGCTTCAACCACCATGTTTTTGTCGTCCCTGTTATCCAGCTTTTGGTTGATGCCTGCCTTCATGTTGAAAAAGATTGTTCTTGGGAACTTCTCAAAAGGACCTGTTGACCCCAAAATGGCGGATGCTATTGACTTCATGGTGGACAGAGTAAGCTTTCCACTCCACGTCATCCCATACTCCCCCTCACTCTCTACTTCCTTTTTTCCCTAAACCGGAATAGTCTAATATCTCCTTTAAAGATCCTGTAAAGTGGAATTGAAAATTAGTTTTAAGTTCATCACACCACAGAAGAATGTGTTGTTAACTACCCATCCAAATTAGAATGAAAACAGACAAGAAAAACAGACAAGTATGTTACATTAGGCTCTGAAATCATGAGAAAATCAGCAGTCTTCTCTGCTTGATACTGGGCGGGGCGTGTCGCCTGAAGGAGCTGAAGCTCCGCCCCCCTCGGATTTATTGAATTTAGCAGCAACAACAGCAGCACTAGCTAAATCAATTGCAGATATCAGAACAGACCTGCCTGCAGTCTCTGAGTGTTTTATGTATTAATGACTTTGTCTTTGCATCGTACCAGCTGAGTAACAGAATGCAGAAGTCTGTGATCTGATGTAGAAAGGTCGCTGTGACGTAGATCGGATTTTTGGCTCCGCTTATACAAAACCTGAGCTGAAAACGGAAGAGAAATGCACATTTCAGTGCGGCAACGTTTTCGCACATGCTTTCAGGAACTTATTTCACATGTATATAATGTACTGAGAAGCAAATCATGGAATTTGCTCTACAGGATCTTTAAGGATTCAAGTAGTCTTTGAAGAAAACAGCTGCTGTCTCTGACATGTAATTACAGTGTATAACCAGGCAAATAGTCAGGGCTTTTTAAGGTTTCACGTGAATGTGATATCTTACTTAGTTCCCAGAACTGTGTGTGAATGTGTGTTCACATGCCAGGCAAAGGTTAAATGTATTTGCTTGTAAATGGAATGACAAAGCTGTGTCTGTTCTGCTGTTTGTCCTTTCCCTCCCGTGTTTCCTGTGCTGTAGCTGGAGAGCCTGAACCAGGGCGACCTCGCCTCCCGCCTCACACTCAACTGTCAGAACTCCTACGTAGAGCCACACAAGATTAAGGACATTGCTGTGACCATTATGGATGTAAGAGGCAGTACTTTTGAATATTGTTTTCATTCATGCAAAATGCTAGCCGGTTATGTACATTTGCATGTCTATCGTTTTTGAAGGTGTTTGACCAGAGCGCCCTCTCACTTGAGGCCAAGGAAGAGATGTACAAGTTGTATCCAAATGCTAGAAGAGCTCACCTCAAAACGGGTGGAAACTTCCCGTACCTGTGCAGGAGTGCAGAAGTCAACCTTTACATACAGGTGAACACAGATGTTTAGGCTTTCTATTTTTCAACAGATTGATCACAATGGAAATGTTACTGTATTCTGAGTCATTGCTTTCTTTGTTCACTCCAACTCTTGTCTTTATCCTGCTCTGAAGATACACTTGCGTCAGTTCCATGGGACCAGGTATGCGGCCATCAATCCTGCCATGATTAGCGCTGAGGAGCTGGAGGTACAAAAGAGTCACCTAACCAGTAGCAGGGACAGTGACGATGACCAATGAGACTGTGTTACATAGCAGTGTCTTGGTTCTTGATTGGGTGGACAAACAGAACTATGGGCACTTTTCCTCGACCAGCAAATCGGCAGATGTTTTACTGCTCAACAGAAACCACTATTGGTCAGTGATATGCTGATCTCTTGTATTTTTTTCTACAATGTTGAATACAATCAATCAACAGGTTGAATTGAGGATATTTTTACTTTCCAGAAAATAAAAACAATATTTTAATAATCACTGTTACTGTAAATACAAATAGTTGTGCTTTAGTTGGAAAGAAACTTCTTATGATGCCATATTATGAACCCTTTGCCTTATGTGATATACAGTTGTTTTATTGCTGTTACTAGATGTTGCACTTTTGAAATGTCTGAATGCTTTGTTTTCCTTGTTTGTTTATGGGTAACCATTCCAACTGTTGGTAAGAAAACTGAAGCACTGATTACTGAGTAACATCAATCATAAGATGTTATAAGAAAAGGAATTAAAAGCAGTACTACGTATAATGTGACAAGTAAACATTTAATTTGCGGTTCAATTAAAGTCTTGAACAGATATGCTGTGTCTAATGCACATAAATCAATGTTGTAAAAAGATAATCCATGTTTTTGTTTTTTTTGACAAGATGTACACATTTCTTCTAAATTCTTTACATTTGTAATTGTCGATTGCTAAAGGAAATCGACATACAAAACAGAGCTATCAAATGCCATTATACCAGTGCATTTCAGTTGAGCATCAACGAGGTGGAAAACATTATATAAATGGTTCAAATCTGACAAGATATTGCATTTTATAGTAAGTCAGCATTGTTTCATGATAAGCTATTGTGCTGCATAGAAGATCAGTTGGCATATATCACATTCAGTTCACATTAGTAAGTCCTATAGAGGAGTTGGCCACTGTATGGTACACTGTACACACACACCACTTGTGTGAGTGTGACGCTAACTTTGAAGTAGAACTATTTAATTCTAAATGAAGTCCGATGTTCTTCATATTGGGAGATAAATATTAGCAAAATAAAAACATCCATTTGCCTCACAGGCAAAATAAAATCAAACAGTGTTGTTCTACATGGTGTACGAGGAAGTAGCCCTTGTGTATGGAAATATGATCAAGTGTTCATCCAGACCTCATACAGCCACTCTTCATTTACACAGTACATTGCATGCTTTTTACGTTTGTGTTTTAGTAAACATTGGACATGACATAATTGATGAGCATATTGTCCCAGTGTAGTTGGGATCCCCAGAGTGTTTACTTCCTCAAATCATATGTGCAGGGCTTCTTACACTAATATAGTCACGGGTATACCGAGGTACGTGGAGTATACCCACTTCTCTTTACTGGACCCACGAATGCTACTTAGTATGTCCTCTATTAGAGTACACCTATTTCTGCAGTCGGCAACACACCAGTCACATAGCAGAGCATTTTTTGGGGGAGCTGGTGTCTGCATTCGCCTTCTGTCTGATGCTTTCTGTTGGGTTAAAACAGAGAAGTAATCACCAGCAGAAACACACAAACTAGACCAATAACCATCAATAACCAGTAATCAGACAGGACCATTGTAATGAAACAATATTTACAAAGAAGGAGAACTTGTTATGATGCATGAGCAGACTCCATGCCAACAGAGTTGTGAAATGTTGATGTCATGTTTCTAACATGAGTTGTTTGATGTTTGAGTCCCAGATGTAGGTGGCAGAGGCCCCTCAGAGGCCCCTCTGTACTTGCCTGCTAGGTCTGTCCTGGAGATGCCCACCAGGCTCTCATACAGGCCTTTGATTGGATTCTCCCCAGCAATCATCACTCCATGCAACCAGATCAACAGCATTCGATGGCCATGCTCCTTAAAGCTCTTTGTACCTGTGATTTGAATAACATGTTGTGTTTATTTAAAGTGGCTGTAAAGCAGAACTGAAAATGAGTTTCACAGAAGAATGTGTTGTTAACTACCCATTCAAATTCGAATAAATAAAAGAAACACTGAAAAGTATGTTAAAGTAGGCTTTGAAATCGTGAGAAAATCAGCAGTCTTGTCTGCTTGATACTGGGGCGGGGCGTGTCGCCTGAAGGAGCAGAAGTTCCGCCCCCTCGGATTTATTGAATTTAGCAACAACAGCAACAACTAGCTAAATCAATTGCAGATATCAGAACAGACCTACCTCCTGCAGTCTCTGAGTGTTTTATGTGTTAATTACTATAACTATGAATACATTTTTCCAATGACAGCCTGACTACTAATATAGTCAGGAAGGAAACAATAAACATCAACAATTGACCAAGAAATGTAAATAAATAGTGAAACTGATTGGGAAACAATGGTAGCGAAGGTCATAAATGGAGGCTTTTACTCCAGACCAGCTTACCTGTCCACTGCTGTTCTATGGCACGTATGTGTGCGTCGGGGAAGCCCCAGTACTGGGCCAGGATCTTCCACTCCCCGTAGGTCAGGTGCTTTGTGGCCAGCCTCCACATGACAGAGCGGAGGTGCTGCGTCTCCTGCTGGTGGTCCTGCCTGAAGCTCAGCTGCTTCCCTTCCCAGGAGTCACCGCTGCTGACGTTCTCCTGGGACGGAGGAACACCGACAGTTCACACTGCTAACTGCCTGACAGTCCAACTGAAGTGCACAGGAAGACTGCATGTTTTAGGGCGGGCGCCAGGTCAGACTAGTTTAGGGCTGAACTCACTTTCTCCCATTTGTAAAAGCGGTCTGCTTTGATGATCATGTCCACCAGGACGACGTGACCTCCTCGCGCTGCCACCTCCAGACACGTCTTCCCTTGCTGAGTGTGACATCACAGGAAGAAAGAACACCGTGAGTGTGACATCACAGGAAGACAGAACACCGTGAGTGTGACATCACAGGAAGACAGAACACCGTGAGCGTGACATCACAGGAAGACAGAACACCGTGCGTGTGACATCACAGGAAGACAGAACACGTGAGTGTGACATCACAGGAAGAAAGAACACCGTGAGTGTGACATCACAGGAAGAAAGAACACCGTGAGTGTGACATCACAGGAAGAAAGAACACCGTGAGTGTGACATCACAGGAAGAAAGAACACCGTGAGTGTGACATCACAGGAAGAACTGTCTTTTGAGATTCTGTTTCCACTTGTTTGAAATTATTTACAACACATTTTAGTTTAGCTTGACTTTTAGCCTGACACGGAGCAGGCTAGTTCCGAAGTATGAATTATCTTGGTTACGTAGCTTGAGCTAAAATAAGCCACTAATGGAACGGAACTCTCGCTAAAGTACGTGAGACTTGGCGAAAATAAGTCTCGCTTTTCCTTAATCGACGTTGATGGAATACCCCCCTGGGTTCTACTGGAAGAAATCCATGATATACACCATTATGTATATGTGACATGTTCCTGAGTAAGACTGGGTGCAGTACCTTGTCCCTGAGGTTAAGGTTGACTCCAACTATAAGGATCATCTCAGCAATGTCCTGGCGCCCGTGTTCTGCTGCGATGTGCAGGGCTGCCTGCTGCCTCTGTGAGGAGTCAGGTGAGAGGTCAGAGGTCAGAGGTTATCAGAACACTCAAACGAGTGCAGCCAAGCTGCAGATCTTATCAGTGTTTAGTACAGATATGGGTCCTTTTAGGTCCTTCACCTTAAAGCTGAAACATAGTCAACACAAGGTGGGATGGTCTTACACAAGACAACTTTCACTTCCGAAATAACTGAATAAAGGGTGGTTTAGTTTCAAGTTTCATTGTCAGGTGCACAAACACAATGTCAGACTGGGCACTGACATTCTTGGGACAAGACAACGCAAGCAACCTAGCATAACATAGTTTAGAATCATTTAACGCAAATTTCCACTGAAGTATTACAGATAAACCTACAATAGGATTCCTGTGGCAGATGACATTCTGTAATATCATCCAGTAGTAGTGTAGTTAAACCACATACAGTCCTTAAACAGTTAATATAACATAGGGTGTTCCTTTGCAGTGGAAACAAGACTTACATTGTCCACGATGTCCAGGTCACATTCTGCATCTATCAGTAGTTGAACAATCTCTGTGTGATTGTTGAGCACAGCTAGGTGCATAGGTGATATGTGTTGCTATGTAAAACAAAAACAACATGATTAAAACCAAACATTGCCATAACGTATGTACTGTTGCAGTCTTGGCATTTTACATTGACCAACAGTGTACATTTCCTGCAGTTAAACCTGCAGGAAAGGACTCCCTCTGCTGGTCAGGATGGTCACCATGACGATATGGACACACTTGGCCAGGCTTTGAGATACTCTGCGTCTTTAAATTCTCAAAATTAGCAATTGGTTCTGCTTTCCGAGGCTTTGGGAGTAAGCAGGGTCTACTGCCCCAGACACTGCAGCTGATCCATCCAGCTCTACGACGGTGGATCATATCTGAAGACGTATGGATTTCCTGTGTTTTGTCTAAAGGTCTTTGTGGTTCTTGCTTGCCTTTGGCTATCACGCCGACAGACACACACACCCCGCTCATACAATACTATCTTGAACCACAGCTGGGTTACCATGAACACACAGCAGACAAAACAGCTAAACAGCTTTCATGATCCTGCTGTACCATCAAGCGCTGGACCAATGGAGTTCTACCCAGGTAGTGGATAAGAGAAGGTGCTGATGAGCAGTCAGGCTAATGCTGATACTGAACTCCTTCATGTGATGGTTGACAGGTCTTACCGAGCCACATCGTTTTTTAATCACAGAGCAAAAGTCAAATGAGCAAACAAAACTAATTGAAGTTTACTTGAAGTACTTACATTGTCTACGGTGTCTGTGTTGACTCCAGCCTCCAGCAGCATCCTGGCCTCCCTGTCATGGCCGTGCTGAGCCACATAGTGGAGAGCGTTCATGTTCTTCTGCAGGGAGATCACGACACCACCATGGGACATGCTACAGGTTTATCCATCAGACCACATTTCTGAAGATGTCTTTAACTCCAAGTTCAAGGCACATCTCAACATGACCACGATTTGAAGTGCCACAGCAAAGTGTCTGGCTACTTATGTAAATCACAGATGTCAGTTAAAGATTTTTCAGGAATTTCGCCCGCAAAAATCTAAAAACAGGTTTTCACTTTGTCAGCATGGGTCATTGAGTGTAGTGTGGTGTCATCCACTTGACAATTCAATTTACAACACAATAACATTTGCTGAAAGGGAAGGGGTTCTATACCTTCTGAAGTCATTGTATGTGTACAGAAACACTTACGTTTGTCAGTGAGTTGACGTTGCAGCTGGACTCCAGCAGTAGTTGAACACATTCATAATGACCTCCGTCAGCAGATATGTGCAAAGCTGTCAGTCCCTCCTGGAAGGAGAAGGAGATATGAAGTCTTCTTTCTACAGCGTATAAGGTACGGAGATATGAAGTCTTCTTTCTACAGCGTCTGTGTGTGCACAGTACTCAGCGCTTTGGGTAAAAGATACAGAGAGCCTACTCACTATGTTTCTCTCGTCAATATCCACTCCAATCTCCATGACCTTCTGCAGCACCTCTGTGTGTCCGTGCATGGCTGATAGATGCATGGCAGTATTCTCTTTCTGTTCACATGAACCATAACAGATAACCATGACATCATGTCCTCTATAGTAACCTGTTCCACAAACAAATACAAGTAAATGTGTGGATAAGGGTTTGTGTTTGCATGTGTGTGATTGTATAGTGTATGTGAAAGCATGTATGTGCTTTTATTTTAAAACAAATAGTGATTCTAGTCCACACACACCCTAGCGTCCTGAACACGTGAGTCCTACCTCGTCCCTGAGGCTGTGTGTACAACCCATCCCTATGAGGAAGTCCACCACCTCCAGCTGGCCATGCTCGGCAGCCAGGTGAAACGCTGTCTTACCTGACTGGCAGAGTACAGAGATCCAGAGGTTATGAAACACACACACACACATACACACAGGCACACAAACACACAGAGCACAGAAGCACAAAGCATACAGCACTGTAAACCCTTGAGGCCTTTCTGTGTACTGAGGGAGGGGGCATTGAAAGAATCCATAAAGTCAACACCGAAGGTATTCTGTTGCCTACAGTAGCCTGGGAGCAGGATGTCTGTGGGAGGCAAGGCACAGCAGCAGTCACCTTGTCCACTCTGTCGATCCTCACGTCCTCAAGGTCCTCCATGATGAACTCCAGTAATGAGATGTGACCTCGCTGAGCAGCGCAATGTAACATGCTGAGACCGTTCTGTGGGATAGAGACACACACACATAAACAGATGTACCAAACAGTTTGGGAACCCCTAGAAAAGTATGTTACCATACATCTGTTGACGGAAGTTGACCAGACCTGTACATGGTACAACCTTAGTAAACATGTCTTCTCTTCGCACACTGTCCTGACTGACAGCCACTGAAGCTGACCTCACCTTGTTTTCACAGTTGAGTTTGGCTCCACTGGCCACCAAGATCTGCAGGACCTTGAGATGACCAAACCAGGCTGCCAGCAGGAGAGCGTTCATGCCAAACTGTGGAGACACAAACTAGACTTAGCTGATCATTACATCACAACATTTAATTGCATTGCTAGAAGCACATCATTTGTGAAAGTAACTATCCCACCAACATTGTTTGTCAAACTGTTTTCCTCCCCCAGACTTAAACCGATTGTGTTTTCATGTGTGTGTTTGTGTGTGTATGTGTTTATCTGTGTCAATGCTGTGTTTGTATGTGTGCGTATGCATGCCTGTGCTGTGTGCATGTATTTATGTGTGTTTGGGTGTGTGTTTTAAGTGTGTCTGTGTGAGTGTGTGTGTTTGTCTGTACATACACTGTCCTCCTCGTCCACCTCTGTGTCATGGTCCAGTAACAGGCGCAGGGCCTGCTCATTTCCTGCACCAGCTGCCCAATGTAGAGCTTTACGGTCTATCTGAGGAGAGAGAGAGAGAGAGAGAGAAGAGAGCGAGAGAGAGAGGAGAGAGAGAGAGAGACAGAGAGAGAGAGAAGAGAGAGAGAGAGAAAGAGAGACATTGATATAGGGAATAGAGAGAAAGAGGGAGACCTATAATGATCCCGAGCTTCAGTACCATGGAATAATGCATCCAGTACTGCCAAGTCAAGAAAAACAACTGAATGGGCTCTGTACTGGGCTCACATCCTGTTTCCTGGACAACAGTGTTTCCCTCCTCTGTGTGAGAGGAGCTAGGAGCTGTCACTGACTATAAGGCCATTGGTTTACTCACTTCCAGACCTCCAAACCAGCAGAATGTTACAATATAGCTATATAACAACAGTGTGTATGTGTGTGTGCTCACTTTGTTTTTGGCCTTGATGTCCACTCCTTTCTTCAGTAGTTCCTGCATTTTTTCGGTGTCATTCCTTTTAGCAGCATCATGGAACTCCTTCTCTGATCGGAGAACTGTGAACGAAGAGTCACAGTAGACTCATGGTCTAAACTAGGGCACTGCTGGAATACCCATCAGTACTAGCAGCTTTTACTACTACCATCTATGAAATGGTAAATCCACTACTCAATGCATGTTCTAGATCTACATGTTAATGTCCATCATGCACAAAACAGTCGCCTTAACGTTTAGAACGAGGAAAATGCGAAACATTGAATGTTATAACTTATTGCTCTCGAGTTGTTACATTTTAAATCAGTGAGGTGATACATGTGAAAATACATAGAACCAGACATTAATGACCTAGATTAATTTGTTATATATGGTCATGCGTATCGTAGCCTTGGAATTTAATCAAACAGACGACTGAATTCCCATTGCCAACAATGAGCATCCTAGTACTACGGTGATAATGCAAGCACGAGCGCACGGACTTACGGATATCATCTTCTGACACCAGGTCGTCTTCCATTTTATTTGTGGTTCAGAGACTCATTAAAATCATTAGTTTAGTTAATCTAATATCGATCTAATTTCTGATCATGCCATTCCTGCTATTTCTACGCACTGGAAGACTCCCACTATACAGCGTGCCACACACATCCGGGTGCATAGCGGAGATGGACCAAGCCCATATTCATAGCAAAAACGGATCAGAGAAAATCTAGGCAATATCCCAATCAAATCCACAGTCAATTCTAATTTTTCAAGTATTTTTAATGTAATTGCTGTCCATCTGAGCCTAGGTAGACTAACAATAACATTTTGATGAAAGAAAAGTTCTCAATAGGCTACACTATCCTAGGCTGTCTGATTAGTTTGTTATTGCCTGGTGTGAAGACTTCTGAGCACATCCTCAGACAGAACGCCCGGTCTGATTATGTAAATTACTATGTCTTCCACTAGGGCGCGACATGTCCTTGCAGACCGCTGATTCCGAAAGGGTTTTTATTAGACCCTGCGTTGGTGATAGCTGACCAATTTCCATCGCCTGCAACAGAATTAAGAGGGTCAGGCCCGTAGAGATTGAGAGAGAGAGAGAATTTCCCTCACAAGACAAGCTTGAGTTTTGATATCTTGCATTTACTATACGGCTCTTCAGAATTTTAGGCTTATTCTGCGGGGGGGGCCTCATGTGTTTCCTTTACGGGCCTGAGGAGGGTTCAAAGTACAAAATATCCTGATTGACAGATTATTCTAGGATTATTGTGTTCCTCATCATTCAAATAGTCATGCTAATGGTTGATTAAAGAAGGTTAAAAAGACCATGAGCAAAAGAGGGAACAGAAATAATGATGTGAGCTATTCTGAAACTCCTTGATAGAGATAACATCAGGCTATTTATGTTCTCTCAGTCTTCTCTCAGATAAATCGTGCTCAGGCAGATACAGTCATAATGTAGACCTGGTACTGGTGTTGGCCTATAACTGGTATTTTATAGCCACCAGACTGTTTTGTATTGGGGAATCATCATAAACAGTAGTTTTGTTAACATATCAACTGCTCACATCATATTTTTTTCTCTGTACCTAAATCCCATAATCTCCTCACCATCTCTCAACTCAATTGATTGTGAGGCTTGTGACAAAACCAATCCCGTAAACTATGCATGCTTGAACCAACCCTGCACCGCCCATCTCACACACACAGATGCATGCACATCCACACACTCAGAGACACACCTACACACAAACATGCACACACACATGCACACACAGTTTGATTTTACCCACTTGTTCATTTTCTTTGAACCGTCCAACCATAGCAGTAGCTCAACAGAAACCCTGAAGCTTTACTCATGTATTCAGTTTATAAACATTTATAAACATTACCATTAGCCTCCACTCAGGAATGACCTGCTGGAATCCTCAGCCACTCAGACATCCTCAGGATGGAAGATCCACTCATACAATAAGCAGCTCGTCGTGATAGGAGAGTCACTCCTCACTCCCTCACTGGACTCCCTGCACCAGTATCATCAGCAGCTGGGACCAAACATGACAAAGATATCTCCTCAATACTACACCCAGTCAACATTTTCACAGGATTTGAAAAACACATTCACACACTTCTATGCACACACACACAGACGTCTGGTCGGCTCCACTGAGCCAGTGCTATGAAAAATGTACGTTATACTAAGAGGTTGATTAATTCTTATTGATTGCATTGTTTGAGCCATGAACCATGAACAAGATAGGCAAGCAGAGACCTTTGGTACAGTGGCAGGGTTTATTCAGACATGGCTTGCACTTACAGCAATTTGTTAGTATGCATCAAAAAAACATCTACACACACGTTTACCCAATTAGTTGTATTATCAGTAAGTGGATTTGTACAAGACAATATATTACATAAAATATTACAAAACCTCAAGACATAATTTGCAAAAGTGAAAAGCAGTGCAAGGGTTATTTAATCATTTCTACACTGGCAGGACCAAACAATGACAATGAGAGTTAATAACTTAAATAAAAAGCAATTCAGAACACATATGTTATTTACACATTTAGATTCAAATAACATTAGATATGTCCACATGATAGGCTACTGTTACACATAAACTGCAAAGTAAGATAAACAACATTAAAACATTAAAACATTGGTGGTACTCTCTGCTCTAGTTGATTAGTTCCGTTTTGTGACAACGAATGCAGACGGTATATTTGTGATCAACATTTGTAATTGTTAAATGTTTGGCTGTGCTTTACCTGGGTGAAATGTCACACATAGGTAGACATTCAAGTACAAAACGTGGATCAGATAGTCTGCTTCAAACGGACGATAACCGATATCCTCAAACTCTCAGAATAAAAGCCTAAGAGGTAAAATAAGATAGAAAAGACTCAACGTGTTATAAAATGTGTTTTAACCCTTAAAACACGACATACTAAATCATCATACTGGTTCAGAACCACTGGGACCCACACCACTCCACCATCACCATGGAGACGTGGAGCGGTCTGATTGCAGTATTTAAGGTTCATCTAGTACTCTGTAAACCGGTCAGGAAGCTTCTAGTTCCTGTGTGCACTATTTATAAACGTTGTGAAGAGGGCTGCTTTGCAGAGCATACAGTATATAGCAGGTATCACAACTTTACTGCGCGTCGTGTAAAGCATTGTTCAGTAGAAATCATGTTGATGTCTTCAGAACTACTTTCATCAGTGAGCTGAAAGCATGGAGCCACATCTACCTATGTGTTAATAACATATCCTATGAGCAGATTAAAAGGTTTTTCAAACCAAAAACCTGAGCAATGTTTTCATATTTTTGTTAACTATGCACAAGTATCCCTTTTTGTTTATCACAATATCCCACAATGGTCAATTACAATTCAAGTAATTAATATGAAATATAAAAAAGAACAGTACAGTTTTGACTGTATTTCAGAAAGGTTACAGGGGGAATAATTGCACTTTGTTAATTCTCGTCCTGCATAATCTGCCCCACCAGGAGAAACGCAGGAGAAGGCTCTTCCAGGCTGCTACTATTAATCACAATGAATCCGTTTGTTTCACCCTTCCTATTAACAATCACCAGCTGTTTCTCTTGCTGTTGTTCTCTGAATGGTTGGACTCCTCCTTCATGTTCTTGGCTTCATGGAGGAACATGTCTGCCCTCCTCAGCTTCGCCATGGCCCTGGTGAGCAGCTCCTCAGGGGAGCCCTTCTCCAGGCCGTCCCCCACCCCCCCCACCCGCACGGCACCCGGGGGACTCTGCCCACCCGTGGGACTCTCTTGGGAGGCAAGACTGGCCAGGAGATCCTCTGTTTTTTTAAGCTTTAGGTCCACTTCACTCTCAAGGTCCATGACAGGGGGGTGAAGAGCAGGGGGCCTGTTAGCGCTGACTCCCACCCCGTCCCTGTTCGTGTCAGAGTCTGACGACTCAGACAGCAGATCCCCCAGAGAGGCTGACCTGGCTGAGGGTTTAAGGGGAATCGGTGGGCGAGAGGACTGATTGATCCGCACATTGAGCAAGGTTGAATGGACCTTCGTAGAGCTGACCTGGGGCCCTGCAGGGGCCCGAGCAGTGGTTGTCGCGGGGGGGTCTGTGTCCATACTCTGTCCTAGACTATCGGGGGGTTCGTTATCATCCTCGCTCACATGGATCATGTCCAGTGCGGCTTGGCTGCCCCTCAGAGCAGCCGTGGAGCAGACCATGGTGTCTCCAGCCTCTGACCCCTCACCATCATCGTCCGAGTGCTGACCACTGTCCACAGACTTCTCTTCCTCGCACTCTCTCTTCTCCAGGGACCTGTGGCATGGGGCCGGGCTGGAGCTGGGGCTGGGGCTGTCAGCTCCTGGGTCGGCCAGGCAGAGCACCACCACTGGGACTTCAGTCTTGGGGTCCACTGGGGGTTTCAGGTCCCTCTCTGGTTCCTCTGGCTTGCTGACTGTGTGGTCTGGAGGTGAAATGGTAGGTGGTGGATTGGGCTCCTTGTCAGGTGGAGTGGTAATGGCTTCACCTGGAGGTTGAGGGTCACAGGGTTCAACCTGAGTTTTAGGAGGAGGGATTTTGATAGGCTTCTTCTTAAAAGGGGTGGGTGGACCAGGGCTCTTTTTGATTGGTTCTGGTGTGGACATTGATGGTGTTGCTGCTTTGAGTTGAGACACCTTAGGCTCTTCCTCAGGATCAGTAGGCACGTCACTACATGGGGCAGGATCAGTAGGCACGTCACTACATGGGGCAGAAACATTTTCTTCAGGTGCATGTTGCGGGGTTTCTTCTTCTGTGCTGGTAACTAACGGTTCGTCTCTGCCCTCAGAGGAAGTTGGGACTTCCTTAGGAGATGACGTTGAGGACTCCAGTTTAGTCACTGACTCAGTTAAGATAGTTTGTTTAATGTCAGAGGAAGTGGTCTCAGATGTATCTTGTTCTTCTTCCTGGCCTTCATCTTTGAGACCTTCTGATTCTAAACGTGTGATCTCTGAGGTGGAGATGGGCTGAGTGGGCTTCTTGTCTTTGGAAGGTGGGGTGGGAGGCTTGGGGTTCTGACTGGGCTGAGGGGACACGGCCAGGTTGTCAGTTGAGCTGCAGTGGGGTTGGTTTGGAGGTGTGGCTGGTTGTCCAGTCTCGACTCCAGCCTCCGGGCTGTTCTCCAGGTCATCGTCCTCCTGAGAGACCTCGCCCTCTGCTGAAACAGCAGGTTTGGACTCTTTTGACGGGGGCATGGGAGGCTTGAGGACCTTTAAATGAAAACAAATCAAATTCATATTACACATCTATCACAACCAAGCATAGAGGTATGGAAATCAGGCATGGAAGGTTAACTTACAACTTTCTTCTCAGAGCTGGTGGTGTCAGGGTCTTCGCTCTCTGCTGCAGCTGGGAGGCTTGGCCTCTTTACTGGGGGGCATGGGGGGCTTCAAGACCTTCTTCTGAGGGCTGGGTTCTTCCGTCTGTGGAACCTCCTGGGGTTCCTCCTCTTCCAGCGCCTCCAACAAGGGCTTCACCACCTCTTTAGGGGAGTCAGTGGTTTCTAGGTTGACATAGAGGGTGCCGTTGGGAGTGCTGCTGTCTGTAACGTCCAGGTCCAGTCTTAGCATGCCCTCTGAGGAAACGTTGGACACCTAGGGGAGGAAAGAGGAAGTGGTTCTCAACAGTTGATATGAAAATCATTGTATTCCTTATTATTGAAGGAACTGAGGCCGACTTTGTTAACACACACACAAAGACACACACAACCACTCAAACACTACCTCTTTCATATGTATCCTGGTAGGGGGCCTCCTGTTGCGGTTGCCCTTGGGTCTTGTGCGTGTCACGTGATCTAAATTAAGGCTCTCATCTACCTTTACCTGGGGAACACAATAACACAATAATATATACCAGAAACAAGAACACATACATGTATGAGGGGGCATACATTACAAAGATTCTCACAGCCACTTCTTTACCTCATCTAAGACTTTGTTCTTGGCTCTGTTGATGCCGTCACTCAAAGCCTTGATCCACGCCTCCTTCTCCTCAAGGCTGGCAGCCTGGAACTTGACATCATTCACCTGGAGGGCAGAAGAACACTGACATTACAAACTAACAGAAAGAGTCAACTGCATCATGACACATTTTCACCCTCTTAACATCCAAAACGGAATCCACTGAAAAATTACATTTACATAACATACAATTCATAGCTCAGCTATGTACATAACATTTCATTTTAATTCACCATAATGACCATTTAAATAACTAACATTTTGAGTTCAAAACAACCCATGTTTTTCCTGACATCGAAGTTGGACAGTATACTTTCTGCCACATTGAACTGTGGCACAGCTGAGCTTCAAACTCTCACTGTGACAGTTCAAGTACATATAATGGCTGAACTGCCCGAGGAAAATCTTTGTGCATTTGGCATACCTTTCACTGAGACAGAGCCAGAACTTAACAGGGTTACCCAGGAGAACTCCCAGGGGCAGCCAAGAAGCTCTTAACATCCTGGTCAGGCCCTCTCAGTCCCTTCACTTGCACAATAACAAAAGCTCCTGACTGGAAACAGCCCTGAACTGTAAGTAGGCCTACCAGACACTGTGTGTTTTGCATTTACAAGTGCATGTGCATAGTTACATGTACTAGATAGTTCACGCATGACAGATTTGATCTCTGGGCAGGCTATAATCCTTGAAAATACAATGCATCATAAGACATGCAAATATATGTATATTGTCAACTAATGTTATATATTTACATAATATGTAGGGAATGTTACAACATGTGGCCTTCGGATTCTAAATAGGTGCTATATATACCTGGACACTAAACAAAA
Organism: Mallotus villosus; assembly: GCA_903064625.1. NCBI lineage: Eukaryota > Metazoa > Chordata > Actinopteri > Osmeriformes > Salangidae > Mallotus > Mallotus villosus. Next base: position 617,182 of record CAEFZP010000217.1, on the reverse strand, counting down.
TACCTTGTGCAGTGAGAATAGTCTCACTGCAGTGCTGTTTCTGATGACCTGACCACAGCCTGACTACAGCCATAGACAGAAATAAAAGTTAGCAGATGCCTAGAAACCTCTAGACGAACTGAGTGCTGGGGTCAGCATCAAGAACTGCTAACTTCACACTATTTTTCAAGATAAAAAGTTCCACTTGTTTTGAACCGACCCTCCACAGGAAACTGGGGAGCACAAAAGCAATAAGCATGTGCATCCTGGATTATGTTTACCCAAGAAAAACACATACAAACAACAGTTTCTCCTGAGATAGTGACTGTGAAAAGAGGAGAGGAGGGTTACAGCAGACATGGAAGTCAGAAGATCATCTTTGCCTCTTAATTATGAAACCGTAGATTTACATTTATTATACAAATGACATGACAGAAAAAGATCAGAGCTTCTTGCATCTGCTCCCTGAGCTTGTTTTTATAATAGTTTAATTTGACGCACTTGTTTTTCAGCCGTGTGCGTCGCTCAAAGGAAGTAAAGGATCAGCACAGTACGTCTCCCTCACTTGAAAGCTAATAATGCTTAACGACAACTATCATGCCTCCAAAACTAACTGAAATGGCTCTGAATGAAACCTCATGTGTACGTGGGAGGCACAGTCTGTCTGAAGTACAATCCTATCAAAACATACTGTGAAACTGTGAGGCAAGAACCAGAGAGAACCAGACATTTCTAGTGTTAAATCAAAGGATACAGGCCAGTGTCTACAGTCAAGCTTTAAAAGTCTTTCCAAGATGTTGTGGGATGTGTGTGTGTGTGTGTCGGCATGTGTGTGTGCTGCACTGAAATTAAGCTGTAAGCATTGGGGTCTGACTCACTCTCCTGCCTGGACACTGTGTTAGAGAGAGAAGGGAAAAAATGACCCGCCCAAACACACACACACACATACGCTCTCCTCTCTCCGATACACACACGTACTCCTCCCCACACACACACACACACACACACACACCACACACACACACCACACACACACACACACACACACACACACACACACACACACACACACACACACACACACACACACACACACACACACACACACACACACACACACCACACACACACACACACACACACACACACACACACACACACACACACACACAGGGATGAGGTATTCAGCTGTTGGCCCAGCACACACAGACCTCCCTCCCTCTGACATCTGCTCCAGTCGTATGGCTGATGGTCCAGACTCGTCATCTGTTTGTAATACAGTATTTCACCACTCTGGTATCTTCTGCATTTCTTTTTCCTTTTCCACATTTCCAGTGTCAGTGTTGAGGGGCAAGAAGACTTCATCTCTGCCTACATTACGCGCCTTCAATTTCAACCAGCACCAAACATCAAACCGTTTTATAATATTAGAGCATCTCTACTGTATATTAACTCATTATTACAAATATACATTTAATAAGCTATATTCATCCCCCTATGCCAGACTGCATTGCTCACAGTAATGACAATGGAAGGGGAATTCCAGAAATCGAAAACCCACATGTCTTTCTACTTAAATGCTGAAATTCTCTCTATATGCCTTTGGAATCAGTCCATCAATGTACATAACAGCTTAAATTTCCTGAATGAAAGCTTCACAAAGGGATCCTAAAGATCCAGTGGGGACTGGATATAATCTAGAATCTAGACAGGATCTCGACTGAATCTGGACTGGAGTGAAGGTCATCCATGGGTCATTCGGATCACATGGGGGAACTGGGCTGTAACCCACAGCAGACGCAGAGCTATATCACTTCCCCTAACCCCTAACCCTGCTAGAGAGCACAGGGCAAGCATATCAACACAAGCTGCTCTGCGCACACACACAAGCAATCTCTTAGGGGTTTCACTTTATATTACGTAAGTTTGCAAGTGTACAAAGCATTCTAGTTCAACACAGTTGATTGGGTTTTACAAACTGCTTGTTTTAGTTTTAAAAAAGCAGTTCTATTCTATCCCCTGTGTGTGTCTTGTTTAGTAGTCTGTTGTTTCTGCCTGGGTGCCAGAGCACACATTAGCCTCATTAAAGGGTTGGCTGAACGCCTGTACCCCTGGCCACTCTCAGAACCGGCCTCAAGCCTCTCCTCGTCTCCTTATACCCTCTCCTCGTCTCCTTATACCCTCTGTGACCAAACCACTCAATTCCTTCCACCTCAGTCAGGACCCAAAGACTTGAAAGCGTGTAATTACAGTTAGTAGTCATTCTGTTGATGACTCGTGATACATCTATATCGCAGCCTAAGAGAAGGAGAGGAAACGTCAGATAGAAAGATCGTACTCAGACCAATATCCTCATGTTTGACAATTTCTGTCAAATTGAGTTTCCTATTATCCATTTGACACTATTTCTGTGTTGAATAAAAACCATCCTTACAAAGTAACCAAAATAAGTGTCATTTAACCAACTCTTACCTTATTTACAGATTTTGGCGATCGTATCAATACCAGTCTGTTCTTCTTTTTGAAGGCACTCTTCATCTCGTGGCACTTGTCATAGTTCCCCAGGTCCACTTTCTCTAGGCAGTTCTGAAGGTCCTGCAAACACAGAGGAAGACTGAAGTTTACAGGGAAATGAGGCCTACAAATACACAGAGGCTCTGCAACTCAAGACACACAGAATCTGTGAGTGTGGTTTTAATACATCTGAAACTACATGGGATAACTGAGTGATTATAGTGGTTGAATGTGATTAAAATTGAAATGATAAGAAGTAAGGAAAGACAGAGCTATGACCTGTAAATCATACACTAAAACCATAACTCAAAGCCATGCTCACACAGGAAATATTGCAATTTACACAAATGAAAATACTGAAAGTGCACAGATCTGGATAATCTGGGTACTGTACCTCTTTTTCATACATCAGAACCTGTGTCCTCTCCACTTGGAGGTAGCGGTCCTTGTAGCTGACCAGAAATCTGCCTGAGGCCTTCTTCACCCAGCCAGCCTTCCCCAAGAACTGAGCCTCTTTGGGCTTGGCTGGGCTCTCTTTCACACTCTGGCAGAATAGAAAGGAACACCCAAATAGAAAATCAAATGATCTTCTTGTTTCTTTGTGCAAAGTGTGTTGCTTTGAAACTAAATGTACATACATGAGTAATTTCTTCCAACTTGTACTAATGTTACAGCAGTTGTTAGTTAATTCTTATTCTTACATTTCCATTAAGTCATTTAGCAGACGCTCTTATCCAGAGCGACTTGCAGTAAGAACAGGGACATTCCCCCAAGGCAAGTCAGGTGAAGTGCCTTGCCCAAGGACTGCTGTTCCCTTTCAGCTCATTATTTTATAATCCTCTCATGTCTCATCCTCCCTTTTCTTCCCCCGCCTGCAGTTGCTCCTCGCTCATATCCAAGTCGGCAAAGTAGCAATAAACTCAAGCTTAAACATTATTACAGCTGTATCGTATCTTCACCACTGCTCTCAATAATACAATAAACTGGAACACACCAGGACACACACCCTGTCGAGATCCACTGTAGAGTCCTCAGAGTGAAGTGGTCAAGGCAAACCACCAATCCATGAAACACATGGACTCTTTTTCACACTCCAGCTTTTGAAATAAGAAACGTGGAAAAAGTGAAGACATCTCTGTGGGTGTGTTTGTTGTATTGGCGTGAAGACACTGATCAGATCTCAAGCTGAGAGCCGTGTGAACGGAGGTGGTGAAGACTGAAGAGTCTGGAGGGGGCCTCCAGGGGCCAGGCAGACCAAGGGGGCAGGACAACACGACATACTATAACTGTGTGATACCATTGTTCGATTTATCTGCATTCTCCTGATAAAACTTCTTACAGTAAATGAGGCAACCGAGGCGTCCAAGTATAACAATCAAATAAAATGAAGATATTTGCAGGTGCAGTTGTAAACTGACCAGCCCCCCTGTTCTATTGAAGGAAATTCCACAGGATATCTTTAAAAGAGCCGCCTAGATGTTTTTCCACTTTCACTACGGCAGTATTGGAGAGAAGAGCAATGTCCGAGAAGAGGGGAGCAGCTGTGAGGGGAGAAGAGAGAAAGCAGAAAGAGAGAGGAGAAAGAGAGAGTGACAGAGAGAGAGACAGACAGAGAGACAGAGAGAGAGACAGAGAGACAGAGAGAGAGAGAGAGAGAGAAAGAGAGAGAGAGACACTTATTCTGCTGCACTGTCCAGGAAACAGCCCCTGGGGAAAGAGGGGACATGGCATGTCTGTGTCTCTGGCTGAAAAGAGGAAAACACTGATTGGCCTTTGTCTCTTTCTCACACGCTATTGGAGAAAAGTGGAACATATCACACACTACAGCACAATAACAGACAGTGCGGCACTCTGCCTGAAACTGGGTGTGGTGACATTACAGTAAAGAAAAGAGAAGTTTTATGACTCTGAGCTCAGTTGGCTGGGCTCTATATGTCTTGGACTGGCCTTGTTACTAACACAGTGACATAATTAACTTTTTATGTTTATTAACCAGCCTGATTGGTTAGCATGAGCCCATATCTTTTTAATAGCTAACAGGAAACTGGCCTGCTAACTTAAACTCTGTGTTTACCACAGGAAGAAGACTTTGGGGCAACCTATATCCAATTTTTCACACTTACCAAGTGTGACTACTCCAACTTGCAAAGACAACGACATTTGAGGATTAATCTGTAAACCAATCCACTTTATTATCTGCAGGAACTCACTGTATAGGCTAAAGTATATCGTTTAGTATCGAATCTGCTGAGCTCGTACAGTATAACAAGGTCTTAAAAGAGTAAGTAAAAACATGGGTATTTGTCAGTGAGACACACCTCTCTGAACATGTGTTCCTCATAAAGCCTGGAGGGCTTGAGCCCAGAGAGCTCAGAGAAACTGGTCTGAATAGAGCTCCCTGCTGGCCTGAGCGGCATGAACTCAGAACTCTGAAGACCTCATCAGCAGAGCTGATCACATCACTGAGACACACAGCAACATTAGCATCACCAGATCGCATGAGATAGGATGGAAGGAAAGACAAAGAAGGGTAGTAGAGAGTCAAGAGAGTTCTTTTAATTTAGTATTTATTTCTATATTTTAAGTTTGGGGGGCGGGAGGTCTAAAAAACATCAAACAAATGGATGTCCCAGAACAGTGTCCTCTCCCCAACATCTCCACCAGCTCTCTCCAGGATTTATCATCCGCACCATCAGAGTGTTAAAGGCCTCTGGCACACACACAGCCATTGTAGGGCACCAGCCTCAATGCCAGGACGATGGCCAGGGAGGGTTCATTGTTTTCTGCCTTGACACATAATGTACAAGTCTGTTTCCTCAGGAATGAATGGGCCATGCAGCCCCACCATGTGTTCTGGGCTACTCACTGCTGAATGAGCTTTACAGAATGACCCTGAGGATGGACAGAGACATTATGGAGCGCCGTCAGGCTCTGAGTCTGACGCCAAAGTCACAATTCTAAGCCTTGTTCTCTCTTTCTAACACAAAGAGAGGGCGAGAAAGGGAGAGGGTGAAATGATTTTACAGAGAAGGGATAGCTAAACTAATGAGATTGGTGTAGTTCAGTGTTACAGCATTTGCCTGCAGATCAACAAGATGCAAGTTCAAATCTCCCTTGTCTGTCACTTTGGATAAAAGCATCTGCTAAATGAATATAATTACTTTATTAGTAAGTTGAGAGTGGTAGGCCAGTGAGCTGGCTAGGCATGACTGAACACAAACCCAACACCAACAGTAAGGTTGAAGTTTTCTCCTGGGATTTGGGTTGGTTAGATCAGTGTGACTGAAACCAGCATGTGGACCCAGTCCCTAACAATGTAGGGGGTCTATTAACTTACCTATGAGGAAGAAGTCATTACAGAAACTTGTAAACCATGTAGTGTGGAGGATGATTACTTTACTGTTGAGCAATGGGACATTAACTGGAAAGGGATGGGCTGCTCAGATGCCCACACACCATAGATCACTGTGCCATGTCGTAATTCAAAGAAACACATTTTAAAAGGCATGAAGGGTTGGGTTAGAGTTTATTAGTAGGCTACTCATTTGTTTCTTGTCTATCACTTCTCTGTTGAAACTTCTTCTTTTTTTATATGGATACTTCCTGAATCCCTTTTCACTATTTTCCGTATCTGCAGTATCAGGTTTTGGAAACTAGGCTACCCGTGTTGTGGAAGTCATTCATACAACAAAGCACTCAAAAGGCAAAACCAGCTAACAAAGTCTTACTTGCCGTATGCAAGCATTGCAACTTCAGCCGGTATAATACATTTGTGTGTGCCACAAGTTCACACTCCAAGAAAAAAATTGCGTTGGCTCCAGTGGAAATGTGTACATACGGCAGCCTGACAGCTCCGCAGGTGCTCATGCCACCTTAGAATGGAATTGTAAATGCAGGTAGCGTGCGGCATCTGTGCGTACGCTTAATATCCATTTCTACCCTGAACTCTGTGATATCACTGTGTGCAAGTAGTCAACTGGAGTCCTTTTTGGATACTTCTCTGCTGCCTTGATGCCTATTGTGAGTTGAATTATTGACCCATTAAATAAAGCGGCATTTTTAAACTTCCGTTGAAAAATTCTAGAAGAAAACTATGCATGATTTCTCGCACAAATGCAAAGTGGCCGCACACACGTAGCAGAAAGCAAATAAAAATAGGCTACTCACATCTTCCATGATAAAAAACTACGATCCGTTATGTGCAAGAAAAACCCTCGACGGCGAGTTTATTCTTGACAAAAAGCATTAAATTGTCTTGTTGGCGACAGCCAAGAGGTACACATCAAACATGACGCAAAAGTAGAAAAAAAAATAAGGAACTAAAGTTTTGACGCTGAGCCGTTGTCTCTTTTTTCCTCTTTCGACTCAACGAAGAGTTTGATGAAAAAAAAGTTTGGTTTCCGGTAAGTCCCTGAATGCCTCAGCGCGTCAATAGAAATACACTTGAATTGAAGTAAAGCGCTTCGCGTGAGCAGTGTTGACCGTGACGAATTGATGGCCTTGAATTTTGCAGTGCGAAAGTATGCATCCTTCAGGAACGTTATCAGCTTTCGTCTATAAGGAGCTCAAAAGTTATAATTTTTGTATAGTTTGGAAGAACCTGCTGTGTCATGGTAGCCTACTAATAGGATACAGTCGACAATAACAACATTGATTAAAAGATTAGGGAAATAAAAATAGGTAACAAGTAGATATCATCTTCCTCTTTTTTTATTGCTGAATCTACTTTCAAATTTAGTATTTATGATTATTGGCAATTATGCCTAACGGTTTTTTGTAAAAATGAAACCATCATTAATGTTAACAAACTTTGTTTGCAGATCATTACAGTTTATAGACAGTCCATTTTCTAAGATTATTATGTCATGTATTATGTAGTGTATGTGTCTTGCATAGTTTAGATGCATAGTTACATCGAACTGTTCTATTGGTAGCGGCATCTGAGATGATCAACTCTGTCATAATGTTGCAGTGAATGTTGTTCACTTCCTGGTAGGTGTGGTGAGAGCAGGATGTGCTGTCACAACATACACTATGAAAAATAATTTCAATTGGACAAGGCCTACTTTTTCCTTTGCTGCAAAATGTTGGATTCCTAGCTCAGATCAAACCAGGTTTATAAAGAGATATATGTACGTGTGTGTTTATGTGTTTGTGTGTGTGAATGACAAAACGTTGTTTAAGTGTTTCTCTGTGACCATCCTCTCTTGTCAGACCAAACCAGATGAGTAGAGACCTTTTCCCTACAGACAGGGCCTCAGTCAAGCATTTACAGTTATCAGAAGTACAGCGCCACCTCCAGCTGGTCAGTGGTACTGTTAGTATGCGTGATGTCACTATCACTGACCATTCCATAGGGATCCAGGCCTTATACCCCAGATGATCCTTTGAATATAAACCTGGTCAACAGTCTTCATATCTATACAGGTATATGATATGATCATTTGAAATGCTTTATGGGTTTTACAACATTTCTAAATTAAATAAGAAAATGGGAGTTAGACTAAGCTTGTCTAACGAGCGTTGACATAGGTCGTAAGAAGATATAGGCCTAGACTAGTCACTTGCTCTCTAAGGCTCTCTTCGACTCTCTGTCATAGTGGAGCCCAGTTCTAAGTGTCTCAGTCCCAGGGAGCTGGATAACATTGTTACCTGTCACCCTGCTCTCCTATTAGGAGTCCCCAGCTGCCCTGCTGTGCTTTGTCCTCCCTTGGTTTGGGAATGACATTGCTCTGTCTGTTTTATCCTGAGATCGCAGACAAGCACCATTGGGATGATGTGAGTGGCTGTGCCTTGGCAGCAGCTATAATTGCACTGTCATATAGCTGATGGGATATGTGGACTTGTGAATCAATAAGAATCACTACTGGCCCTGTCTACTCTGACAGGCCAATCTGGGCAAATACCAAACCTTCTTCTAGAACTCTCTCTCTCTTACTCTTACTCTTTTGCACTATCTTTCTTCCTTTCTCTCTATTGCTCTTTTCTCTTTATTTCCCTCTTGTTCCCTCACTCACTGTCAGTCTCTCTTGTTCTTTGCCCACAAAAGTAACCTTTCCCAAATAGATGTTTCACTCATTGAGACAGTCATAAGTCACCCATAAGAATAGCTTCCATACTGGCAACTGACAATTTTGTTAGATCCTCTTACCATGTTAGCATTGGTGGGGCCTAATAGACTTGTTGGAAATATCATTTAAAAAAAGATTTACTGTTGGTAGAAAAGAACATGTTTATAATAATAAACATGTAATTTATTTCAGATATTTCTGTTTGCATGTCAGTTTGGCACAAACACTCGTGTGACTTAATTTTCCCCACTGAGCTGTAAATACTGTAGCTCTATTCACAGACTGTTTCATACGGGCGTTTAGACATTCTTCACCTAGTGCTGCAACTTCCCCATATATTCAGATTGTATTTTTAAACTAAGCATGTATTCAAAACCAACCAGCAGCTTCTGGCTCAATAGTAACAGTATGCTAGAACTTGGAGAAAATCTGAAATCCTGGATTCAGTGGTAACACGTGATAACAATCTATCAATATTGGATGAGGTATTTCAGTGGCAGTTGACATTTAAGATCCATCTGCCACAAAAAACATTCTGACCACAAATATGCCACTACTTGCTGCTACATAGTTCCAGACTGTGAAGCTGTCCCTCTTGAGCTGACCTACGGTCATAGTTCCAGACTGTGAAGCTGTCCTTCTTGAGCTGACCTACGGTCATTCTGTTCATTGATTCTGGCCTGACCGTTCCCATAGAGACCCCCCCCCCTCTCTCAAGCCCCTTCAGCGGCAGCAGCTTCCCTCCCAGAGCGGCGGGCTCTGAAAAGCTGCTCTGTCCCTGTCTGTGCTCATGCCCAGCCGCAAAAGCATGCAGCAAACAAGTTAAAAGGGAGAGGTCTTACTTACATGCAATTATACGGATCACTGTGGCCAGTGTGGCTGCATGCCGTGTGCCCAGTTCATCAGATTTCAGGCTGTTTTTATACTCTCTCTTTCTATGGATTGTTCATTTGAAAATTTGACTTGTGTGTTCATGAAAGGAGTTTTGGGAAATGCACGTCTTAGATCCTACCGATGTTTTGGCACCTCAAATTAATCTAGTCTTCTTCTGTTATTTCTAGATGCTCTTATCTGCTGTTATTGACATTGATTGACCTTGTGTGGTGATTCTTATTGATTTATCTCTTAGAGAGATAATTACCTTGCAGGAGGCTTTCGGGTGGAATGATAGGCTGGACAGCCTGCTGCCCGCTTCATTAAAGTCTAATCTTTATGAAGTGGGATGTTTAGTCTGAAGAGTGAGGACAATTTAATGGTAATTTGATCAGAGCTTGCCCCCGCTGGCATTGAAAGAACTTCAACCTGATATAATCTACCATTGAATACATTTATTTTTACTGTCCACAGATCTCCTCAAGCAAACAGAATCTGACATTCTGGTTGTCTTTAGGTGACTGATAACAAGGTTTCATGAGTTGTGAATTTCACAGAGGCCCTCAAAGATCTGTTGAGTTTAGAAAATGAATGAGAAACAGAGGATAATGAGATTATGTTGATATGAAATTGCATAGCATCCCAAACTGTTTGTAAGTAAGATTGATTTATCTTGATATAATCTCAGCTGCAGGGTGGGGCAGGAATGATCATTAATTCTCTTGATGTTATACAACAGTATAGAATGCAGTATATAATTCAATCTACCTTATAGAACCATATATGTTCCAGTTCCAGATAACCCTTAAGAACCCCTAAGATTCTGTTTGGATAGAAATCTGGTCATTTACTGCTTCAGTGGTGTAAAGAGTCCTAACACAAGATGGCAGCACAGTCATTATTGCTAGGTTCCTTTTCCAGAAGGAACAATAAATACAGAAGAAATATAGTTAGCTTTGTCCTGGCAACATGATCAATAAATCAATACAGGCATTGGTATAGTATATCCATTTGTTCTGGTTAGTTGTACATAATAAATGATTTAAGTGAGATGACCAAATAGGCATGTCAAATCGGAATGTTATCAGTTGTCAAATCAGTTGTCAAATTCATGCATAATCTGTAATTACCCCCAAGAAAACCATTGATGTATTTAATAATCACAGTCAATTTGAGTCACAGCAGGGTTGTTCAGTATGGCTCTCACAGATTCCGAAATTCTCTCTGTTTGAAGAAATAGATGATTTATTGGGCAGTGACACATACCCACCTGAGAACTTCAAACACAAACCTGCTAGCCTGCCAGCTCTGCCTGGTTAATGCCAGGGCAGAGAGCTGCCAAGGTGGAGGTCTCTCTGTACCATGTTCAGAGTTTAAGTATACCGTATGCTAACACACACATACACACAGACACCCACAACCTCCACACACGCACACACACACACACACACACACACACACACACACACACACACACACACACACACACACACACACACACACACACACACACACACACACACACACACACACACACACACACACACACACACACACACACACACACACACACACGTGCACACACACAAACACAGCTCCTTACCTACACTCATACCCTAGAAACCACAACCCTAATACTTTCCTGCCAATAGCTACTTTGTGGGAAACTTACTCTATAGTATTGAATTGCACACTTTCTCCTTGATTTCACCTCGTTATTATATAGAAAAAAGGTGGTATGTGTTAACGGCCTATATGAGACTTTTGTTGACTTCCTTAAATCCCACCCAAAACACATACAAGAGAGTAAATAAATAGTTTGTTGGAATCTTGTTTAATAGATGTTAATAGAGGAATAAAGTTCAGGATGGAGTTCATGCATAAACAAAAGCATTTATCAAAGAATACTCATTTCTGCCATTTATTACACAAGTAAAGCAACAACCCATCAGAGCCCTTGATGCCATGTACCAGAGACAGGTCGACTGCTGTGAACACATCTCCAACATGAAGCCTGTGAGCAATAGCAGCTTGGGTACGTTAGCTTTGCATGTGTAAACAGGTTGGTCTATGAACCCTGTGAGATGTGTCTGATGTGACAGCACCCAGATGGACACATCACCAGCCTCAGTAGTGGCTGTACAGTAACTATATGGTCTTCCATCTGCTCAGACCCAGCAATAGAAGATTTACGGGAGCTTTATGTTTACATTTAATGTGTGTTTTCTGAATGGTTTAGCATCCTACTTGAACACTGATTTCAAAGCATCCTCATTCTACATTCTGTTCTGGAATGAAAAGATTTATTCTACATTCTGTTCTGGAATGAAAAGCTTCATTCTACCTCGGTCCGCCACCACTCTTCCCCAAGTCACCATTGTAATGACTCTGTGTTGCCAGTCACAAGGAGATATAAATGGCTTTCCAACTCTTTAGCATGCAATGGGGTTTACCAAACTTGTTCTCAATAAACTAACAGACTACTTCATGGAATCTGATATCTCAACAGTCAACATGCTGTTAAAACAGTGTGTTTTGTCACACTCTTACATCATCTCTGTTTATGCCCACCCTGTCCACAAGCTGCTTCTCTTGATAGGATTTCAGAGCTAATCCTAACTGTCTTATGTGTTTAGTTTGTCCATGTTGCATCGTCGGTTAATTAACTTTTATGTGCATTCCATCTAAAAGGGATAAGGATGAATGTCTCAATGACAGCATTTGTGTTTATGGTAACACTCAATGGTGGCAAATCAGCAACACATTATACATTTTAGGCAAGTAAGAAAGGGAGAGAGATGGAGAGAGAGAGAGAGTGAAAGGATGAGGGTTTTGCGATAGTTTTGTGGCAGTTTGAAGGTTCTGTGTTCAAGGATCTGTGGCAGTTTTGTGATAGGAAAACGGAATGACAGACCTCATAAGCAAAGTATATTTACTCAGTCAGCTTCTTGAATGTACAGAAGCATTTCAAGAGAGGCAAGTATGATTTCATGTCCACTGATTTCATGCGCCGCCCCCTTCCCCTCCCCCCTCCCACGTAGGGCATTGATCTTTACTTAGTAAGTTCATTTGTTAGGCGCTTGTCTAACTCAGTTTAAGTGAGAGCAATCAGCGATGCCAGTGTTCTGCAGCCAGAGACGTGACCCTAACCGGGAAGAAGCATGACATCTCCCTGCGAGCTCTTCGCGCAGGTTGGAGAGGCGTGGCCCTGTCAATCCTCAGATGCGCGTTCTCTCCTTACCTCTGCGTTTTGCGGTTAGAGGCTGCACTGAGATGGGACTCGCCATTGGTTACTGTACTTACAAATAGCGGAGTACTTTCACGGTGCAAGGGTTCACACTTTCCAACTTTTTGCGCCATTTAATTACAGTTGGCCAGTCAGTGAATTTCACTTGGACTACTGGCTGGAAGACGATGGACACATGACACATGAGAATTGATTTGGATTTTGCGATTTTTATGAATTTCCAAATATTGGAATAACTGCTGCTTTATTTTAAAGTTAATGCTGTTGGACTGATTTCATCAAAATGATCTTATTTATAGTCTTTATTTTTCCAAGTTTACAACTGTGTCAGTCTTTGCCCCCGAGGAATGTTTACACAAATCACTGGGCTGTGCGTATTGAAGGGGGACACGAGGAGGCTGACAAACTTGCTGCTAAATATGGATATAATAATTTGGGCCAGGTAAGACTCAGTTTGCCTGTTGATCACTTTTTTTCAGTCATATTTCTTAGATTTGTTTACAGTGTTTTGTCTGTCGGATAACCTTGTGCGTCTCTCTTTGCTTTTGGAAATACGAATCAATCATGAACTGTCAGACACACAATCGTAGAATTATAACTGGATTTTTACATAGCCTACAAGTAAAACATTTCTGATAAGCGATGGAAGTATTTATCTTAGTAAGGAGTTAAAAATAGAGATTTATTGTTGGCGTCACTTCAAACACACCGATTGCCTCACTGCATCGCTAGTGTGCGCTACATGGCAAACACTGAATAGAGCAGTGCATTCAGTGAGTGATCACATCCTATAGCCTACAATGGATACATTAAGGATCTAGAAAACTATATAATAAAAACTCTGTAGATCACTGAGATTTGAATTGTAAGAAAAATATTGGATTTAGGATTGATTAAAAATTATAAATAAAAAATACTTATTGGAGTTTCAGGGAGAGTTCTACAGTACAAATACAGTATTCATAATCAGAATCAGAATTCAGCATAAGGATGAGATTGGAAAGACTCAGAGTAATCTGTCATAGGCCTAGTTCTAGAAATAAGAGTTCCACAGCTCTGAGCCAAAAAAGCACATGTGCTGGAATTCATGTGTGTATTGAGATCATGAGAGAAGAATGCCCATATACTTCAGGTTCACTTTCTTTGCTTTGGGGAAGATCTTGAATGGAGAACAGAGGTCTCATGACCTTTGCTCTGCACATGGTTGTTTTAGCAGCAGTGTAACACTTCTGGTATCAGACAGGTATTATGTGTTAACTGTATTCAGTTAATTATAACTTCTTAACTACAGTATATTACCTAAAAATATAAACCTTAAATAAATAATTAAATCATCTTCACTGTATGTTGTTGTGTGAAGGGTATGGCTCCAAGGGTATGGAGGGGAAAATAAATTCGTTCTGTATGTTGCTTTGGATAAAAGCATTGGCTAAATGAACACATTATAATTGTTCTTTTTCTCATTGTATTGCTTTGGTTTTCTGTCTTCAGATAGGAAGCCTGGAGAACCACTACCATTTCCACCACAGCCACGTGGTGCGCAGAGCTGCCTTCTCCTCCAGGGGCACACACAGCTTCATCCACATGGACCCTAAGGTGAGCCCCCGGCCCACACAGAACACATCAACACCTACATGGGCTGCAGTGCATATTCCTTTTGTTACAGTGGTGTTGTTACAATACAGCATTCTTTTATTTTTACTGCAAGACTAGTAGAGTTCACTAGTAGAGTTCCAACGTTTACACTGTGAGCCTAAAAAAATAATCTAGATACAGCTGTCAGACTGTTTCTACTCATCTGTCTGTCCACTGACATTCCAATGTCTAACTTTAATGTAAAAAATGCACCTCAGAATTCAGAAACTGAATTCCAAAGGGAAGAGACTCTATTCCAATGTCCTGGGGATCTGATAGGGGGTAATTGTGGGGGGGACATTCCCCTGCGGTCTCCAAGCCGGTTGAAAGCAGAAAACAGGCTGTTCCGAGTGCTTGTTCTCTGGCCTCGGGGCTGAGATTATCTCCCAGCATCCTGGATCTCAGGAGTAATAAAACCCAAAGCCCACGTCCTGAGGAAAGGCAGAAGAAGAGCCTTCCAGATCATATCTTCTGCTAAGCCCTGACTTGAAAATGAAGGGTTGGGGAGGATGCCCAGGAAACCAATTTGACCAGTGTCAGCCCTCTGATTGGGTGTACCCAGCCTGTATGATTTCACCACCTCCTAGACGTAATTTATGTAGAGAAATGTGGTGTCTTCAGGATTTCTCTACCAGCTTCCTCATCTGACCTAAACTGTTGTTATTTGATGAGGTCCACACTGCGCAGCCAGGTTTATATACAGCATGCAGTGGGTTGGGACCACTTTGAATGCACAATTTACCCAGAATATGCTGCACTTAGTGAGGAAGGGCTTGATGGTCACAGTCCCTCGCTCAACCCTACAGCATTGCACTACTCTGGAGTCTGCTGTAGATTATTGATAAGTAGCATATTGTTATGAATTTACATGTGAATATATTATGAAAGTAGATCTGGGTCTGTCTCTGTGTTAGCCAACAGTGTGTGTATTTAATGGATATGTAAGATGGAAAGTGAAATTAGTTTGTTAATGTTCTTTATTGTAAACATTAGTGGTCCTTTAAAAGTTCATTACTGTCCTCCAAGGCCCCCAGGCTAGCTGCAGTGTCTTTGTGCTCAACCCCTCAGCATTTGGTTTTATGCAAAACAGTCATTCATGATGATCTCTCCTCAGGGTAGACATACACTGTGTTCTGGTAATTGTAATTTAGGGAAATAACAAAAGACTAATTTACACGGGCTGAGGAATTTCTTTATTAGGCCTTTGCAAACGATTTCTTTTCTCTTTAAATTTCAAATGATTTGGCTTAAAAAAGAAGTTAATTACTAAATTGCCATTCCATTATCAATGGCTCTTAACAATCCAGGCATATTCTGGGATATTCTGCATGTATATGAAATACATTATATACAAATTAAGCAAAAGCTCACGACTGGTCCATGAATACTGCTAAGGGGCGTTAGTCGGCCCGATGCAAAAAATATCCAGTAACCCTTCCCAACCTGTCTCTTTACCTATGTGATTCCCAAGGTATCCTGGTCAGAGCAGCAGCTCGTTAAGACTCGGGTGAAGAGATACACCAGGAATGACCCCAACTTCATCCACTTCAATGACCCGAAATGGTCAAACATGTGGTATATAGTAAGTAATAAGAACATTTCTTCCAGTCACTCTTGTCCTGTCTACAGACTCACAGCAGCGGCGCTTCTCTACCATAACACAACTCAAGGAATGAAAGGCTCCTCAGACCATGACTTGGCTGAAGTTCCACTCCAATGTATGCCATTAAGCTGAGCTGCTAGTGTCTTTCCCTTAGTTTAGTGCTGCACGTCCTCTTACAAAGTACTCCCAAGGTTCTGAAAGTCCCTGTTCTGCAGTGACATTATGTTTAAGGTGCACCCCATGTCTTAGCAGCACCAGTCTAACAGAAGGGGCCTCTGCTGGACTATCTTAGCTGTCTGAGAATGACTCAGTGTTATACTTTGTGATAAGTTTTTCTTTAATGAACTCAGGTGTGAAATTGTCCCAACCGCCATTGTCTATCTGAGAGAGGTGTTTGTCTGAGGGATTCAGGGGGCAGGAGGGATTAGACAGACCATCAGATGGAACAGGCCATGAGCTAATAGAAAATTATTCACTACCTGAATGTGCACTACATGTCAGGAATGAAACCAGCACCAAGGCCCACTCCTGCATTCTGCAGCAGAGCCGGTCTTAAGCAGACAGATGGCCCATAAATGTCTCTTCCATCGCTTATGGTGTATATTTCTTATTGGAGTCTCTAAACTTGGAGCATTAAACCTGAATGCTAAAAGGTGTATCGAGGGCTGAATCCTAATGGGCATCAGGAAGATGAGAAACATTGGTGCAGATTTCTGTTCACACTAGGCCCAGACCAGGAGTCTTCTCTGTTCACACTAGGCCCAGACCAGGAGTCTTCTATGTTCACACTAGGCCCAGACCAGGAGCCTTCTCTGTTCACACTAGGCCCAGACCAGGAGCCTTCTCTGTTCACACTAGGCCCAGACCAGGAGTCTTCTCTGTTCACACTAGGCCCAGACCAGGAGTCTTCTCTGTCACATTGCCGCAATTTCAAAGGGCCTACTTGGTCTCACAATGTCAGACTCAAGGACAGACAAACACTTGCTGTTAAATAAAGATGACTATTCTGTCTGACTGTACGGCAGTGGGCACTACTCTGTCTGACTGTCTGGCACTGGGCACTACTCTGTCTGACTGTCTGGCACTGGGCACTACTCTGTCTGACTGTCTGGCACTGGGCACTACTCTGTCTGACTGTACGGCACTGGGCACTACTCTGTCTGACTGTCTGGCACTGGGCACTACTCTGTCTGACTGTCTGGCACTGGGCACTATTCTGTCTGACTGTCTGGCACTGGGCACTACTCTGTCTGACTGTACGGCACTGGGCACTACTCTGTCTGACTGTACGGCACTGGGCACTACTCTGTCTGACTGTCTGGCACTGGGCACTACTCTGTCTGACTGTCTGGCACTGGGCACTACTCTGTCTGACTGTACGGCACTGGGCACTACTCTGTCTGACTGTCTGGCACTGGGCACTACTCTGTCTGACTGTCTGGCACTGGGCACTACTCTGTCTGACTGTCTGGCACTGGGCACTAGTACTTCAGACACATGATGGATCTCCCTTCAGTCTGATCGATGACAGGAAGGACAGCGGCACATTCAGCAGTGCATCATCCAGCTGCGTCTCCACACTCCCGTCATATCTGTTGACTTTGTGTTTGTCCTCCGTTCTCCTCATCAGCACTGCACTGATAAAAACAACCGCTGCCGCTCAGAGATGAACATCCTGGCAGCCTGGCAGAGGGGCTACACTGGCAGGAACGTGGTGGTCACCATCCTGGACGACGGCATCGAGAGGAACCATCCAGACCTTGCGCAGAACTATGTGAGCGACTCCAAGTCCCTCTGCTTAAACCTCCCGACCTGCAGGCGTGTCTCCAGAAGAAAAGAAAGATATTACTCTGTGATGGGAAATCAGTAGAAAGAGTAGAATGTAAATAATAAGAAAATAATAACCAATAAACCTATAGCAAAATTTAATTATACAATATTAAATATATTATACAACAATAAATATACTTTTACTATTTTATGTTCTGGCTTACTCCTGGTTTGTCTTTCCTCATAGAAGGCATGCAGTATTCCTTCACTAACTCTACTTTGGAGTAAAAGAACAAGAGAGTCCTGTTTAACACCTAGCTAACGTGGGAGTAATCCACAGAGCATATACTGTGGACTGCATGGAACAAAAACAGGCCCAGCACTGGTAGTATTTGTGGAGCCGATAACACCCACCAATGTAGGACACAACCTTGTCGTAAATACATTTCATTTCTGTGTCTGACACCTTGGATTACAGCTGTAAGTTATAGCTGGTGTTGGTTCCAATTTATCACTTGTTCTCTAATAGCACACAGGATGAGATATGACTGAAAAACCAGGGCAATATATTTTCTTTCCCTTGTATGTACTGTGCAAGCTATGATTTGTTTTCTCGTTCTATTTCTCCCTCTTGCCATCTCTCCTTCTGCTGTGTTTTTTCTCCGGCTCCCCTTGTTCCTAACCCCCTCTGTCTGTCTGTCTGTCCTTTTGTCCAGGACCAACTGGCGAGTTATGATGTCAATGGAAACGACCCTGACCCGACCCCTCGCTACGACTCCAGCAATGAAAACAAGTGAGGGTCCTCCCGTTCTCTAACCCATCCTCCCTCTGCTCCCTCGCCCCTTTATTTCTCCTATTTCTATTTCTCCATACTTCCATCTACCTCTCAATATCTCCATCGAGTGTCCTTCCATCCCCCCAACTATCGCTCCATCAATCTCTATCCCAGTGATAGGTTGACAGGCAGATCTACGTCTTTGACCAGTCATCTCATGGCACCTTTCAGGTCTGTGTGCTGTTTGAATGTGCTCAATTAATATGGCCGTCTCTGAAAAGGTCTAGGCCTTTCATGTTGCATGTGGGTGGGCATCTGTGCCCCGTCTGCACTGCAGGGGTGCTGTCTGCATGTGAGATCAACAGACTGACTAATGAACACTATCAGTTGCACAGAGGACTTTGAAACATGCCAATGTCAGCAGCCCCCGAACACCACTCACAATCTAACGCTGAGACTGGGTGCTGCTGTCAAGTTGATTTCCCTGGCTGTCTTTATAGATATCAGACACTCAGGATCACAGTGTCAGTTGGACAGAGTCAACTTGTTTCCTCAGCCCTTTTCTCAGTTATTGTTCATGGTGCATTTCCTTGTTATCGCTGAGCTATTGCCTTACTGAATTCCCTCGCTAACCAACTTCAAATGCTGAGAATTCCAACCGCGTCTGGGTTGTTGGCAGCAATCAAACACAAAAGGTCTCAATTATTCTTTTTTATATACCTCTCCAAGCTAGCGCACGATGCAATTCCCCTTTTGGTGTGGAGGTGGACCTAATTTGGAGCAGGGAGAGAATAAATCAATTAGAGAGAGAGATGTCTGCATGCCGGTTTGTCACCCAGCCCTGGAGAGATGAGTTCACTCGATGCACCTGGCCTGGGGGGGGATAAGAACATGTTAGTATTCAGAGCACCCCCCGCTCATGCCAAACCCCTCCCCTACACGTTGTTCATTAACAGGCCTGATACCGGACGAGGCCATGCCAGGCTTGCTATTCCACTTCATACAGCTCTTGTTTGGCCACATACATTTTTATATCAGCCGTCCAGTCGTGTACTCTACCCTCATTTACCCCCCCCCCACATGCCACACACACACGCACAGACACACACCACACACGCACAGACACACACCACACACGCACAGACACACACCACACACGCACAGACACAAAACACACACACAGACACACACCACACACACACTACCCCTTTCAACAGCCGGTTGAAAAGTAGTTTCAGCTTTCCCCAACTTCTGCTCTTGTTCCACATCTCTCACATGGGCTAAAGTGTCATCTTTAATGTTCTGTAGCACACCATCTTCACTTCTCTTTCTTTCACACTTTCACACCTTGCCAGACTCTTCCTCTCTGCCATTTCCCTTAAAGGGTTTTGGTTTGAGATTCATAACAGTTACCTTTCACCTTGGTTAGTTGGATTTCTATGAAGTTCTTATTTTTTTCAATTAGTCGTTATCTGCCTGCATCGGCAGGTAACCTTGGGTCTGAATCAGCTCTCAGGTGTGTTAGCTGACTGAGATAAAGAGATATGGTAAAGAGACTGCGAGTGGCGTCCTCGGAATAATCATCCACCTGCTGAGCCTGTGAAGAGAGGATAACCTTTAACTCTCTCCAAAGGAGCCCTGATTACTTTATTCCACCCGTTATAGGATATTCAAATAAGCACTTGGCGTGGGTGCTGAAATAGGTATCGAATTTTAAAAGTTTCGTACCCAACTTGTGCTTAGCAAGCGTCTGGACACAGCTTATCTTGTTGATGAATGTGCATTGTGTGCCATCAATAGAAAATCCCTGCAGGAGTTTAGCAAGAGTTTGCCCTAACAGTAGGACTAATTGGAAAACATGTCACATTCAACTGCCGTTCTCTGACATAGAACTGGTGATGTGGTACCAAACAGAAGAAAGGTGAATACCTAACTGTGTTGTCCTTCCCTCTCTTCAGACACGGGACCCGGTGTGCTGGCGAAGTTGCAGCTGTGGCCAATAACTCCCATTGCATTGTGGGAATTGCCTACAATGCACGCATTGGAGGTAAAGTCCTCTTTGCCATTGCTGTCTCCTCCTAAACCATCACTCTTCCCCCCCATCTCTTTTACTTTCTTCTTCTCTCTCTCATTCTCTCTTTCTGTCCTTTCTCTTTCGTCTCTTAACTAAATTATTCTGCATGTGTGCACAGGATTAACCTTGAGTAGTGCTGCTCTGCGTGGTTTCTCTCAGGTCCAGCTCTAAGCTGGTGGCTGGAGAGTGGGCAGAAATTCATGCATTCACAGGACATTAATCCCCTCGGCTGCTGTAATGTCAAATGTCCAGGGTTTTTAATCAAAAGGTGGAATTTTAGATCTCCTCCTTCTGTGTTTGTGTTTGACGCAGCTGTGCATTTTTCTCTCTCGCTTTGGCTCTCTCTCTCTCTCTCTCTCTCTCGCGCTTTGGCTCTCTCTCTCTCTCTCTCTCTCTCTCTCTCTCTCTCTCTCTCTTCTTTGTCTGTCTGTCTTTAGTCGATGGGTGTTAGATTAGATTCCCTTTACCTCATGGAATTGTACGGCAGGATTCCTGCTCATAGACAGGATCCAGTTATGACTTCATTCAGTCAAGGCTGCCATAGTAATGTTCTGTTGGGACATCTGATTGTTCCAATTAAATCTGTTGTTTTTATTAAGTGAAGGTACTTTGTTAGGTTCTATCAGAGTGGCGTTGGACCGTGACAGTTTAAGATCTCACAGCGCTCATCCATCTTCCTTCATGCCTTCCCTCTGCCAACATCATCCTTTTTGTCATCAAAGCCTCTATTCGGATTTGGATGATCTTTAACACGTGGCCCTGCCTCGTTGCCAAGAGGGGAGAGGTGAAAACATTCAGTCTTCTAGTTGAGCTTTTCCTAATGAGAACCAGTGAACGCTGCTCTCATCACGCCTGTCCCAGTCTCCACCTCTCCCTGCCCTGATCCTCAGGGCACAGCTTCAATTATTTCCCGCTGTCGTGTCGAAATAAAAAGTGACTTCTACGAGAGAAGTAATTGATTGCTGGAGGTGCTCTGGGCTGCACAGTGGGGCTGTTGTGCTATTTGTTTTACAGAAGCAGGTTGAGGTTGTTTGTGCTGTTTGCATGTCCCCCGGGGCTTCTGCCTGGTGTTTGCACGGCTCGATGCATTTGCCCTCTCCTGTCAGTCACGGGAATCAGTCACTGTCTAGAACAGGACGCTACTTCGGGAGTGTGTACCAGCTCGATAGTGTGCATAGTTATTCAAACTGTATTTGATCGGTGCAATTTTGTTTTCCCCACTAGCGTAGTTAAAGGATTGTCCTGGATTACCACCCTGTGTCATTTCCAGTAAAGTTTCCATCCTCTGCCAAAAGCAAAACATAACAGCAACTCTCGTCCAAAGAATGCTGTGGAAGACTGTGGAGGTTAAGGGTTCATACTAGCAGTATGGCCTCTTTAAATTATTTGCTGTTTTCATTACCTCATTAAAGCCTCTGAGACAGTATTAGGATTGTCTTCACGCTCCATAGAAAGCACTTTCTCCTTTAGTGGTTGAAAAAATGTGCATGATCTTACAGAACCTTGCAGATGCAGGCTGATAGTCCAAAGTAATGGCTTCATTAAAACAATAGTTTATTGACTGTGTTTGTAACAGTGTGAAGTGGAGGAGTGGGGCTGTTTTGGCGGAGGGCCAGAGTAAATGCTAATGATCCAGATCCA